>OX439010.1:33774405-34374405 GCA_949316495.1 Amphiduros pacificus | reverse complement strand
TTCTTCTACAAGCCAGAACGTGTCCATGCTCCTTCTACAAGCCAGAACGTGTTCATGCTCCTTCTACAAGCCAGAACGTGTCCATGCTCCTTCTACAAGCCAGAACGTGTCCATGCTCCTTCTACAAGCCAGAACGTGTTCATGCTCCTTCTACAAGCCAGAACGTGTCCATGCTCCTTCTACAAGCCAGAACGTGTCCATGTTCCTTCTACAAGCCAGAAAGTGTCCATGCTCCTTCTAGAAGCCAGAACGTGTTCATGCTCCTTCTAGAAGCCAGAACGTGTCCATGCTCCTTCTACAAGCCAGAACGTGTCCATGCTCCTTCTACAAGCCAGAACGTGTCCATGCTCCTTCTAGAAGCCAGAACGTGTCCATGCTCCTTCTACAAGCCAGAACGTGTCCATGTTCCTTTTACAAGCCAGAACGTGTCCATGCTCCTTCTACAAGCCAGAACGTGTCCATGCTCCTTCTACAAGCCAGAACGTGTTCATGCTCCTTCTACAAGCCAGAACGTGTCCATGTTCCTTCTACAAGCCAGAAAGTGTCCATGTTCCTTCTACAAGCCAGAAAGTGTCCATGCTCCTTCTACAAGCCAGAACGTGTTCATGCTCCTTCTACAAGCCAGAACGTGTCCATGCTCCTTCTACAAGCCAGAACGTGTCCATGCTCCTTCTACAAGCCAGAAAGTGTCCATGCTCCTTCTACAAGCCAGAACGTGTTCATGCTCAGTCTACAAGCCAGAACGTGTCCATGTTCCTTCTACAAGCCAGAAAGTGTCCATGCTCCTTCTACAAGCCAGAACGTGTTCATGCTCAGTCTACAAGCCAGAACGTGTCCATGCTCCTTCTACAAGCCAGAACGTGTCCATGTTCCTTTTACAAGCCAGAACGTGTCCATGCTCCTTCTACAAGCCAGAACGTGTCCATGCTCCTTCTACAAGCCAGAACGTGTCCATGTTCCTTCTACAAGCCAGAACGTGTTCATGCTCCTTCTACAAGCTAGAACGTGTCCATGCTCCTTCTACAAGCCAGACGGTGCCCATGCTCAGTCTACAAGCCAGAACGTGTCCATGCTCCTTCTACAAGCCAGAACGTGTCCATGCTTCTTCTACAAGCCAGAACGTGTTCATGCTCCTTCTACAAGCCAGAACGTGTTCATGCTCCTTCTACAAGCCAGAACGTGTCCATGCTCCTTCTACAAGCCAGAACGTGTCCATGCTCCTTCTACAAGCCAGAACGTGTCCATGCTCCTTCTACAAACTAGAACGTGTCCATGCTCCTTCTACAAACTAGAACGTGTCCATGCTCCTTCTACAAGCCAGAACGTGTCCATGCTCAGTCTACAAACCAGAACATGTTCATGCTCCTTCTACAAGCCAGAACGTGCCCATGCTCCTTCTACAAGCCAGAACGTGTCCATGCTCCTTCTACAAGCTAGAACGTGTCCATGCTCCTTCTACAAGCCAGAACGTGTCCATGCTCCTTCTACAAGCTAGAACCAGTCCATGCTCAGTCTACAAGCCAGAACGTGTTCATGCTCCTTCTACAAGCCAGAACGTGTCCATGCTCCTTCTACAAGCCAGAACGTGTTCATGCTCCTTCTACAAGCCAGAACGTGTCCATGCTCCTTCTACAAGCTAGAACGTGTCCATGCTCATTATACAAGCTAGAACGTGTACATGCTCATTTTACAAGCCAGAACGTGTTCATGCTCTTTCTACATAGTTACAGTTAATTAACCTGTAGTTTCCAAACAGTACTGGGAGAAAAGCACCATTTGTGCCAAATGTCAACGAGGAAACAGAAGGGTTAATCTGCACAAGTCATATTACAACATTCTCATTGACACGAATGTATACCTCTTCAATTACTCTTTTGATTTCCTCAATGTTTCCCTCAAAGGCTGAATCAAGGCACCTTTTCTTTCTCTTGAATTCCTCTCGGCGCTTTTTTCGCTCCTTTTCATCTTTTTTTCTGTTTTTTTCTGCTTCATCACTTTGCATTCGCATCCGTGCGATAAAGTCCTTCAAATATCATCACCAATCAATGCAAAATGTTACAGATCATATTTAATATTTCTTTAATCGATAAGGTGTTCTCATAACGTTGATCAATGCATTATGATAAAATGAGCAATATATTAAGCGATTAATGGACAAAATTAATTAAATATCATGAAGACAAAAAACAATTGTTAAATGACAGTTTAGTTACCAAACATTTTTTTATGTTTTATCAATATTGATGGAACATACCAACTGTTTCCTGGCCTCTTCTGGTATCCATTTAGAGTGATCTTTTTTAGTTGATCCGCCGTGATCGGCCTTAAAATTGTTAGCAACATCAAACATTTTCAAATATGTTGAAAGTCCCACGATGTACACTCGAGACCCTTGGTATTAATCCATGCGATAAACGTCTTCAATTGGAATTTCCAAAATTAGATCATTTCAAGGGTTCTTGAAAAAAACATCAGTCCATCTGAACATTCTTAGCAGAAGAAAAGTTGCCAGGCTGCATACTGGCACGCAAGATTAAGTTTACTGGCTCTTTGCTATTTCTAACTTCGTGGCCTCTAATAAGGAATTATAAAGGAGACATCAATACAGTAGTAAATTGGACTAAAAAGATTTATTATCTTACTCCAAGAAATCTGCTATTTTGAAAATTATATACCTTGTGAATACACTCATTATTAAATTGGTTAATCTTATGATATTAATAATATTAAATATATTTAACTGCACGGCGTCTGGGCTGGAATGGCGGCAAATCCCTAGCTAATATCGCTTATATATCACCCCGAGGGGGACCCCCTCGCGAATGCTCACCTCATCACCCCTTCTAACATTCTTTATATATACATATAAATTTTCCTCATGTATATATAAATAATTGGAGGTCTCTAAAACATATTCAATAAATGCCAATCTAAATTAGACAAAATACCCTATTATTGTTAAAAGTAAAATGATTTAAAATAAGAGATATAAAAATATTTACAAATCATTTTTATCTTTATTATATCTTATAATCTCCTAATGTATATATAAAAAAATGGAGGTCTCTAAAACATATTCAATAAATGCCAAATCTAAATTAGACAAAATATCCTATTATTGTTAAAAGAAAAATGATTTAAAATAAGAGATATAAAAATATTTACAAATCATTTTTATCTTTATTTTTTAATTCAGATTATCACAAGATATGTTTCATTACATGTAAAAGGCATCATATTTAACTTAGTATGTTCTGGAATGATAATGTCTTTCAATAAATCTTAAAACTAATCCCTCTCTCTTTTTAGTTTTGATATCTGGTCCAATGGAATTCTACTATTCCAATTTCTTTGGCACGAGATATACCTTGTCTGGTGGATGGTAGTTGATGATTTCACGTCATAGGACGGTTTTTGGCATTAATCGGACAATGATAGCCGTGCTGAATCCCGGCTTGGTGATGCTTCTCGCTTGATTAGTCACATAAAACCATCTCAGCATGCAAACTCATTACTATACACGCACCCAACATCTTGTTCCTTTTGTTCTCCTGCTCCCTTTAATTGTGCACAAGGAGATGGATTATTTACAACAATTACTAGCCTTTATCTTCAGTCACAAGAAGTGATACAATGTTAGTGCTTTCTGATAATCTCAAAATGTTTAAGAGAGGAGTTAGTTACAGCAATAACGGGCATTTATCATCAGTCACAAGAAGTGATGCAAAGATAGGAAAGTAAATTAAATGTCGTATTTATAAACATTGATTTAAATAGAGTACATTTTCATTTTATTTTTACAATGTTCACATATGCAGAAGACACAATATATTGGTATTGTTATTACGATTAATCCAAGACGTATCGATATTTATTAGAATATTTAGGTGCACGTTCCTTTCTTGTACGTATTCGTAACTGACCATTAAACAATTAAGCGTTTGATTTTGGACCACTACCAAAAACCTGGAATGTCGGATAATTAGCTATATCATGGAGATAATTGGATTTAGTTACAAAAGAGAGAAAAAAATCATATATTTAATTTCAATAGCATTATTATTTATTTCAATAGCAAATATTATTTATTTCAATAGCATATTTATTTCTAGATTTTATTTGTTTTTATGAAGGACTTTTTTGACACATCCAGGTGAGATAAACGCCTGCTATTCAATGCCCTACATGTTTCGCATAGAGATAATATTTGTTTGCATTCAATGATCACATTGACAGGATAACACAAACCTTTGATAACCAGGCGTGGAATATTGTTTATAGTGAGAAACAAATCAGTAGTAGATTTCCAACTTTCTAAACCTTTCTCATGACCGAAGTTCTAGTTCCAAACTTGGAGTTCTTCTCCTTCTGACATAGCAAGGGTCTTGAAAACAAGTTAAACTGATAATCTAGTTTCAACCTTTCAACCTATTTTCGTCCAATGTCCTTATTTACCATTTTATATATATACACCGTACTGGCAAAACAGGACCATTTTTACCTTCAGACATCATTTGGTAAAGATATATAAAACACTATTCCTGTGATGAATAATGGTAGGGAATATGAGTATAAGTCCCCTCTTGAGGTCCTGTGTGGTATTTGTTGCTTGAATGTAAACTATCTTCTATGCTTTAACACTTGGAGTTGCTATGGTATTGGTATAATTAAAGGAATGATTACAAACAAGCGGAAACAAATTAAAAGTAGCCAATAAAAAAACAAAAAAAAAAACAATAATCAATGGATTGTTATATTAATCGGTCTTTTCCAATTTTCCCATATCTTTAACACAAATACTCTGCGAGAGCACTACTGACTTAAGAAATTTTTATTACTACATGCGACATTGTACATATGATTTTACAATCAATATCTTCTTAAGATGCTTGATTAATACATTTTAGATATAACTATAACATCACAGTTGCAAAATTACTTTCCTCGTCCTCCTAGGTATTACAGGGGAATCCATTTCAACAAAATGTATACATATTTTTAGTAATGGGCATTTTAACTGTCTTTAATGGGTTGTTTGAATTGACATGAATACATGATACATATTGGATATTACTGTTATTTTTCTTTATCTGTACTCAAAGATAGACAAATCCAAAATTAAACTGCCATTTCGTTTTCGTTTTTTTTATTTTGTTGTGTATCCATCGCTTATATTCTGTATAAAAACACGAATTTACCTGTTATTTTCAATGTGTTTCACACGTCCTGTATTGATAGGAAGTTACAGATTGCCATACCTGTTACACATGTATCACTCATAATCATAGTATAATCATCAAAATGATAACATTGAGCTTGGAGCCATTAGGTTTGCATCATTTTAACTTCTCAGAGTAGAAGTGTATTTAGGCAAACCTCCATATTGTGGTAGTTTACGACTTAGGCGATTATAGATTTAATGACAAAATGGTTGCCAGTCTGACGTACACCCAAACACAAATATTTGGACTCTCATGATGGGGTCACTCAAAGATTCTATGAGTGGAATATCTCCGAATACTGTTTGAAATCATTACAATGTTACAAGAAATGAGTTTTAACCTGCCAGGTCTCAGTAATGTGTGCCACGACATCGCAAAGACATTCTTTCATCTGTAAGAACCAATCTTTCAATATGTTTTCTTATAACAAAGGTGTTCTCTGTAAATCCAAGAACTCTGAAATCCAGGAGATGTGTTAAATTCAGTGCCAGGTTTTTAAAATACTGCACAATATAATACTAAATAAAAAATATTAAAAATCACCGTGGTCTTCCTTCAACAATCCTTCAACGAATTATTCTCCAGTAAGAGAATCCTGGCGTACTGTCTTCAACATTCAGCACAACTAGAAACCTTTTCTTTAATTGATATAAATCCTTTCCTTGTCTCTTTAAGCAAGATACTTCTTTCTTCTATCTAGATTTAATTCTGAACAGGTATTCCAACTGAGCTATCAAAATGTTGTTGCCTCTTATATATATACCTCTGACATTAATGTTTGCAGTGTGGTTGGGTACGTTTTAAGAACAGGAAGTGACTACTTTTTCATTAGTAATTCATTGTTTACCTTTTTCTCAATTTATCGAGGAGTAAGAAAAGCTCGTAAATGTAGACTTGGAAAACATTATTCTCCATGCACTGTAAATAGTTGTTAGTGCTAAATTACAGCAACACAATCACCAACATCAGTTGCTGTCATTTACAGCCAATGTAGTTGCTTAAGATTAACAACAACTTACGTATACAGCAAATGTTGCTATTAACTAATAATCTTTACAGATCATGTATTAGTTTGAGATCATGTATTAGTTTGAGTCGTATGGTGTGAAGGAATAACAAGGCGTAAGGTCGACATGTGCTTGGCTTACGTGGAAAATATTTCTGGAGAGATGTCTTTTAGGATGGCAAAGAATGGACATTCAAAAAGATTTATTTCAAATTGCAATAGTTGTGGGTGAACTTATATACACAAAATAAATATATATGTTAATACTTTTGGTATTCATCAAAAATACGAGTTCACAGAAGATGATTTTGCTGTCAATGAAGTTAACAATCACTAAATGTATTAGGACTATAGAAAAATGATGACACAATAGGAAAGACGGGATATTTGTTTTCAAACTCAAATATATTTGACTTTGTCCACACGGATTAATATCAAAAGAAACTGCTGTAAAAAGACAGCTACCAATCCAAAGCTACTTCACAGTGTATGGCGCCGAATAAAATACTGATAAAAACAGTTTTCAATTTTCTATATAATAATATAACTGATATTGAAAAGATGATATTCAAGTAGACTGGCGCTCTTTCCGAGATCCCAAATATGAACCTGACTTAATCTCTTCTCTCAGGAATCACAATATGTGTAGGGTTGTATACACATCAGAAACGTATATGTCGCAAACCATGTGTTGAAAAAGCTGCAATGCATGACGTGATTTTATACAATTATTAAACCATTACGCTTAGCGAGACTTGATCAGGTGTACAGCCAGTCTGTGGGATGATTATTTTCAACTTTATTCTTATGATTTGATTATACCTGATTGGATGTGACTCATTTTTTATTCATCCGGTACTCTTTGGTGATTCAGTCTGGAATTGTGAGTGTCCCACGAAACACTTAAAGTGGATTTGATTTGTTTGAATTAACGACCCTTTTAGCACTGTTTATGTCCTATCAACCTGCCACCGGGACCCAATGCCCCACTATATTCCAAGAGTAACTTGGGATCTCTCTTTTGCTTTATCATATAGAGATGATAACACAAACTAGAGTCTTTGATAACCAGTCAACCTTTGATAACCAGTCAACCTTTGATAACCAGTCAACCTTTGATAACTAGTCAATCTTTGATAACCAGTCAATCTTTGATAACCAGTCAATCTTTGATAACCAGTCAATCTTTGATAACCAGTCAATCTTTGATAGAAATAACTCAGTACTAAAAAGTACAATTAGGCACAACTTCATATTACCTTTTCCTGACCAGAAATATCACAAAATAACATGAAAGACCTGTGCTTTTAATCATAGAGTTAACCTTATCTGCCAAATGCACAGTATGAAATATGCATTAGCCCCAGATCCTCATTAGGACAGAGCGAAAATCTTGTTTCTCATGAAACAACATATTTTGCAAGTGACAAATATTTCAGATTCCAAATATATTTTAATGACTTTAAACAACTATGACATCTTACTCTGTTTGATAATTACATTTATCCCATGAAATATAAGAATGTTGATGTCAATGACCAATAAAATTACCTCTTCCAGCCCTTTAAAGAAAACAGAAAGAAACAATACACTTTTCTTGGCCTTATATCATATGTATTTCAAACAGGTTGCTCTTATTCATGTTTGACAGTTAGTCGATAATTCATTTTGTACAAACCAAATATATGATTTGCAGTTATGTCATGGGGTCACTGACCTTCCTCATAGACTGCCCAGACCTCAATTGTAAACATATCAATGATTCATTGCCCTCATCGATCCGTTTAGAGCAGAATGATAAAAGTCTTATGAGCTTATCTGTCTACGCATTCACTTTGCGGGTGCACTGTCGGCCGGTTTCTCAACTCTTTAAATCTCCAGGGCTCAGCAATTATGTTCACATCAGGCCGGGTGACGTAGTGTGAATTGCCCAAGATTTGTAGTTGTTTCCAGTGAAGTTATCTGTCTGTTTAGTTATGAGCCTGGGGCATTATTTAATGCATTAAATGAATTATATAATAATTTCACGGCAAGCTGATTGATAGCAAAATTATACATAAACCATACAGATAATTCTGATATGAAACAATCTTATTCTATTTGAAAACGATGCTATGTACACACTTATAAAGTACTTTTTTGAAAAGGCGTATCAATATTGTGTGATGTCGTGTGTGAGGTTCTTGTGTGACGTTCTTGTGTGATGTTCTTGTGTGATGCTTTTGTATGATGCTTTTGTATGATGTTTTTGTGTGCTATCCTTGTGTGATGTTCTTGTTGTGTGATATCCTTGTGTGATGTATTTGTGTGATGTTCTTGTGCTATACCCTTGTTTGATGGCTTTCTGTGATGTTCTCATGTGATATCTTTGTGGGATATCCTTGTATGATGTTCTTATTGTGTGATATTCCTGTGTGATGTTCTTGTTGTGTGATGTTCTTGTTGTGTGATGTTCTTGTTGTGTGATGTTCTTGTGTGATTAGTGGTTTCCTTATGTGATGTCATTGTGTGATGTTGTATGATGTTCTTGTGTTACATCCTTGTGTGATGTCTTTCTGTTATGTTCTTGTGTGAAATCATTTTGTGATGTTCTTGTGTGATATCCTTGTATGATGTCTTTGTGTGATGTCGTTGTGTGATGTTCTTGTGTGATGTATTTGTGTTATATCATTGTGTAATACCTTTGTGTAATGTTCTCATGTGATGTCTTTGTGTGATGTCTTTGTGTGATGTCTTTGTGTGATGTCTTTGTGTGATATTGTTGTGTGATATTGTTGTGTGATATTGTTGTGTGATATTGTTGTGTGATGTCTTTGTGTGATATTGTTGTGTGATATTGTTGTGTGATATTGTTGTGTGATATTGTTGTGTGATGTCGTATGTGATGTCTTTTAATGTGATGTTCTAATGTGATGTTCTGGCGTGATGTTCTTGTGTGATGTTCTTGTGTGATGTTCTTGTGTGATGTTCTTGTGTGATGTTCTTGTGTGATGTATTCACATCCAGGCTGTTTGCGTTGACGTGTATGATGTGATAAATAATGTTCAACTTGCTACACTGGGCACTGTTCTAAGTGTGAGTTCTCATTGACTGGGTGATGTTGGCTGAAGCAAACGGCCCCATGCATTGAGAGATTTTCTGCCATCTGGTTTTTGTTACATCGTGTAAGATACAACAATATGTGATGGAGAATATGGTGATCATTCAATTGATACATATAATTACTGGTATTGCAAGAAGTTCTGTGTGATGTTTGATAAAAGTGATGTGGCGCCCTCTACATCATCAAGATCATGTGGCCTCGGACCACACTATTACAATATCCTATTGAAAACCATAGTAAATGCCTCACCTTCAAACATTTATAAAAAATATTAGCATCGACCTAGGGTATTTTGAAATATACTTATCAGATGGCAAAACTATTCATCTTTCTTAAAGCAGAGTATGAAGTGAGGTTGACCATTGAATTTTTTTGCTAGGATCTGTTAAAGCACTACCTACCTTGAAAACAAAGAACAGAACATGGAAATATAGGAATGAGCCCCTGACAGCAAAGATCAATATATAGATCCTTCAATTACTCTCATTATTTTTCTAATAACTTCGACAAAACAAGCCATTATTGTACTATTAAAAAGCACTTTTCATTTTATGTCTTATGTGATCTGCATCTCGTTATTATCATGTAAACTAAGGGGGAGTAGGGAATTATCAAGCACTACTTTTGTATGCCCTGGTCCCACATATCAAATTATAGACTCAGGTCTGATCATTCAAGTGATTATTTGTATATTACTTCATTTGAGGCAACATCTATATAGGCTGTATGTGCCTGGAGGACATGTTACATTATTGTAGTGTTAACCTATCCCTACTCTACATTTACATCGGTAGTATTGCTAGTCATTCAGTCTTCTCATTACCTCTGCCATTATTGCCCCTGTAATTGATGTTATTTGGAATTTGGAATTTAGAATTTGCAATTCCCTCAGTCATTTATACTGATTTGTTCATCAAAATATCATCCAATTCAAATTAACCTATATATCAGGTTATAACTTCGGATCAGGTGTTTGACCCATAAACGAACCAATCAGTTCAGCTGCCAGAACAAAACAGAATGTATTTTAATAGGCTGGAATTTAGAAGCCATGGGTAAGAGATTGATAAATCAGCAAGGATTTAAAATTTATACTTTTATATTTTACAATATGTACGAATTTGGTTCGGGGATCGCTTTTTTTTGTTTTTTTTTTGTTTGGGGCTTTACATCACTTTCAACATTATTTCGGTCATTTCGTGATGAGACCTACTTGTAGCTGATATAGTGCTGCCTCACTGAATTGTCATGTCGCAGGTCCTTGACATGACAACCCACCCGGTCACAGATTTACAAGGACAACGGGTTAACCCTTTAGGCACAGGCCTCAGCTCATGTGTGAAATTGTATCATGAATTCAACCTCGCCATGGCTGGGGATCGAACCCACGACCTTTGGATCACCACAGAGGAACTGGTGCTAATAAGCTGGCTCTCTAACCAACTGCGCCACGGCCCGTGGCCATACTGCTCAAATAGAGGCAACTACTACAGAAAAAGTGGATAGAAAGTAGCATTTTCTAAATCCCAACAAGACTATCCAAATTCGCATAAGGGGTGAAAGTTACAATTATTTAGAAAAATGGCTTAGGAAGCAGTGGATTCCTGCATATTCATGACAGCCAAAGCGACACTTAACGAAAAAAGCAAAAAGCAAAAAAGCACATAGCAAGTGATACAGTCCATATGCCTCTTCAATTGGCTGTTCCGCCGATCACAACCCAGGAAACCAATATACTTCACCGACTTTGCAAATGGTCTTATTCCAGAGAAGGTTGGCTTCGGGCTACCTCCATAACATACAGACTTTAAATTGTTGTTTCGCCTCAACAATATTGTCAACAATTGCATCTTTAACTACAGGCAGCATTTCTTTCCAAGTCATATAGTAGTAGAGGTCTTAGCCTCTGAGTCTGTTCAGTCATGCATAAACCATTGGACGCGCCCGTCCCCCCTGTTGATGATTCTAAATCAAGGCATAGAGGTTTAATGAGTTCTTTCTTGAAAAGGAAGGATATGGTTGGTGGAGCCCTTGCTATTATTTCTCCATCAGATGGGACTATGTACAATGGGGATGTTACTGAGAAATTTCGTCTTATGAGAGGTTCACCCTTATCTACTGATAAGGTGCTTGAGTTGGTCAAGAAGGCAAAGAAGTTATGTGAGCTTGATCCTATCCCAACGTGGCTCTTGCATGACCTCCTTGGTGACCTGATCCCACTCATTACTGCCATCATAAACAGATCACTATCCTATACATTGCATGGATAAGATACAATGTGTGGAGGTTGGTTTGTTTGTTTGTTTGGGGTTTTACATCACTTTCAACATTATTTCAGTTATTTCGTGATGAGACCTACTTGTAGCAGATATAGTGCTGCCTCACTGAATTGTCATGTCGCAGGTCCTTGACATGACAACCCACCCGGTCACAGATTTACAAGGACAACGGGTTAACCCTTTGGCACAGGCCTCAGCTCATGTGGGAAATTGTATCATGAGTTCAATCTCGGCACGGCCGGGGTTCGAACCCACGACCTTTGGATCACCACAGAGGAACTGGTGCTAATAAGCTGGCGCCCTAACCAACTGCGCCACGGCCCGGTCCTCCCTGAGGTCTCTCAAGTATGGAGTCCCCCAGAGATATCATCTGATATCATTATTTACTGATATCATTATTTACAAACCTTTCAATTCAATAATCATTTGATGATTTTAGATAAATTCAAGATTGTGATACACACACAGTTATTAGGATACACACACACAATAGGGAAAAAGGTCTATGTGGCAACTCCAGGTTAGCGAGAGATTCACCGTTTATGAAGAAAATAATGTATGAAATGGAAAACTAAATTTTCTCTTAACACAGAGCGCTGCCCCAGTGTTTTGGTAAATAATAGAAACAGGTCGATTGACTTATGGATTATTATGATTCAGAGCAGAGACATTTAGAGGACAGTGACATTGTGCAATGCCATAAATAGCTGTAAATGATTAATTCTATATAACCACACCTTCCTTCTATGCCCTATGGTTGCATTCAGGTGCAATAAGACATTCAGTAGTGTATCTCATCATATGATGACAAAAAGGTTAAGACATTTGTAAATATAGAAACAGGGAAATGTGCATGTATCTCACTTAAGGAATGGACATCAGACGTGAAAGATTAGAAGGTAATTTAAATTTAGGAATTTTAATTTTAATGAAAGGAAAGTGGACTACAATGTCCCAGTAGCAGCTGTCTGTCTATGATGATTTCAACTGTTATGATATTCAGAAAATATTGCTCAAACGACTCTATAGAATGACAGCAAATATATTATTAAAATATTCAATATCGTTTTATGCATATATTGCCCAAGTGTTAATAATCTATTTATTCATTTATTCCTTTCAAGCGTTCTGAGACTTAAAATTCGCGCTAATGGTGCCAAGTGGAGAAATAATCAATTTTGGACATTGTTTGGATATACAACATATGTTTGTCTTATATTGATTATTCGTCAAAAACAGCTATTAAAATATTTGGAAATTATTTTATCCTTAATGTTATTGCGTGCTTTCAAACTCGTTTTTATTCTTTCTGTAGGTGCAAACAAATCATGGATGTCACAACAGGCAGTTTAATCGGCATTTTAACGGACAGTTTAACAGGCAATGTAACAGAGATTTGAGGTATATTTATTTATATGTGGTCATAATGATTCTGTGATATAAATAAGCTTTCTCCCTGAAATCAACAAAAATACATCAGCCAGGATTTTTGCGCTTTCTTAAATTTGGAAGGTGCGCAATACCTTGCTTGGACGTACATGTATGTGACCACTATTGTGGGTCTAAAGCATGTTAAGCCTGTAAAAACACTAGTATACAAACAGGCCTCCAAATCACTTCAGTGTCCCAATCATAAGGATCCCTATTGTTTGCAAACGTTTACCAAACAGGACTTCGCCCAAGAATTCCGGTCAGCTAAGTGAAGTTTGTTGACAGAATAATTAATGGATGATTTGGATTTTAGCACTCATCTCCCTTCACATTGCAAAGACGTTCATGTTGGAGAACTATGATAGTATTAACAGCTGTTAACCCTAAAAGTTTAGACATTCATATGACTTAATCAAAACGTGCTTGTCTGATTTCATGAAGGCTTTAACTTAGTTTTACATTTAAAGTTACCTCACACTTTCATATGGGGTTAATGATGACATATGGAGTTAATTAAGGAGGGACTATCAATCAATTATTCAACAGAGTCCTTGAGGACAATACAATCTCATTATTAATTTCCTGATGGATATCCCACACATTTATACATTTCCTTCCAACCAAAACGACTTTATTCTTTCCTCAATATTATAAAATTATCAATACTTGTTGAACTCTTGCTGAAATGTCTATTTTAATATGTTAATTACGGCTTTTCTCATTCCCGCCTCTTTTAAGGGATTGTATCTGCGCATGCCCCAGATCAAATAAGAGACCCATGCAAATGCACTTTCAGCCTTGGCCATTGCTTTCTTTAGTTCCAATAGTTTAGTTCATATTTCTTCTTTGCTTTGTCACCATATTACCATAACTTTAGAGTATGACATTAAACCGTATTCAATTCACTACTTAAATATATGTACTGTATGGTTCATCCCCCAACTTACCAATTCTGAAGGTTATTCATTTGCTACTATTTTACCAACTACACTAATTATATACTAGATGACGTCCATAAATCACTTAAATATTAAAATGCTCTTTTCTCTCACGGCCTTGGAATTTGTAAATTTTTCATTTTTTTTCAAAATAATGGACATGTTCATTGAAGGGTTGAAATCTATTATACATTGCCAATTCTATCTTTTTAAAAATATGCGTGACAGTCTACGCTGTCTCGTATTGTATTTTATTGTATTGTATTTTATTGTATTTTATTGTATTGTATTGTATTGTATTTTATTGTATTGTATTGTATTGTTTTGTACTGTATTTTATTGTATTGTATTATATTGTATTGTATTATATTGTATTGTATTGTATTGTGATGTATTGTATTGCATTGCATTGCATTGCATTGTATTGTATTGAATTGTCTTGTATGGTATCGTTTCATTTCGTATTGTATTGTTTTGTATCATATCGTTTCATATCGTATCGTATCTTATCGTAGCGTATCGTATCGCGTAGATATATAAACATATAACTATACATAATTATAAACATATGTTTGTTTTAAAAAAATGCAGAAAACAATTCTGACAATAAAATATGTTTTTCAAATGGCAGGATATGGTTGGTTCTTAGCTCTATGTTTGAGGAGGATCAATACGTACAATAAATTAATAAGTAATAAGATATTGATTATGAATAGGTCTCCCATCTCAGGTATCCATGCAAATATGAATATGTTGTTTGACAACATAAGCTGGCCAGGAAGCTTCCCATACAAAATTATATATAATGCTACACCTATCTATTATGTGGCGAGGTCCATAATGTGGAAAATGAATGAATGTTTCTAATACCATTAAATAATGAATATACACGTACACACCCATTTGTGAACAGAGCAAATTTACATAGGGGGAGCGATAGTGTAAGAAAGGTGTGCATTCTTTTATTACATTATTTCAGATTGCTTGTTACCATTACATTTGAATATTTCTATGCTGTGGGGGTCCATTCACCCTTCCTTTAGGGAGGGGACTGAAACTCAGTCAACATTATGTATCGAAACGAGGGAATTGTTTCCTTTTTGTTTTGAATGGGCTTCCCAGCCCTGCAATCTCACTGTGACTGACTCGGTAATATGACTCAATTCGTCCCATACCCAAGACGTAGAAGCCCTCCAGACCGTAGGCGGGATTCGCCAACTCCGGAGTGGGGAGTAAATCACTAAGGAGGGGTGGTGGAACACGAATTCCCCGTTATTCATTACTGAGAAAATAAAATATTGGGGACCCAAAACTGCGGACACAAAAAATGAGTAAAAAATGATCGCCTGACCAGTATGAAAAAAAACCGTTTTGTCCTTTAAGATTGCGGGAAAAATATTAGAAGATGCATTGGTGAGAAGTATATCTAGGCTGGTCTCGCAAACGAAAGCTACCACTAAAACGAGTCTAAAAAGATAGCAAAAACTCTTAAAACAATCAAGGAATATTACAATTTTCATACTGATCTAATCCAAAGGATTTCAGTGAAAGGGTCTGTATATACAAAGTAAAGGTGCCACGACCCATGGCTATGTTGGTTTGAGCGCAAACTTATTAGCACCAGTTCCTCTGAGGGGAGCCAAAGGATGTGGGTTCGATTCTCGGCTGTTTCGGTATTGAGTTCATGATACATTTACTCATACAAGCTCAACCGTTATCCTTGTAAATCTGTGCCTGAGTAGGTTGTTATGTCAAGGACAAACAAAACAACAAGCTAATATATATCTTAATGCTGAAACATAATTGATTATCGTGTATGAGGGCAAAATTATACCAAAACTACTAAAAATTAGCGTCATATACTGCAGGCATTCTCTCGATATATACCTGTATAGCTTGACGTCAAGTTTGAGGCTAATGTTTTTACCTTGCACTGTAGATATTGTCCAGACTTTATTAGCTTCTGTTTGAGGACAGTCTGCCACCAGGACATACATAGAGTATGCACACAATGGTTCCCTATGCTATATGTAGCTTCTGTTTGAGGACAGTCCGCCACCAGGACATACATAAAGTATGCACACAATGGTTCCCTATGCTATATGTAGCTTCTGTTTGAGGACAGTCCGCCACCAGGACATACATAAAGGCTGCACACAATTGTTCCCTATGCTATATGTAGCTTCTGCTTGAGGACAGTCTGCCACCAGGACATACATAAAGTATGCACACAATGGTTCCCTATGCTATATGTAGCTTCTGTTTGAGGACAGTCTGCCACCAGGACATACATAAAGTCTGCACACAATGGTTCCCTATGCTATATGTAGCTTCTGTTTGAGGACAGTCTGCCACCAGGACATACATAAAGTCTGCACACAATGGTTCCCTATGCTATATGTAGCTTCTGTTTGAGGACAGTCTGCCACCAGGACATACATAAAGTATGCACACAATGGTTCCCTATGCTATATGTAGCTTCTGTTTGAGGACAGTCCGCCACCAGGACATACATAGAGTATGCACACAATGGTTCCCTATGCTATATGTAGCTTCTGTTTGAGGACAGTCTGCCACCAGGACATACATAAAGTCTGCACACAATGGTTCCCTATGCTATATGTAGCTTCTGTTTGAGGACAGTCTGCCACCAGGACATACATAAAGTATGCACACAATACTTCCCTATGCTATATGTAGCTTCTGTTTGAGGACAGTCTGCCACCAGGACATACATAGAGTATGCACACAATGGTTCCCTATGCTATATGTAGCTTCTGTTTGAGGACAGTCTGCCACCAGGACATACATAAAGTCTGCACACAATGGTTCCCTATGCTATATGTAGCTTCTGTTTGAGGACAGTCTGCCACCAGGACATACATAAAGTCTGCACACAATGGTTCCCTATGCTATATGTAGCTTCTGTTTGAGGACAGTCTGCCACCAGGACATACATAGAGTATGCACACAATGGTTCCCTATGCTATATGTAGCTTCTGTTTGAGGACAGTCTGCCACCAGGACATACATAAAGTCTGCACACAATGGTTCCCTATGCTATATGTAGCTTCTGTTTGAGGACAGTCTGCCACCAGGACATACATAAAGTATGCACACAATACTTCCCTATGCTATATGTAGCTTCTGTTTGAGGACAGTCTGCCACCAGGACATACATAAAGTATGCACACAATTCTTCCCTATGCTATATGTAGCTTCTGTTTGAGGACAGTCTGCCACCAGGACATACATAAAGTCTGCACACAATGGTTCCCTATGCTATATGTAGCTTCTGTTTGAGGACAGTCTGCCACCAGGACATACATAAAGTATGCACACAATACTTCCCTATGCTATATGTAGCTTCTGTTTGAGGACAGTCTGCCACCAGGACATACATAAAGTATGCACACAATTCTTCCCTATGCTATATGTAGCTTCTGTTTGAGGACAGTCTGCCACCAGGACATACATAAAGTATGCACACAATACTTCCCTATGCTATATGTAGCTTCTGTTTGAGGACAGTCTGCCACCAGGACATACATAAAGTATGCACACAATTCTTCCCTATGCTATATGTAGCTTCTGTTTGAGGACAGTCTGCCACCAGGACATACATAAAGTATGCACACAATTGTTCCCTATGCTATATTTAGGTGTTGTACAAATGTACCGCCAGATATAATAAAAATAAAATGAAATGATAATTTACACATTGGTTTTTAAATGAGTTTGATATTGCATGCAACTAATGTGAGAGTAGTAATGCCGACAGTTGGAGTCGAACCAACCATTTCCCATCATCAACTTCTTATATGACCAAATAAGGCCCAGATCAATTGCTCTACCAACAGTAATAGGCACCTGTGTATTTCCTTAGAAAATTAGTCTTTAAATAGTTTTTAAAAATTGAAATGTTTTATAATAATGATATATTTTCAATATTCATTTCCTCAAGAGAAACTTTATTTTTAATGCATTTAAAATACTTTTTAAAATAAAAATATTGTGTATGTTCATGAAATAACATTTGAATTAATTTTGTTGCCTTAAATGTCTCTTATGGAATTTTGGAAGATACTGTTTCCGCCTTTACCAATCAAACATTTGAACATCGCTGTGTGATTTACCTCAGCAGCCCCCCATTGTGAATATGAACACACATTCTTCAACTTTGAGCCAATCGCATCCATCTGTCATACATTAAGCAGTGTTACGTCCACCACACAAACTTCACCCACAGAGCGGCTTTGTCTCGTCACCAGAAAAGGGGTACACGAATCTGACAACATCTACATAAGAAAACCAATCTTAGAGACACCATGTGAGTACCACTTTAATGTTAGTTAATATTGTTAATAAGTTACCAGTTGTTGAGGACTCTGAGGAACGTATAGCCTATTATCCGTAGTTTCTTGTTTGTGAAAACAATATAATTTATACATCCATAGAAGTGTCCCATGGGAATCATTGTAAGTGCTCTTCAGTAAATGGTGATGGAGATATATCTATGTCTGTGGTAGAGCTATCCAAATGATTATATGTATAAAAGGTCATAACAGTTGAAATCATGTGCTTTATGAAGACCTACCAGATTTTGTATAAGTGCCTTATTTTAGATATGATCTTTTCATATTTAAACAAAATCAAACCCTTATCATTCTGACATTTTATAGTATATCATTATTCTTAAGAATACGTGAAGGTGGGGACATTCAAGGACCTTTCTGACAAGTAGGAGGAGGGAGGTGTGCCGGCTTAGATTGGCAAACCTGCTGTTGAGCTGTGTTGCATGGCTGGACATTCATTGGTTCATTTAAGGTCACCACGTATTTCTGTTTCATTATATAATATGCACAAATACATATGAATAAATAAACAATTATAAATTAAAATATCTTTACAACATCTATACTCACTGCTTTTGGACCAAATGAGGAATTTACATAAATACTGTTACCTGGGGTTTGCTTGTCTATGTACATTAATATTTGACAAGCAGATTCTACATGGTAATCTAAGGAAACTCGCTGGTCACTTAGTATACCACAATACATAGTACAAATATCAGCAATAATAAAAGTTACAGCACTCTTGTCTAAAATTGAGCAATGGTTTCAGCCATCCATAACATCAATCATTTCCTTCAGTGCTGATACATTGTCAGCTTGTATAAGGATTATTGATTCAGTCCATCGTTTATAAAGTACATTTGTATTGTTTATCCCAGTGTTATTCATACAAAACTATTCCCCGAATTCCCATGTATCACATCCAAACATTGGCACTTCTAGTTTTATTTAGATTGACTGGAATAAAAAGGTTTTTCCCTCCTTGTCAAACGTTGAATATTTCCCTGAATTAATGGTTAATTACACGAGTAATACATTGCCTTTTAGTGGTATGAGGTAGGGGCAACCATTCTCCAACTTCCTGCCACTCTTTTTATGCATAAAGTTAAAAAGTACTTGCATTTGCACACATTTTGTTTTATTCAACTCTTAAAAATTAAATTGAAAATGTATTTATTATTTTCAAAGTAATCGCTTGGACTTAACTCACTTAACTATGACCTATCAATATATTCTAATAGAAACAATCTACTAAAAGATCTTTAATAGGTATTTGACAAAATAAAGTAATATAGTAAATGAATACATTAATATGATAAATGAATACAGTAATATAGTAAAAGAATATAGTAATAAAGTAAATGTGGTCTATCCTCTATGACTTATATTATATCCTCGAACGTTACCTGGGGGTGGCTTAGTTGGTGGAGCGCTTGTCTTCCGTGCCGATGCCTGGGGGTGGCTTAGTTGATGGAATGCTTGTCTTCCGTGCCGATGCCTGGGAGTGGCTTAGTTGATGGAACGCTTGTCTTCCGTGCCGATGCCTGGGGGTGGCTTAGTTGATGGAACGCTTGTCTTCCGTGCCAATGCCTGGGAGTGGCTTAGTTGATGGAACGCTTGTCTTCCGTGCCGATGCCTGGGGGTGGCTTAGTTGATGGAACGCTTGTCTCCCGTGCCGATGCCTGGGGGTGGCTTAGTTGATGGAACGCTTGTCTTCCGTGCCGATGCCTGGGGGTGGCTTAGTTGGTGGAACGCTTGTCTTCCGTGCCGGTGCCTGGGGGTGGCTTAGTTGGTGGAAAGCTTGTCTTCCGTGCCGGTGCCTGGGGGTGGCTTAGTTGGTGGAAAGCTTGTCTCCCGTGCCGATGCCTGGGGGTGGCTTAGTTGATGGAATGCTTTTTCTTCCGTGCCAATGCCTGGGAGTGGCTTAGTTGATGGAACGCTTGTCTTCCGTGCCGATGCCTGGGGGTGGCTTAGTTGATGGAACGCTTGTCTCCCGTGCCGATGCCTGGGGGTGGCTTAGTTGATGGAACGCTTGTCTTCCGTGCCGATGCCTGGGGGTGGCTTAGTTGGTGGAACGCTTGTCTTCCGTGCCGGTGCCTGGGGGTGGCTTAGTTGGTGGAAAGCTTGTCTTCCGTGCCGGTGCCTGGGGGTGGCTTAGTTGGTGGAAAGCTTGTCTCCCGTGCCGATGCCTGGGGGTGGCTTAGTTGATGGAATGCTTTTTCTTCCGTGCCGATGCCTGGGGGTGGCTTAGTTGGTGGAACGCTTGTCTTCCGTGCCAATGCCTGGGAGTGGCTTAGTTGATGGAACGCTTGTCTTCCGTGCCGATGCCTGGGGGTGGCTTAGTTGATGGAACGCTTGTCTCCCGTGCCGATGCCTGGGGGTGGCTTAGTTGATGGAACGCTTGTCTTCCGTGCCGATGCCTGGGGGTGGCTTAGTTGGTGGAACGCTTGTCTTCCGTGCCGGTGCCTGGGGGTGGCTTAGTTGGTGGAAAGCTTGTCTTCCGTGCCGGTGCCTGGGGGTGGCTTAGTTGGTGGAAAGCTTGTCTCCCGTGCCGATGCCTGGGGGTGGCTTAGTTGATGGAATGCTTTTTCTTCCGTGCCGATGCCTGGGGGTGGCTTAGTTGATGGAATGCTTGTCTTCCGTGCCGATGCCTGGGGGTGGCTTAGTTGGTGGAACGCTTGTCTTCCGTGCCGGTGCCTGGGGGTGGCTTAGTTGGTGGAAAGCTTGTCTTCCGTGCCGATGCCTGGGGGTGGCTTAGTTGATGGAACGCTTGTCTTCCGTGCCGATGCCTGGGGGTGGCTTAGTTGATGGAATGCTTGTCTTCCGTGCCGATGCCTGGGGGTGGCTTAGTTGGTGGAGCGCTTGTCTTCCGTGCCGATGCCTGGGGTTTGCTTCCAGTCCTGCACCATGACTGATGAAGTTAGATAGGTTCTACACAGTAAACATTAACTACAAAATATCAGCTGCTGTATTGTTATAGCAATATCCTGCTGCTACAGACCATGTTGATCCCATCCAGACCATCTTACATGTACCTGAAGTTTATTACTTATTTTTTTTTTCTGTAATTTATCCAAATTGGAATTATAATATAATTAGGCAATCTCTAGCCTCGATTGTAAACATAGATTGAGCTGGGATTGAGGCATGGACTATATCTCCGTAAATTAAATGGATGAGCAGCTTTCAGACTAAGATATACTCAATCCACGTCTGTAGCCTAAATATGCCTCAGACAGCTGGTTATCACCTGCCTAATAAATCTTAGCATCTTGAGGCCATCATCGTGTTACATTTGCTAAAATATTTGTAACAAATATTGATTTAAATAAAATATTGTTTAAAAACAATTGACCAAAATTATCGTCTACTCAAATCTATACTTGGAAAGAATTTAAATGATCATTTTTATGCAGTTTGTAGGAATTCCCAGAAAATGTTGACAAACATTACATAAAGCAATAATCAACATGGCTCCGAGGCTAATGGCCTATGAACTGTAAGCTACTGAAAATTGAATTTGCTTGGATATGTATACAACTTTCATAATTGACATTTCACGTGTTGATATTTCCCTTTTCCTCGTGTTGTTATTTGATTACAGATATATTCATGTTTGGCGTTGTTTTCCATGGAGAGTTGTCCATCTGAATAAATATCTCTTAAAACTCTAGCGTATTGTCGTTTGATTCATATCTCCGCAACCAAATCACTTACATAATTAAATGAATATTAAAAGCCATATTTCATCGAAACATATCGACGAGTCACTAGAGCTAAGATCAGATCAGTTTAGATCAACCAGCTCTCTACAAATGACACCACAAAAGTCACTTCCGGTTGTACAACTGAAGGTTGTTTCTTTGTCAGAGAAACATGGACCATATCCTGATGAATTATATCATAAAGGACTTTTATTCAGCACAAAATGATACATTTTAATTTCTGACCATTTTTTACTTACTGGTGCAAATATTGATAGCTAAGAAAAATATGCGATGATGTTCAGTGAAAAAATGACTATTAGAAAATACATTTTTTATACCCCTACCAATATATGCGCCATCATAGATAAATTATCTTGTACAATGTTATGTCGTCATTCAAAACCAATAGAAAATGAACAGAACATAACGACAACGAGAATTTCATCAAGTTGATACCATATCATAAACAATATTTTGTTTTAAAGCTTTTTAAGTAGTGTGGGTATTGACATTCTGTGTATAAACATATATATCGACGTATAAACATATATATCGTGTATAAACATATATCAAACAATAGAAAGGTTTTTATTAATTGAAGCATTCATTACTTAAAGTAACAGATTACATTTGAAGTCATTTTTAGTGGATGTTTTTGTCAATCTAAAGAGAATAACTGAATTTTTCCTAAAAGTAAACAAATTCAAGTTTGTTTTAAAACATCAATAAAATGCTTGTCAGTATTATTTTAAAAAATATAAATATTACATTTTACATTATTCTGAAGTCGGCAACTATGATATGACATCGTGTCGGTGTTATCATGCATATATGACAATGAAATAGATAGATCAACGCGTACGGTTAGTCTTTGAAATGAGCTGGGCATTACATTATGGTGACGGGCCTTTAAATAAATATAGTCCATATAATGCAGAGAAGGTCATTAATACAAACACACAAGATATTCCGAAGACGTCTTGGTGTAAACTTTGCCAGAATTTCGTTGCCATTGTTCAGGGCGCTATAAAGGGTTTCCTTTTTTATTAAGAGAATAAATATGGTACTCTCTGGCAAAAATGTTCTCATAAATATCAATTTCCTTGTTCATCACTAGTTATTCTGTGGAAATGTGGATATAAATATAGTAAATGACAGGAAAATCAATATAGTGAAAGGTTATTTTACAGTATATAGTTCTATAGAATTATCTCAATTTACGTTTTTTTTTATTAAAATCTCTTATGATTTATTTTTGCGATTAATTTGACACGCCAGGAATTGTAAATATGCATCAATATTTTATGTGTTTTAAGGGCCCATGAGACCATTTTCAATAATTTTATGCTGTCATAGGCCTCAGGTGAGTCTGAAACGTGTCTTAAAAATGCAGTGAAAAAGAAAACTCCTTTTTCCTAGAACCTATAATTTCATTTTTTATTTATCAATACTCGGTCAATGAACAGTAGATTGCACATATCATCAATCAAGGTCACAGATAGCTCATTTGTCCCTATTGATGATTATTGTAACTAGTGATGACATCAACATGCAAAGTCATAGAACAAATACAGGTTGAATTGTACACACCCGATTCATATATCTTTCACACAGCTAAAGGCTTGTTTTTATACCACACACTGGTCAATGTATTGTTTGGTTTTATTTTAAAGCCTGCCACTTGGACGCAATGCACTACTCATTTCGTAGAATGACAAAGGATTTTGACATAAGAAAGACATGATTATAATATATTTCAATCATGCAATCGTAACAAACAGTAATAGAACTCTTGCCAATGCGTTGTTCACTTGGAATACAACTATAAAAATATATCCGTCATTGTAAAAACAAACAATGTACCATATTGAACCTTATTGAATATTAACGCGTTGTCTGAAGCGCAATAGCTGGAGTTAAAAATGAATGATAACATATACATATTCTTGCCAAAATCCATAACATTTGTTGGTGCAAAATGTTTTTCCTCTCTTGTTATGAAACAGTTACAGTGCAGACTTGGTCAAGGAGGGACCTTTTTGTTCTCAAAAACCATTAGTCACAACCATTGCTCACATACAATTAAAAAATATCCATCAGGTAACTGAACCAAGACATATTAATATGTGTCATCAATAATTGCAGTCATTCGCCCGCTGGTAAGCCTTTTGTGTTTGAAGTTTTTTAATCGAGGGAGCTCTTCCTAACAGAACAATTAGGCTTTTTATAGAAAATTAGTTTGGTCACTTCTAATACAAATATATAGATTTAAGAAAAGATGCCCAGCCAATGGGTATTTTTTACAAAATCGGCTGGCAGTTCAGATGGCCGTGAGGGCACCGGGAGATCATCACTGATGAACTCCCGGCGCCCGGGACCCTGAAAAGTCGGCCGATTTTTATTTCCCGGCTGGGGCTTGGCGCAAATGTGATTGGGGTATAACTTTATCATTCAATTAGTATGACCGAATATTCTTTTTCTCAAAACTGAGAACGGAATTCCGACTGCCAGCTTGAGAAATAGTAATGTTGCCACTGAGCTTGCTTTCTGAAGAAAATGTGACCTTTACGAGTCACTAAAAAATGTGACCTTTCTGATCCTCAAAAAATGTGACCTTTCTGGCCGGATTGTTTCCGAACTTAAAGAAATTAGGTCGTGGGTTAATTCCCGGTCGTGATGGCATAAAATTCATGTTACTGTTTCTCAGAGGAGGCCCGTACCTGAAGGGTTTAACCTGTTGTCTTTGTAAATCTGACTGGGTGGTTCGTAAGGTCAAGGACCTGTGAGGCAGCACAATATCTGCTACAAGTGGGTCTCGTAATGAAATAACTGAAATAATTTTGAAACCCTTTAAAACAAACTTTGTCGACAAGGCGTTGACTGTTCAAATCAGAGATAGAAACTTTGTTTTAATTGCAATAACCTCCATGTAGTACTGCTTAGAAGTGGATAATAACTCATTCAAGATAAGTGCATAATAGTGAGACATGAGCCACTTCTTAAAGGCTTTATCTCACTGTAGCGAACAGGCTTAGCGGATGAGTTGCGGAGAATTTCGGAGTGGAAAACTTCATGTCCGCTTTTTGTGCGCTTTTGTGCACTTTTGTGCGTTTGAATAGACGAATGTGTAACGAAGCCAGTGCGAAATGGCCATCCGCATCTCTTCCGCACAAAATTTTCAACATGTTGAAAAAGATTTGCGGACGAAGACGGACTAAGGCTTACCTGTGCGTACTGCTCCGAACTCTAAACGCACGACTTTAGAATGAGATACGGAGAAAGCGTTTGCGTTTGCCTGTCCGCTAGAGTGAGAACGCGGCTTAAAATATTATGTTATAGCTAGAAAACCTGTAAGCGTCATCTCAAATTTCTGTAATTCATGTGTCTTCTCAGATTTCTGTAATTCATGTGTCTTCTCAAATATCTGTAATTCATGTGTCTTCTCAAATTTCTGTAACTCATGTGTCTTCTCGGATTTCTGTAATTCATGTGTCTTCTCAAATTTCTGTAATTCATGTGTTTTCTCAGATTTCTGTAATTCATGTGTCTTCTCAAATTTCTGTAATTCATGTGTCTTCTCAAATTTCTGTAATTCATGTGTCTTCTCAGATTTCTGTAATTCATGTGTTTTCTCAGATTTCTGTAATTCATGTGTTTTCTCAGATTTCTGTAATTCATGTGTCTTCTCAAATTTCTGTAATTCATGTGTCTTCTCAGATTTATGTAATTCATGTGTTTTCTCAGATTTCTGTAATTCATGTGTCTTCTCAAATTTCTGTAATTCATGTGTCTTCTCAAATTTCTGTAACTCATGTGTCTTCTCAAATTCAGTTTACCACATAGGACATTTCTGAGGATGCTTGAGGATGTTTGTGTGTACATGTATATATATATATCTATATCTATATATCTCTCTCTCTATATATATGTATCTGTCAGGTATCACATGGGAGGATTATCTATATCAAGTGTGCCCTTTCTCTTTTCTGTTTACTTACTAGTTATAGATCAGTGAATATCTAATGCGCTCCGAGATCAGTAAACATGTTATATACTCTTATTTCCATTAGAATCAAAGATAGATAAGTTCATGCATGAATCTATTGATTGTTCCATCCTATCAGTTTTAACGTACACCACCACTAACAAGTAATCGTCTTTATCATATATATTTTAATATTGACTTTGTGTGATGAATTCCTTTTTCATGTCAAAAAGAATATATAGATATATCAAAATAGAAAGATAGCTATGTGCACCGTTTACATTGCAGAAAAAAAATATCAGTTCATTTATGTTAGAATTTGATACAAGGATACGTCCTGCATGTATTGATTTCTATATTTCTGCATATAATAAGTTGGGAAAAGCGCATTATTATATTATATTGATGACCAATGCCATGGTGATCCGGTGTTGTCCTCGTCACGTTTATCATAGATGTCTTATAGCCCCAAAATGGTTCAAGCTGTAAAGCCTAAATAATTGATTCTAATTGTTTCTGAATCATATCATGATCGATACCAGTGTTATGTTTAAAAGAATTACAGATATAAATGTAAAGATTCTGAGTTTTGAATAGTCCAAACCTTGACAATTATTCATCTACCGCTAAGCATATCCTGGTTTATATATGTAAGACCCTTATATCTGTAAGACCCTTATATCTGTAAGACCCTTATATCTGTAAGACCCTTATATCTGTAAGACCCTTATATATGTAAGACCCTTATATATGTAAGACCCTTATATATGTAAGACCTTTTATTCCTGCGAAAGTAAATATAGAAATATTTTCCACAGAAAATAATCGTGATTTTTCTTTTTACCCATTTCTAGAATGATCTTTGGTCCAACCCTTAGTTATTCTGCACTGACTTTTGGTAGATATGTTCATAATTTTCATATGTGAATAGTATTTAGACTCATTAACTCTTAGTGGCAAGAATGGTGGACAGGAGTGGGTGTTTAGTATACATTTGATAACTCACAAGGTATATACTCCTGCTCACCATGCAGATTACACATTCTCTCGTAATTTCATGAAAAGCATCATCTAAAGTTAAAAAGCTTCCCAACCCTCTTAATGAGTGAAAAGGAATCCTAGCGCCAAGATAAATAGCACCAAGAAAAATTACACTAGCAGATATCAATTAAGCTTTAAATATGTCCGGAAACCATCTTAGACAAATAGCACCAAGAAAAATGACACTAGCAGATATCAATTAAGCTTTAAATATGTCCGGAAACCATCTTAGACAAATAGCACCAAGAAAAATGACACTTCAGCAGATACAAATAAAGCTTCAAATATGTCTCGATAGCATCTTAGGCTTTGACCTTGAAATAATTTGAAAAATGATGAAGATGAAGACCTAGAACAGCAAAGGTATCAGTTTGGAGGTTTTACTGAAATCATTCTATGGTTTGAGAGGTCACGATCTGGATGATTCTAATTAAAATCTTAATCTTAATGTGCAATTCTTGTTACTCATTTCTTCAGCTAATGAAGCATAGTATGACCATTAAATCATTAGAATAAAGTTAATATAAACTTCTCTTCCTTCAACAAAGAGTGAGTGCACAACAGTCAGACATAAGCAGGGTGTCTCACGCCATTGTCCATACAATACTGGATGCCAATAGTTACGCCAGCAATGTATGTTAGGGACATGACATCATACCCCTGCATACGTTTGACTTTCCTCTGGCAGAAATGACAAATTGAAATTCTCAGCTGTAAACACTTCTTATTTTAATATCTTATTGGTATTATAGTGAATAATTATTATACTGAATAAATAAATTTTAATTATATTACTTTAATGTTCAAAATGGACTGCCACAAATGTTTGTTGTGTATGAAATAAAGAGTTGTATTGCACATAACACTGGAGTGTTATTCAGACAAAAAAGCACTTAAACATTGATAGGTATGACGCAGAAGCAAAAAAAAAAGTTTCCTAGAAAGTACTGTCATTTTCAGGTAAGGTAGAACCTCTAAATTATTCATGGAGTTTATAGCGATTCACATCCTTTTATCTATAGTTAGATCGTCAACAGAGTGGTATCACAGAGAATATTAAAAGCAGATGAAGAACTAATCATTAGTACAGATAGTGACACAATGAAAATATAAATATGCATATTGATTGTCTGCATTATCGACCGATACTTGTTTCATGATATATTCTGTCTGGCTATTGACCATTGGTAAAAAATGCGCAGTTGACATTGCTCATCAAACACGGTATTGTGATATTATTAATGAATTATAAGTAGTTGACTGTACAGTTTTATGTAAGTTATATATCTTTGCAAATCTTATCTTAACTCTTATAGTTATAATAAATATATTGGACAGAAGGCATCAAAATGTCGATGTTATTTTCTCAGTCAAGGGCCCCGAGCCGTGGCGTAGTTGGTTTGAGCGCCAGCTTATTAGCACCAGTTCCTCTGTGGTGATCCAAAGGTCGTGGGTTCGATCCCCGGCCATGCCAAGATTGAACGCATGATTCAATTTCCCGTATGAGCTGAGGCCCGTGCCAAAAGTGTTAACCCGTTCTCCTTGTAAATCTGTGACAGGGTGGGTTGTCATGTCAAGGACCTGCGACATGACAATTCAGTGAGGCAGCACTATATCTGCCACAAATAGGTCTCATCACGAAATGACTGGAATAATGTTAAAAGTGATGTAAAAACCCCAAACAAACAAATACTCAGTCAAATATCCCCTGCAACCCTGCAGACCCGCCCCCTATGTGTTACCTCATTGATTGCTGGACAATGGGTGCTCTGAGGAGGGGAATAGAACACTGCTGTTGACGTTGGAAATCTTCCTCCTCTGCCCTGCTTGATTTACAGGTTTTGTGCAATGTTTACCAATAATGCAGAGACCTTTGCTTTATCCCCCTGACCATTATTCTTCATTTTATAGTTATTATACCGAATGGCGCTGATTAGTCTATTTGTGTGGATTCCATTTATTCATTCATTACTGCATATAATCCTCAGGTTTTTAATAAAAATAATAACATTTCAATCCCAATATTTTTATTTTTTTCATCCTGAGCCCTGATTATCATAATGTTAAATAATTTGTAGTTGGCAATTCTGTATGGATGGGAGGAAAACTTCTGAGGGACATATCTTGTAGTTGACCTTTTAGAATATTAACAAACTTAGCAGTGTTAACAATTCTCGGAAACTTTGCTCATGGGTGACGAAGGCAACGGCGATATTTTGCACTTGTTCCTGGCACTGAGGATCCCAGTATCTATGTTTTAAAGAGACCATTCTGATCCACTGAATGAAGATACATTAAAATTATATTTCTTTAAACATTCTAGCAAACTATTCCTATTTTTCAGATGCGCAATCGCCTTATCCAGTCTGGCCTGTGGCTGGGGCTGGTGACCATACTGGTCACCAACTTCCGGTACACATCGGGTAAGTCAGAAAGCATTTTGTAATCTTTCAGACACGTTCAAGGTACACTTGGAAGTTAAAGCATATTTTTCAGTCATTCAATAACATTGGTTTAAACATGCTAAACAACATTGGTTAGAGGGCCATATATTTCAGTCATTCAGTTAAATTATTTACTCGTACATTGCACATTATTAACATGCTAAATAACATTGGTTTAAACATGCTAAATAACATTGGTTAAAACATGCTGGAATCACTCGAATAACAGACACCATATCAGGTAGAACTGGAATGTAGCCAATGATGATGTCAAACTCTTATGACACAATCATATTGCCATTTCCACCATTGACAGAAAAATACTCCATCAAAATGTATATACCAACGATCCACATTACAGATGGACAGACAACAATCATTAACTATTTACATATTCAAACATTACAGAAACTAGTTTCAAAAACATTCTACTTGCACCAAAAAGCTGCTGGATAGGTATTTTATAAGCTTGTAGTTTTTTCAAACACTACTTCATTAATGGTGGAGGGATTCACGTGACTTGTGATGTATTCGTCCTCAAATAATCCATTTTTACTCAAATAATGTATTTTTAACAGCATCTCATGGACCTATGGGTGGCAAAAGCAGCGGAAGTCTTGGACCAGAATGGACTTGCTACAATAATGGGACGAAGGTCAACTCTACAGCGGGTCTAATGAAGGGTGAAGGGTTGACGTGCAGTTATAACGGTACTATGTACAACCATACAGGAGGTCCAATATATATAAACGATTGGATTTGCTCTCCTAACAGTAACAAGGATACGTCTACAAACGGTACAGTGAATGTTGAAGAATGGACTTGCTTTTATAATGGTACTGGAATGAACAACACTAACAAAGATGTAATACACAGTAAAAGATGGACTTGCTTTTATAATGGTACTATGGACAACTATACAGGGGGTCCAATGAATGGTCAGATTTGGACTTGCTATCACAATGGTAGCATAGAGAACTATACAGGTATGGTAATACATAGTAAAGAATGGAGTTGCTATTATGATGGTATGATTGACTGCTCTAGAAGAGGTCCAATGGATGGTGAACAATGGACTTGCTATCGCAAAGGAGGCATGAACAACTATACAGGAGGCCCATTCCATAGTGCAGGATGGGCCTGTTCTCATAATGGTACCATGGACAATTCTAAAGGAATGGGTGGCAAAGGATGGGATTGTAATTTTAATGGTACTAAGAACAGCAATGGTACTATGAACAACTATATTGGAGGCCCAGTACATATTAAAGGGTGGGTATGCTATAATATCACCATGTGCAACTCAACAAGTGGTCCCATGAAGACTACTGTGGGCAGCTTTAAAGGTGGTTCCATGAATACTACTGTGAGCAACTCTACAGATGGATCAACGAATACTACCATGGACAACTCCACAGTAAGTTCACATACTGGCGCAATGTGGGACAAGGAGGATCCAGGTTGGATGTGCTATCCTGATGGTATGAATGGCAGCTTTACAGGAGCTCTAAATAGTGGTAAAGGCACGCGTAAGTAAATCATACTAAACACATATCAACAGATTTATCAATAACCACATTTTTATCTTTCCTGCAAAATATATTTTACCAAGATTTACAAACTCGACACTAAAACATATTCTTTTACATATATTTTATGTGCCTTTATTGATATGTCTCATTTCAGCAACAACTTTCATAATATGTAATATGAATGTATTATTTGATTATGAGAAACAAACCGTAGCGTACATAGGAATAGGTTACACAGGAAGAAGTTAAATCTTACTGTGATACTTTTCAGTGCCTTTCAGTCTGGTGATCTCTGAGATATAAACATATCATGGAATGTTAACATTTGTATTTGCATACTTATGTCGAAGATTATATTTCTGTAATTGTGTTGTTCATGATATTGTGAAATAAAATCTGTTAAGATAAATAGTTACAGGCATTTCTACGCTTCAAAATACAGATGAGAATTTTACTGGAACACCATATTTAAATACAGATGATATAGCTAATAACATTACTGGAACCTTAATGACGGAGAACATCACTGGTACCTCTTACCTCAAATCCGAGGTAAGCCCCACAGGAACCCCACATCTTAACACTGAAAGGAACTTCACTGGAACTCCTGATTTTAAAACGATGGAGAGTTTTAATGGAACCCTTAATGTAAACACCAACAATAGTTCTACCGGAAACCCTTATTCAAAAACAGAGGATAATTTTACTGAACATAATTCATCAAAAACGGATGAAATTTTTGAAACCTCTAATTCAATACCAATAGAATATACTACAGATTATGTTTCAAACACAGTACAAAATGTTATTCATACAAGCAAAAAAGGCAGAGAGATCACCGAAACATATTCCCCCACAGCTGATGGGCAAGGCACATTAATACCCACATCAGGCCAGAACACCACCGGAAGTTATCCATCAAAACCGGAAGACAATGTTACAGTCAGTGTTACAAATTGGCCAGAGTTAGATAAGAATGTAACTGGATTTTATCAATCACAAACATATGATAATGTAACTGGAACGTTTGCACCTAAAATATATAAGACCAGTATTGGAATATATCAATCCACCATGGTTGAAAATGCGACTAGCACTCAACAAACTAATACAAGTGAGCAAACTCTATTGCTAAGAACAACTGAAAGAGAAATAAGTTCGCATTCGTATGAGCAGCCTGCAAATGTCACCGGAAATCCTTTTTCATCCTTTTCCGGTACAGTAGTAGGATTAATTCAATCGTGTCGTAATTATCGTGTCAAGTTGCTTTTGCCTTTCATATTATAATAACATTTACAACCAATTGTGAAAACTTATCAACTCCAAAATAGATTGTCTTTGTCTCACAGTTGTTTAAATCCAAGTCCTTAAAATAGTTCATTATTATTAGTTTACAATATATGTTTATCTTCATCCGTTGAAGGGAACATCACAAGATGTATCACTTATAAACAATAAAATCACAATTGGTTGTAAACTAGATTCAGATATTGTACGTAAAATATATGTTTTTAATGATAAAAGAAAAAAGTCTTGTTTCTCATCGTCATCGACCTTATTTTTTTTAGTAAAATAAGTTCTTATAGGCTACATCTTAAGGAGATTTACCCCTGGTTAAATATATTACTTATGGTATACCACAGAAACGGTGTCATGCAGTCCACGTAATAATAGCGAGAAATGATGCACATGACAAAACTACCCCCTTCTTATTTCTTTGTAAAAAACATTTTATGAGAAACAAAACCTTTTCTTTTGGCCTAAATTTCAATAGTCCTATATTGATGGTATATAAATCACGGAAAGTAATGTAATTTTTCATAGAGAATATCATGCTAAAATTGATATTTATTGTCTGTACATATTGAATACATTTACATATATTTATGTAAATGTATTCTATTTATATGTTAATATATGTATATATATATATATATATAAATATATAAATATATATATAAATATATAAATATAAATATATTGACGATTGTAAATATACATATATATATATATATATATATAATGTATACATATGTACAAATATACATATATACATATACATATATATATATATATATATATATATATATATATATATATATATATATATATATATATATATATATATATATATATATATATATATATATATATATATATATATATATATATATATATATATATATATATATATATATATATATATATATATATATATATATATATATTTACAATCGTCACAAGTGAATAGTTTATATATCATGAATAGTGATCTTCCATATATCTGCAATATTTGGAGAAATGGAAATTATCAAATTTATAAACGGTATAATCAATGACCCATACGATCTATAAAAATAAAACTACTAATAAAACAACCCATATCTATATACTAAACATAACGAAATCAAGAGCTTTGAAAGGCCTAACGCTTCAATTTATTCCATTATGTAATATTTTAATCATACCTGGTACCATTAATAGCATATTACTAAATGCTATTCTCTTCATTATTTTTGACAACTTCTTTATTTTGTAGTTACTGTTGTAATTCTGGGTATGTGTGTAAGTATACAACAGCATTGCTTATCAATGTTTACAGACAATATATGGAAAGCCTGCGGGCTATTTGAGAGGTGAGATTTGGAGATATAATTGGTTAGGATTATTTTTATATGAGATGAATTTTTATATTTGTGTTCATTATGAATAAAAGAAAATGGATAGGACAGAAACAAGATTAAGTACTTAGAGAAAATTGAAATAGATTTGACAAATCCATTATAAAGACAATACATTCTATTGTGCCTCATACTCAAAAAATTGCTTTTGGTGTGCTAAATTGTAAAATCTTTTATTGTGAAGAATTGTTGTCATAGTAAAGGATTGTTGTCATGGTAAAGAATTGTTGCTATGGTAAAGAATTGCTACCATGACGAAAAATTGGTTGCCATGGAAAACAATTGTTGCAGTATTCATATTGTACATTCATATGTTGATGGTCAAAATGAAATATACTTGTCACCACCCTGCTTTCGTTGTATCCTACAATTATCCTACTATTTTAATCAAAGGTATGTTTTATACGCAAGTTGTGGATATTGTATTTGTGTAAAGAGCGCACAGGGGTACAGGTTCAAACGGGCAAATGTCTGGTGAAATTGAACAAGTAGGAACGGCTTTACCCATACCGCTTTACTTACATTTTAACTCATAATTGAAATTGAAAAAATATTGATAACTAAAACTCAGTGGAAACATTTAACCTCCAGGAATAGGTACCAACCTCTACCCCTGTGAAATATGTTTGTTGTATTGGACATGTCATCCGATCTTTAGTTACCTGTATATTGTAAAAGGTGTGCTTGCTATAATGTCAAAGATATCCATTGCATAAGTATACTTTTGTATCGTATCATACATTTATATGCATTTTATTGTCATAATCGTCATTTCTTCCAGGAAATGTAAATGTATAAAGTTATCAATTTTAATGTGATAGCAGAATATAATATTGAGAAATACTTCATCGTGTGATGCCATGAAGCATACCATATGAAATCCCTAACATTTATTTGTTTTGCAGACTATGTGACATTGAATTGAAATTAATCTGTGATTTATAATGTTGTGAAATACATGTAATTGATTGTATAAAAACATGAACACAACGATAACCAACCCAAATCAGCACAGTGGACACATTATGCGATAAATATATATACATGTTAATACCGGCAAAACCTGTTCCATAGCATTCATGTACCATGACCAAGTATTTAAACTAATTTATTCCCAATATTTCAGAATAACCTCATTTTAAATTTGTTATGTTAAATATTTTCTTATTTTCGTTTATATTTTCGTATGTATTCATTCATTTGAGTTGGATCATACTCTTAAATATGCATGGTTTAGAACGGAATACATATGACCAATACTGTTCCAGTTCAATGTATACCCCATTTGAATTCTAAAATACCATCATTGTCTACTTCGATCGGATATTTGAGATATTTTAAAAGGGGTTCTTAATCCATATTGCCGATTCCATTTAGAAGTTGTTCTCATTACCGTAAAACCATCAAGTGATACATTATAAAGTAATATGGAATGAACATTATTATTTCAAGTCAATATTTGAATTTAATATTGTTGCACATCACAAATTTTCCAGATAATATGACCACTGGCCGCCCTGAAACAACTGTGGTTGCTGGTGTAACAACACCAAGCGAGCCTGCCAATACCACTGGCCGCCCTGAAACAACTGTGGTTGCTGGTGTAACAACACCAAGCGAGCCTGCCAATACCACTGGCCGCCCTGAAACAACTGTGGTAGTCGGTGTAACAACACCAAGCGAGCCTGCCAATACCACTGGCCGCCCTGAAACAACTGTGGTAGTCGGTGTAACAACACCAAGCGAGCCTGCCAATACCACTGGCCGCCCTGAAACAACTGTGGTAGCTGGTGTAACAACACCAAGCGAGCCTGCCAATACCACTGGCCGCCCTGAAACAACTGTGGTAGCTGGTGTAACAACACCAAGCGAGCCTGGCAATACCACTGGCCGTCCTGAAACAACTGTGGTTGCTGGTGTGACAACACCAAATGCACCTAACATGACCACTGGTCACTCTGAAACAACTGTGGTTGCTGGTGTAACAACACCAAACGCACCTAATATGACCACTGGTCTCCAAATAAACGCCAGTAAGTGAAATGACTGGATAAAAAAGACAAATAAAATAACACGATGATGATAGCTCGATTTATCGATTTTGTCACCTCCAGTATAAAACTAGGTAGGTGAACATGAAGACGCAATCAAAGGAAATTATTAAAAGCAAAATTCTCTTTTTTTTATTAGCAATACAAATATGTAAGTTAAACAAAGAGTTTGTCCATCCACTAAACTGTGATTATAGTGCCCTTGGTAGTTTTATCCCATGACTGGTTTTCACCCGTGAATAAGACTTGCCAATCCAAACAACACAAACTGAAATACAACTAATTGGATATGCTGTGATTTTTCAGTGTCTGTTTTGGATTGGCATTTCCAAGATATCAGGTCTCTAATGATTTATAATTATTAGATGATTTTATATAATTTCAATTATATACTTCCTTATTTTTTAAAGAATGGTTGTGACTGAAGGTCAGCTTAAAGCCTGTTTTCTTCCCTGAGTATGTTGTGCTTATATGTGTCATATGTGTGCGCACGCATACCTAGTGACAGAAACAGGCCTTAAGATATCCTCTGAATCATGGATTTAATCGCAAAATTGTTTAATGATGATTTTATTTTTGAAGAACCACTTCTTTTCTTCAAATTCACAGATGATCAATAAAAGGTGTGATTAGCACAAAATTATTATGAAACGCTCAGACATATAAATCTAACTCAAATGACAATTTTAGAACAAATTTCAGCATTAAGAAATACAATATCATGAACAAATTTCATGTATACTCTTTTGTTTAAATTTGACATAAAATACTTGTTTACTGGAAGAATATCTAAAATATGTTACATAGAATACACGACAATGTCAAAATGAGAGTTTCACACTTGGTAAGGCATTTTTTGTTGTTGTTGAATATATTTGTGAAAAGGAGCTTCTTTAACAATCACGAATCTAATATAAATAAATAGCTTAAAATTTTCACAGATATTTTCTGTTAAAATTCTATTTATTTATACATGGATTGAGGATTGCACATTCTAACATATTAAAAAAATGAACAACAAGAGATACTTCATTTTTTTACAACGAAAATACAGTCATGGAAAATGTTTACTGTCCAGGATTTCTCTTTCTCAAATACGCAGTGAGATTGCACAGGCACTGTGATTATGGCGCAGGGGAATATTTCCCTGTGAAGAATTGGCAATATTGCTTTTTTACACGATAATGAATATCACAGATATTATGATGAACATATCACATTTTATAGAGACATACTTAAGGAAATATAAAAAGGTAATATGCCAATTGAAAAATGTTTACAGAGTTGATGTTAGCTTAGGAGATAAAAAATGATTCTTTTCCTTTAATCTACTAATATAATGATTAATTTATTTATCATTGATTTTATCCAGGTTATGCGACTACCAAACAGATGACAACACGATTTTAGCATTTTATGCATATGAAACATTCAAACTTATAGTGCGACACGTGCATAATGTAAAAATATGAAGTCTGTTTATTATTTTTCTGTTTATTTGATAAAAGTTTATTTTTTTTAAATGTTATTTTTATTGACCAAAAGAATATTTTTCTGATCGGTCTTCTTTTGGATCAAAGGGATGTTTACTAATCGATAGATTCTTTTACTGGTCAATGACACTTTTTTGCTTTTCAGTCCACCATTTACATGGAATTATACAATTATATATACTCAAACAATTAAACACATAATTTTTTTATGATCAGAGTTTATTTTCACTGAATTAATTGGATTCTTACAATGGGAAGCTGAACAACTATTTCTATAATTCCTATAAATTGTCGCCAAATGAAATATAGTATATTTCATATCTAATTATGAGATAACTTTTTATGAATCATAACTTATGACAGATGACAATATTTATCTCTGAACTATAGCTTTATCTGTATGGTAACATTTGAATGAATATTGTATTGAAGTATTGAATGTGTATTTCTCAGATGTCACACCTTGACAAAATGATATCTTATATATTACAGATTTCCTATTTTGTGACAACTGCCCAAATATTTTTTCTATGCTAGCTCTTTTGTATGCAAGCCCACCTGTATGCTAGCTCTTTTGTATGCTAGCTCTTTTGTATGCTAGCGCTTTTGCAACCCGGTCGCTTTTCCTGCTATGTGAAAGACACACAGTTGAAGAAATAACCAATCTTGAATAATGGAAAACACATTAGCTTAATAAAACATAGCTGGACACATGTCGATGAGATCTCATTGGTTAATGGATGTCATTATAGATTTAGATGTTTCACATCTTTTGTGCTGAATTGCATTCTGAATATGATATAATTCTAATTAATCATAACTACAAATATGCACCTTTTTAACACACAGTAATGGGACCCAACCATATAGATAGATAATCTAAGTGTGAACTTGATTTAAACTTAACTCATATGATATATATTTCAGATCCCTGTTCTGGTAATCCATGTGGATTTGGAAAGGGTAACTGCACAGTGACTAACGACACGTACACGTGCAGTTGCTTCAGTAGTTTCACATTAAATTCTACTGGAAGCCATACTTGCATAGGTAATTCAACATATACTACTCAGTAATACCTTGGAGTAATAATGAATGGAGGGGTGACGGGGAAAGATCAAAGGGGATATCATAGTTGCCGACTAGTTGATGTGCGATATGACGTTATTTCACTGTTTTTTATGGCGTCATTTATCTTTATGTCCAATTTCAACCAATTTAGAATCATTTTAACTGCCAACATATCGCATATGAAAGATGCAGAATATTATTCTGAGTTTGGAAAGTTTTATTTTTCTAGGATAAATCTAAGTTGAGTTATCTTGCGTTAAACGGAAGCATGTCTTTCTCAGTTTTATCATTTCAGTCAGGATCGACATCAAAGGGTCAGGCCGGCAACTAATAACACCATAACATAATGCCATAGAAATGCTTCCTCTTCATGTTGGTTGCATAACCTTCCGAACGTTGTGCCCTATACAGCGCATTAATTGGCAGAATAAATATTTATGTCATGTTATTGACAAGAAAAAATACTATGTATTGGAACATCTTTTATTCCTGCCAAAATATGCGCTGATACCTAGGATCAGCATAGAAGAAGACCCGATCCATATTTTAGAGACAAATCTACTTATCATGAAAAAACTGACATACTTCAAGTGACAGGTGATTTTTAACTGAACTATTTATCCTAAAGGATCTATCTTTCACCAATGTTTTCATGATAGTTTAATCAGTATCCCCTGTCATTTTTGTGATGAAATACATAATATATGTGAAGATCTGAACAGATGAATAACATTTTCATATTAAATATTGAACAAAATATATATATGAATGTGTTTTTGATGTCAGATTTTAAGGATTAATCAAGTAACTTATATACTGTTTTTTTAGATATGAGTAATGTTATATGACTGAACTTAACCTATTCTTCCTGATAAACTTTACTCTAAGTTGAATTTATAAAGTTGAAAATTTAGTCATCTGAGGGTCGGCAACTATGATAACATCAAAGGGCTTTGGAGCCATTGTCTAAAACAATGGATTTCTATGACGCCACGTGCAATACAATGGGCGTTGCGCCTCCATTCATTATTACTCCAAGGTAATACCATGTTAATCAGCGCAGTTGGTAGAGGAATGGATCTATGCCCTAGTTGGTTGGTTATATAAGCGGAGTTGGTTATGTAAGTAGAGGCAGACACGTGGTGGGTCTGACACCCATTGCCCTGATATTACCTTGACATTGTCCTGACATTGCCCTGACATTACCTTGACATTGCCCTGACATTGCCCTGACATTGTCCTGACATTACCTTGACATTGCCCTGACATTGTCCTGACATTGTCCTGACATTGTCCTGAAATTGTCCTGAAATTGCCCTGAAATTGTCCTGACATTGTCCTGACATTGTCCTGAAATTGTCCTGAAATTGCCCTGAAATTGTCCTGACATTGTCCTGACATTGTCCTGACATTGTCCTGACATTGTCCTGACATTGTCCTGACATTGTCCTGACATTGTCCTGACATTGTCCTGACATTGTCCTGACATTGTCATTGTTGTAGAATGGGTTTCACAATTGCATATTATCAGTTATGATCAACTATAATAAACATGTTTCCTATCAATTCGAATATAAACACACAGCTCACTTTTTTCAGTCAAACAATTATCTTCAAATTCCTTACGTTTCATCATGTCATAGATACCCGCTATCACCGGACCTCTCCCTCGCATCACTTACTGCCGTCAATACTGGGAAAGCGCGGACAGGATTGGCCGCAAGTCATGACTATTTATGAAGATTAGGCTTTGCACTGATTGGTCAAAAATGAACATCCATATAGATTACGCTGTGTACTGATTGGTCTTTATCTGAGTCAAACCAATCATAACAGATCGTGACCTGGTGTTGATCCATTCTGATTGGATAATATTTCTGTTTTGGAGCGCACATATTGCACGCAAGTGAAGATAGCTCCATCTACATATTATTTTATAGACCTGACCTGTAGCGTTTATGTAAAAAGAAGACAAATTTCGGCGTAGATAGTGAGAAGATTGCACTGTTATGATATTGAGCTCTTAATCAGGACCAACTGCCAAATATTCCTCCCGTTAATAGTTGAAATGATAAATAAATAAACAAATGATAATTGACAAAATCAATAAATAAGATATATGATCAATGATGATGACTTATGACAATTATTGTATGCACTAATGTGGTCAAAACATTTCTTCATGGCAGATAAGCGTGAGTTAATATTTTAATATCTTTTCAAGATTACATTTGCTGTGCATTGAATGTTTTTGTTGTTTTTGATATTGTAGTCCTCTGTATTTCTTTTTGGTTCTGTTTGATGTGAGAATTGCGTACGTTTGCACCATTCCTATCATTCTATCATTTTGGTAGTTCATTCTTATAGATTATCTCATGATTCATGTCTCATTGGATTCTGGTGCAACATGTATGCAATTATGCACACATATATGCAATTAAAAAACATATCACTGACTCACATGCAATGCAATGTAAGTCTCAGCGGAATGCAGACTCCAGCCGGCCAGCGTCATGGTCAAAACCTTAATGCCTAGGTCACATTGGCATAGGGCGCCAGCCAGGAAGAATCCACTGGCGTCCGGGGAGTTCATCAGTGATAATCAGATGTATGCCACAGCTGTCCTCACACAATACCCAACTCACATTTGCGCCGATTTCAGTAAAGATCCTCGGCCGATGTTTTTTTTTTTCAACAAAATCAACAGGCAAGCCAAGGTGGCGTGTGGGCACATATCATAACAAAAATCCTATTTTCTCCATACTATGCCACCAGCCAGCAGCGCTAAGATAATCTTATGATGTGCCTGCGGGAAACTCACGGGAGCCTGCCGTGTACTTGATGATAAGGTTTGATGATAAGACATCGTGAAACGCCGGCAAAATTTATGTTGCAGCCAAAAGTTCCCGGCGATCTGCAGGACATCTTAAAATTTGCCTGATTGTGGCAGATAATCGCCTCGTGTCCTGACGGCTCACTGGCTTGCCGGTCACTTTTATCCAAAGAACCCATCAGCCGGGCACCTTGACCGAAGTCTGCACAAATGTGTGGGGTATTGGGCTCTTCATGTTTGGTAAAGTCCTCCACTACGATGTTTTCAAACTTCGACAATCAACAATGTCACGCTTATGCATACACATCACACATAAATGAGCACAAAAAACCTACATATTGACATCTGTCTTAAACTCCCCCTTGTGTGCCGTTTAACATGTCATATTCTTTATTTGTTTTGGGACAATCAACTCTGTCATGCTTGAGTTAACACGTCACGCACGAATGAGATGAGCACTCAAAAAAATGTGACCTGGATTGCAGAGTTTGGCTGTACACGATTGGGTCTGGCAAGTTAGCCCGGGTTATCCCGTTTCTTCACGATTGAGCCGGCGGGTTCCGGTGGCGGAAGGCGGCGGACGCCGACCTCCGCCTTCTGAATACCCTCGGCAAATTCGGCGGACAAAAATGGAGGATCCGGCGATCTGCCGCTCTCGCCGCCGGCTAGACGGCGGGTGCTAATCGTGTACAGCCTTTGTGAATTAACTTGGCTGTACACGATTGATCGCTGGATCCTCCATTTTGTCCTGCTGAATTCGCTGGGGGTATTCCGCCGCCTTCCGCCACTGGCACCCGCAGGCTCAATCGTGGAGAAACGGGATAATCCGGGCTAACTTGCCGGACTCAGTCCCGTGGGCCTATGGCCTTAGTTTTCTCCAATCACCCATCGGCAAAGCCCAGATAGGTGATCTGGAGAGGTTTGAGATTTTTTCTTTTTCTGTATAATCTCGTTTGCATGAGAATTTTTAAATATCCAACTCTTTCAGTGAAAATTCATATTTTATGTTTGATTGTATCTAAAATCTCCCCAAAAAGCTTGATTATTCTTCGGATAGCATAAAATAAAGAAAATATAAATATTTGATATCAGTCGCCAGCTGCAAAATCTGAGTCAAACCCGTTTTATCTCTTTACTCGACATTCACAATTTCAATAGCTATTTTGTTCATCTTTGTTAATAACATGTTGTGCTAAGTTTGCAAATGTGGATAATTCATCTTGATATTTGGGCCATTGAAACATGTTTTCATTGATATCGGTCATGTATGGTAGAGACAACCTGTCATGACTTGTTGTAGGCAAATGGAAATTATCCGACAATTAAGCTCCAATTTCGAATATAGACATAATTAGATGTACCTTATCTCATTGGGAGCACGATGACAAATATCCTTAAATGTCTTGATCAGTACCAGAATAGGTTTAATACTTTTTTTTACCGGTAAAATATTGATACCACTGACGACAACAGAGCTGCGGACGACAACAAAGTTACGATCAATTGCTAATGTTTATGACATCATTTGACTTTGTTGGCACATACACGTGTCAGACAACATGAAGAAGAAAGTATTTTTGTGCAAATACTTTTAAAGAATCACAGCTCTGTTGTCGTCCGCAGCTTTGGTGTCGCCAGCTGTAACAAGTCTAATTCCAAATCAAGAGTTTTATTTTGGTTTTAAACCTTATTTTTCTTTCATGATGACTTGTTTTATTATAGATCCTTGTGACAGGAATATGAACCCTTGTGGGAATAATGCAAACAAGAATGAGGGCACCCAAGGTTGTATTAAAGGAAAGGACAACGCATATACTTGTAGTTGTAAACCAGATTTTCAGCAAGGCATTGATGAAAATAATGTCAAGACTTGTTTGGGTAAGAATACATTGTTTCTAGTCTCCTCTCAACTCATAATGCATAATGTTTGGTTCGTTTGAAAGTGTTCGGAAAACAGTGAATTTGTTATGTTCATTTTATTAAAGTTATACGGTATTAGATCATTAATGAAATAATATCAGGCTTTGATATAAAATATTTGTTTACTGCATGCAGAAAAACGTAAGTGTTGTTTTTTTATAACTTTCCCTCAACAAAATAGAACTTTGGAGGACATGTTATACTGCACAAATATGCACCCTGAGCACATTTGTATTTCATATCAGATCTTTATCCTTATCATTTGCAATGATTCTGTATCTGTGATCTCTCCCGTGTCTACCAGTCTACCTGCCACACAACATATTTGCCTGATAGGTAGAGTCTAGTTATTCTTAATATTATATACATCATTTGTTTCTTTGTCCACGTTTCTATTTTGGAGCACCCATATTGCACGCAACTGAAGATAGCTCCATTTACATATCTAATATATTTTTATAATTAAATCATTAATTTGTGACTGTTGTGATCGAAACCTTTTGAAAAGTATATGATAAAAATAGTACACACATATTATTGGTTGTTTAAATGCCGTAAAATATTGAAAATATTATTAACTTTCATTGATGTTGCTTATGCAAAAGTTTGTCCTTGAAATTGGCCTGCCTTATTCACAAGCCTCACTTCCGCCTCACCTCTGCAAGGCGGGGTCGTGCTGCCGCCTGGCGGTCGCCATTCTTCAAACACATTACATAACCTGTTCACGTCATCTGAAATCATGCGTTATTTGACGATATGGGCCGGGATATGATCAAATACAGGAGAGAAAACTTTGAAAATGCTTTTTTTTCTTCTGTTGAATATTTCTTCTGTTGAGTTAAAACTTTGAATTACATTCCAAGTTAGGTACACAAGTTCAATTCACAAATTTATGTTTATCTTTCTGTATAGACGCATCTTGTCTATGACACAGTATAGACAAATGCTTATCTTATGAGATCTCAGTGATCTTACCATTTCATTCTGAGTGAATCACCCAAGCCAATTCTCCATGACCAGGTTTGAAAGGTCATGGCTCATGTTATCATGTCTATGTGATAAAGCACGAAATACCCCATCTACTCTACTCTTCGAAAAGAGTTAGGGCATTGAAGTGCTTTAACGCGCTTCTATCTGACCCGCATAAGCTGTGCTGGATATAGATTAGAATAAATAAAACTTTGATAGGCTCATTAAAGATCGATATAATTCAATTAATTACATATTGTACAATGACTTTTAGAACTATTTATCTCTTAAATATGATGATTAATTTTAATTATAGATCCTTGTGACAAGGCACAGAACCCATGTGGGGAAAATGGTGACCCTGATAAGGGTAATAAAGGTTGCATCAAAAACAACGGCACAGTTGCATATACATGCAAATGTAAAACGGATTTTTTTGAGAAAGTAATAAACCCAAAGAATGAAACAACATGTCAGGGTAAGTACATCAAGACATACAATTTGCGATGTGCTTCACTAATGACATATTATCATAACATTTTATCATAATGTAATATGATAATTTTTATGATAATCTTACAAGACAAAATAGTATAGGAGATTAATCAATTCGACCTGATATGAACTTGGTTTCGGAGAACGTGGAGAACACAATTTTAGCATATTTAATTACACTTCAAATAAACACAATATATCTAAAATTTGCATTGTCTTTACATTAAGGCTTCAGTTGATATTTCTTTGTATCCAAACTCCCAGGGGTTGATTGGATGATTTGAAATGAGATTTACTTAGAAAAGAAAATATCTTACACTAATAATAACAAACAAACCTATGGAAATCTTAATAAATGTGTGTTACATCAGTCTTATGAAAATAAATAAACAAAATAAACTAAGATTTGTTAATACGTATAATACAAAACCTTTTCTAATTTATCACAATACACACAGAAAAACGTAAGTATGTTCCTAAATTTCGTTTTGCATTTTCACTTTAGTAGTTCAGATTGATATCAAATTTAATTTTGCACTTGTTTTTTTCTATTCTCAATTTTCCTCTCTACTGACAAATGCAAATGCAAATAAAAACAGTCATACATTTGTAATGGAACTCAGTTTATTGATACATATACATTATAACATCAATACCATCTTAATCCAACTAAACATTAACCACATACACCAGTTGTAAATGTAGCTGCAGCGTTATCATTTCCTTCCACGTTTTAAGTTTTTATCCCACGTAGACTTCTTCTGCACTAGTTAATGTATTACAATAATCTACAAATTGTTGAATACTTGAAAACTAACTTCCACAACAATTCAGATGTGTAATCTGTATGTATATTTCATATGATGGGAGTCAGATGTGTAATCTGTATGTATATTTCATATGATGGGAGTCAGATGTGTAATCTGTATGTATATTTCATATGATGGGGGTCAGAAATTAATGGTCACACCCTTTATTGAGAACAACATATTTAAACTGGTTTAGCCTTCAAAAAAGAGACCCAATTTCAACTCTGTTTTTTCTTGTTCAGGATCAAACTGTATAACAATTGTCAAATCAAATTTATGTATAAAATCAAGCTTTTATTATGTAAATTGGGAAAGTCTTATTTCAGTATGTAAATTGGGAAAGTTAGTGCATGAATATTTATTGCTGATAGATTAATATTCATCATTTCTAGTAGTGTTCGGTCTAATCCAAATTATCTTAGATAAACAAGTCAAGAACTAACTGATTTATATGATCTGAATCCATACAAATAAATGTTTCTGAAAAATACTTTATTTCATTTATAAAGAATAATAATATTGTGATTGTGAGGTACATACTACATTGATCTTGCATTTGAATCCAATTCCCTTGGGTTGACATAGACTTATTGTATATATCTTAATCTATATATGTCAGATATTTACATGAAGATGCCCCCTTTCAGATCCCTGTGATAAAGCCATTAGCCCGTGTGGTAAAGGCGGGGTTAATAACGATGGCTGCAAGAAGGAGGGAGAGAGTTACAGCTGCATTTGTAAGACTGACTATGAGTCTGGGACCACATCTGATGGAAAAGTAACCTGCACTGGTAGGTTTTTACTCCATTGATAATGTTTTGAATATTTCTTAAGAAACGATTTGAAAAACAGAATTTTGAATATATAAATCTGAAGAATCTAATGTATCTAATGGGTTTTCTCTTTATGTACAGCATTGATATGTGAGTATAATTTCCAATTTTACGCAATTTTGCTTATTGTTTAAAATTGCTTATTTTTATGCATTTTTATAACATATTTATATTAATTGATTAACAATGCTTTATATTGTAATTGTTTTGAACAGACCTCAGTTGATTTAACACTCAGGAAGGGGGAATGATTAAAAGAAATAGGAAATCATTTTCTGGAAGACCTCAATCTCGATAATTTTTGTAGAGATCCAACAATCGCTGTGAAGATATGTACATAACTTGTATAAACATCAAACAGATCTGCTGGCGATACCAACACATATATCGCAAGAGGCTAAGAGTAGCAATCATTGATGATTAAATTGATATTTAAGATTGAGATCCTTCCGCCAGAACCAACTTGTGAGATCTGTATCCCTGAACACTCACATGAAGGATCTCAAGAGTCCGAACAGGGCAGGGGTCCCACCTGTCTGTGTTTCAAGACCCTTGACCCTAATAAAAAAATGTCGTCTGCTCCAGGTCACAGGTAGTATTAGTGCTTTAATACTACCTGTGTAATGCAGATTAATGTTGTGGTCATAACAATCAATATCTGTGCTGAGTAACGTGATAACTTGTCAAAGGAAATTAAAGATACTTGCTGTTCTGTACATGTTACACTTTATGGTCACACAAAGTTCAGTCAAAAAGTTAAGGGGACAAGTATTGTTTGTTATTAATCCCAAGAATAATTAACCAGATATCAAAAATTGTCTGAAAAATGTGAGCATTCATAACATAAAGTAATTCAGGTTGGGTCACTTGATTCATAACATAAAGTAATTCAGGTTGGGTCACTTGATTCATAACATAAAGTAATTCAGGTTGGGTCACTTGATTCATAACATAAAGTAATTCAGGTTGGGTCACTTGATTCATAACATAAAGTAATTCAGGTTGGGTCACTTGATTCATAACATAAAGTAATTCAGGTTGGGTCACTTGATTCATAACATAAAGTAATTCAGGTTGGGTCACTGCTCTCTTGATTTTTCGATAACACAATATGAAACCGAAAACTAGACGAATTCAACCCTTTATGTGAAAAATATATCATTGAGCAAGTAATGGAACAGAAAAATAAAAAAATCCACAATTTAAATATCTCAAGACAATTCTCATGAGCTTTCTTAGGGGTTGTTTAGAAGAAGGATTATGCCTTGAAATGCCATGCACATGATACGTCAAATGAAAGTCCTGTCATATTTAAAGAAAAAACAAAAAAAGCGGCAAATAAAATCAGAACAAGGTATCTGATTTAACATCAAAGTTCCTTTGTTAGTCCTCGGTAAGGGTTAATGGTTATTATGCTGCTAGGGTTAATGGTAAGGGTTAATGGTTATTATGCTGCTAGGGTTAATGGTAAGGGTTAATGGTTATTATGCTGCTAGGGTTAATGGTAAGGGTTAATGGTTATTATGCTGCTAGCAATGTTTTGCTCTTCATTTAGAGTCTTAGCTATGAAACAACTAATAACATTGCAATATTGATCAGCAAAAAACCTATTCACTTTTCCTCCATGACCATCGAATGATTCATGATAATGCTGACAGCTGTGTACATAAATATATTTTGTTTACATATTTTCTAAATATTTTTCAATATCTAATTAATAACAGAGTTATACTTGCTTTGCTATTTGTTTGAGAACTTCTCGTGCAAAAAATTATTTGATATAGTGTTTTTAATTGATTCGAATTTTTATATACATATAAATACACAGACATATTTATATTTGTATATGTAATATGTTCCAGCCCCTTGTGAAGCTACCCCGGGCATTTGTGAGAAATCTGGGAAATGTGTCCCGGTCCCGTCCGACAAATCCTCGCTGAGATACAGATGCGATTGCCCAAAATTCTATAAAGTAAATGACCTCAAATCGAAATGCATAGGTAAAGTTCCTAGCTCTATTCTGACAAATCGATCACTATATATCAAACTCTATAAATCCTTCTATATCAAATAATTTGCATTTTTTTTGCAATTGCTTCTTCATTAACATGTCTAAGCAATAACATGATGCAGTTGAATAACAAATTGTTCATTGCACATGTAATGTTCGTGCAACAGAGATTTGAGTGATGCTCATTCTATACAGTTAAGGAAAGTCCATCTGTTTTGATATTAACATGTAAGTGAGTTTAGCATTAGTATGCCCTATTCAGGAATATGTATTCATAAATGAAGTTTCCTTTTCAGATAAAGATGAATGCAATGACAATGGAGGTAAAGACATATGTTATCGGGAAGGTACACCCAATGCCATGCAATCATATAAATCAACCTGTGTTAATTATGAAAAGTCAGGCAACCACCCAGATGGATATGCCTGTCCCTGTCAAGAAAGATTTAGTCTGGAAGACTCAAAATCAAAAAGGTGTCTAGGTATGTAATGGCGTGAGATCTGAGGAGTTTGTCTTTTGTTAAATATATACACTGATTCAAGACAAACATATATTCTAAATATTTCATAAATTGTGAGTATGTCTAATCTAGCCTGTTGCCGTGATTTGCAGAGCCCCCTGCCAGTCGCTTTTTTGCCATTAGTGGAATGACGACACTTGTTGGTCAAAGAGCTGGGAACATTACTTTTACATACAAACTAAGATCTTGCTCCAAACTTTTGAAAGAGGCATTTGTAAGTAAATATTGTTTTGATTGTTTCTTTTCAAATCCAAATATGGTAATATTAAGGACAAGAAGATCAATATCTTTCCCAAAATATTTTAGTGATTTGTGACAACTATGGAATGATTGTTTTAAAAGGTTTTATCAAATGGCAATACATCAAGAAGTATCAAGGTTTGTTAATACGAAACACCTTTTGTGTATCTTTAAGATATCCACACATCATGAAATGAACATTTTATGTTTTGGATCTCCTAGTTGTTTTGTTCAAAACACCGCAATTATCCGACTTGCAGTCAATGCAACCGAATTGCAGTCAATGCAACACTACATGGATATGTTTGTGTTGAAACAATAATATATTCCATGAAGATTTTAAAGATTTTATTCTCCTATGTTTCCATTCCTTCTTTACTGAACCAAGCCAGTCAGCCTAGCACCCATATGGAGTCTAATCTGCGAAGTCTAATGTGAAGTGTGCCCCACCCTACATTTGCATATGTGCAATAAACCAAGCCTATATTCATATCAATGAGAAACTCTTAACTCTTCCTGTGGAATAACCACCCCACCGGAAGGCTTTAAAATAACAACTTACTATCAACAACAAAGAATTGGTACAGTACTAATGAAAAACAACAAGTAACAAGAAAAAATCCGAAAACAAAATAAAATGCTTCTTTTTAAAAAGAATTGTTTCTTGTTCAAACTCTATCCATCCAAACCGTTTGGCAGGTCCTGTACGTACAACACAATACGTTAATAAGAAATGGCTTAAAAGACGGTCAAGAACCCAACAAAAATTGAGGTATCTATACCGTGTACATATGATTGAAAAGAAACCCGCAACTCACAAAAGAAAGAAACAGGAAAAATAAGATTCGTTTAAAAACTGGACATTCCTACCCCAAGCCAGGGTTGCCCAAAGTGCAAAATAATGGAGTAGTCTGGATGCATCAAGAGAGGGGGTCCTTAAATTTTAAAATATTAAATCAACGTATCAAATGGATTTGAATTGACTAAAAAACCCTCCCAAATCATTGCGTGTAACAACCGAACATTTGTATAAAACGTTACAATATTGCTCATTTAACGGCCCAAGCAGCTCAAGCAGGGGTTTCTCCATAGCGAGAGGAATGAAGTGATGAAATAATAGAACAGCGGGGAGATATCAGATTGGGGACTACGTGATCAGGTTGGATCAGTGGGGTACTTGACCTAAAACAGAATGGATCTCCCTCGGGGTAAAATGATCACATATGCAAATATAGGAAAAATGGCAAAGATCGTAAAGATGAACTGTACAGCGATCGCAGCCTCCGCAGTCTCCGCGCTTCTGGTGCGGAGATGTTTGTGGTGTCTGTTATCCTCATCGTGGAGGTCCTGAAACATTGTATACATTCGCTAAACACATTAAATTACATTAAGTTACCCAAATCCTACCCTATCTGCAGATTCTCATGGATCCCACATGTTCCTAAATGTTATGATGACTGACAAATAAGATCTTATAATAATACAATAGATATAAATATTAATATATGATAATCTTATAATCAAATTACAGATGAAATAAGTTATTAAATTTGATAACAACAAGTCAAACAGTATGACCTATAGTTACCTGCCGTCTGCTGACATAAAACCTAATCATTGGAACTTTGAGTTCACTGTTCTAAATTTGGATGTGCACATTTCTTTTAAATTGAATACACATTACATTAATTTAATCTAATATTAATATTTTATAGATAACAAGACACTATGTCATGCTTGCGACAAAAAAATCTCCAAAAATAGACGAGAATAAATTGCAGAAGAAGCCAACAAAATCTGAATGGTCCCTGGATCCACCGGCTTGGAAGAGAACATCAGAAGAAGCTATTCTTGCTGCGCATTGGAGTGGCAGTGTAAGTATATCCTTGTTTATACCTCAGTGATGCGCGTATTGACGAGATTTCCAATGAAGACGAGCATGCCGATTATTTCGTAACGTATTGATTAGTTGCGAACTATTTTGCGTCGGCCATCTTTACACTGGTCCCCCATCGAGTGTCAAGAACATCGTGTATACACAGAGGGCGGCAACCAGTCTATGGCTGTACGCACCATTTTCGGGTCACATGACGGGGTCAAATGAGGTGCGCTTTGTTTACAAAACGTTTTTAATGATAAATATCTTGTTTCTTGCATCATTTTTTATAAAATACAGTAGTTGTCTGAGGTATAAAAACAAAACATGCCTCGTCGGGTCAGCTGGGTGAGCAGATTCAGTTCTTTGGTGATGGCGGACGGATACCCTTCCGCAATCACCAACTCACTGAATCCGCTCACCCAGCTTCCCTGACTCGGTATGTTTTTGTTATAGTATGCAGCTCTTAGAGCAGTAATAAATATATGTTATAATATAGATTATATTACAAATACTGTATACTATATTGATCAGGGACGATCAGAGATTGATCAGAGACGACGCATGCCAGTTATTTGTGTAGATGCATTTGATTCGTACTCTCGTGATCTTAGTTTCTGAGTGGGTTTGCAGCGTGTGTTTGTTGTTTACTTGTAGATCACTGCACGTGCTAGTCAATGCCTTCTATGATTTACGGCAACTTCAAAATGATGAGAAAATATAAATACCATTTTCAAAAAGGAAACTGGATGCAAATTCTTTTTTTTAAAAAGACTTTCTTGTTATATTTGTCATATGATACAACGTGTACAATTTACCCTCCTCACATAATAATTCTATCGAATGGTGTGCTTGCAATCCTAACACAGAAGTTACCAAAACCTATCACAGCAGACAAACCTACGAATAGGTCACTGCAAATACTGTGAATTACTTAAATGATAAATACATTTGAAGCTTTTAATAATTACTTTCAATATGGTATTAGTTATAATTAGCTTAATTTAAAGATAGATATTAACAAGGGACTCAATGTATATACCTTTGTTTTTGAAATAGTAATTTTCAAATGAAACATTTACATGTATTTTATGTACATTACGATGATATTTAATTGATTAGTTCAGATATTAGATAAGTTTTATAAAACAAATAAATATAATACATAAATGATCACCTGCCACTCATAATATTGGCAACTGGTGTGAGGTATGTGGCTTTCGATATTGTGAGACTGCCTCAGAAAATCTCAAAATATTGATTCCATCGCCAACGAATAGTGTGCAACTCTGGAGATTTCTCTCTATGCCGTGCAATTTATTGGAGTGGCAGTTCATTGCCTGGTATTCTCAGAATGGAATTAAAGCTGACATAAGTTTTAATCTTGAAAAGGTCAAATAATGGGTGTTTTGGAAAACATATAAAACATTTACTAAGCTTCTACTCTTTGAGTGAGTGCTTCGGTTAGAAAGTGAGTACAACATCAAATGTAAAGGGCCGGTCATTTAAATATTAGTTCAGATATAATATAATAGCTTCAGACTTGTCTGGTATCAGCGCTTTACAAATTTTATTATTATTATTATTTTAATATCGGGGAGGGGGGGTTATGGATTTTTTCCCAGAGCTAAGATATCCCCCCTGATAGTCAAATGACCAGCCCCGAAGTAACAATCAACAATGTGTGTGTGGTTGTGGCAGCTTGTTCTGTCTGAAAGAGGGTGGACATTGATTGTTTGCAAGTGAGCATCCCACCAACTGCGCACCTCTCTGTGGATCATGCAAACGACCCTGCGGAAAATGTAGGGACTTTTTCATGCCTTTTGGGCAGAGGTATTATATGACCCTACCTCGCCATGCAGAGTAAGTTCCAAATTGTGTTTTGGCTTTTGGATATATTATTTATGGGTCTCAACCTAAGAGTAGTTAATGGCAGGTTCTAAAATTGATAAACAATAAAAGACAACAGATCACTTCATTATGCGAATTCCCATGAAGAATCGTGTTTTATCTGTTGTACTAATCGAAGTGCCAATACTCAAGCCAATAGAAGAAAGGTTGTCACATGGCAAGATAATGGAAGGACTAGAGTAGGTTGGACGTCTGTCGTCAATGCTTAAGGTCCGGGGTTCGTAGCCTGGTATGGACATGTAGGTTAGAAAGGTGGAAATATGCTAATGAGTTGTTTCTCACTTCAACCAGTGCTCAATGACTGGTTATCAAAGGCCATAATATCTATTGTCATGTCTATGTGATACTGCGAAAAAAGGCTCCAACGTCATTCTTCGAAAAGAGTAGGGAACTGAGATCCGGTGACAGTGCTCAAAAGGACAATATAAACAAATGTAATCCCATGACAGGGCGGCCATTGTGGCTATGGTCCGAATATCTCGTTTAGTGTAGTGTAAAGATGTTAAAGTGAGCTGGCTTTGCATTTTCACAAATTACCATATTTTCACCTGTAATTTTTTCAACCATTTGGAAGTTCTTATATTGAATGTTTTGTATTGCGTCATAAACTGTGATTAACGAGCACAAGTGAAGCAAAAGTTTATCAATTTGCGAATCTCGATTTATTGTCATTGATGAGAAAAAAGAAATTAAATAAGTGATATTACATTTTCAGCAATATGATAGTGTTGAGTACAAACTAACAAGCGAAACCGCTGATTTAGATAACGTACGTCTAGAAGAAGGAAAACAAATATCTGATACTTCATTACACATAGATCCGAAAGAGGCACTTTTTGTGGATTACAAAAAGACGCAATCTCAAACACTGGTTCGTATGAATTTATAAACCATTTTATCAGTTCTAATTATTTATTGAGAAAATGATATTTGTTTTAATCTTTATAAAACAACTATTAATGTCAAAATATATTTCTTTTTATGATTTGTCCCAATATTTCATATTTCCATATTTCAAACTAACATTTGACGCAAATATAAGACAGCAGGTTGATTGTTCTTTACTATGTTAAAGCTAAATTATGGGTACTTATCAAATATATCTGTCATAATGAAACATATACATCACCTATAACAATATAATGCTGCTAACTTTATCATCATCAGTATTTACTTCGAAAAAATATACAATACATATTTATATCTTTATTATGTTTCTGTATTACATGTATTCGGCCTCATACACACTTACCAGTCTTCGCATTCATTTTTGATTTCAGATCCAGTAAATTCATATTTTTCCTGTTTCCAAACCTAAGGCCAATTGAGAATCTCCCTCATGATTAAGTCTGATAAAATGCATGATGGATATTGTGACATAGATCTGCTCTATTCAATATGTGTATATGTCATCATTTTCTGTGTAAAAGTTATCCCATCAGCTTATAGATTGATAGCCCTAATATCATCTTATCAAGCTCTCTCATTTTCTTATGCATCATCAACGTCATTATATAGTCCTCAAAATGAAAATGGATATAATGTCTTTTCTGGAAATATTGTTTTTATCTGGAGTTGCGAAAACCTTTATCTTAGTTCCCTCATATGTATGGCAAGCTCCCTGGGTCACTTCAGGTCACTTCAGGTCACATTTGTGGGTCACATTATGGTCGTTATAGACATAGACAAAATATATGAAATGAAGACTTCATGTTTTGACTCACATACCATGATGCTGACCAAAGCAACCCCTTGGAAATGCATACCAAAACTAAATATACATTTTGTATTTGAATGAGGAAGAATTAGAAATATACCAAACTATTTGTTAATAAAGTAGTACCCATTAAAATGAAGGTAAACAATAAACTGATGCATCTAACAAATATATATTCAGTTTTACTGACGATATGTTGGTAATCAATTCTTAATCTCTCTTCATCAAACCACTAAATTAATCATCAACCTCTTCATGATCTAATATATACCTCTTTGCATGATAATCAAGGGTATATATGTATATATGTATTTCCTATCTTGATAACTGTGTGTGTAAGATTTGACATTGAGTAATACATGCAGAGATGTTACATATTCCTCCATCCTAGATGATGTATGATCTTTACATATTCCTCCATCTTAGATGATATATGATCTTTACATATTCCTCCATCCTAGATGATGTATGATCTTTACATATTCCTTCATCCAAGATGATGTATGATCTTTACATATTCCTCCATCCTAGATGATGTATGATCTATACATATTCCTCCATCCTAGATGATATATGATCTTTACATATTCCTCCATCCTAGATGATGTATGATCTATACATATTCTTCCATCCTAGCTAATGTATGATCTTTACATATTCCTTCATCCAAGATGATGTATGATCTTTACATATTCCTCCATCCTAGATGATGTATGATCTTTACATATTCCTTCATCCAAGATGATATATGATCTTTACATATTCCTCCATCCTAGATGATGTATGATCTATACATATTCCTCCATCCTAGATGATGTATGATCTTTACATATTCCTTCGTCCAAGATGATGTATGATCTTTACATATTCCTTCATCCTAGATGATGTATGATCTTTACATATTCCTCCATCCTAGATGATGTATGATCTTTACATATTCCTCCATCCAAGATGATGTATGATCTTAACATATTCCTGTATGATCTTTACATATTCCTCCATCCAAGATGATGTATGATCTTTACATATTCCTGTATGATCTTTACATATTCCTCCATCCTAGATGATGTATGATCTTTACATATTCCTTCATCCTAGATGATGTATGATCTTTACATATTCTTCCATCCTAGATGATGTATGATCTTTACATATTCCTCCATCCAAGATGATGTATGATCTTTACATATTCCTTCATCCTAGATGATGTATGATCTTAAGGCAAGAACATGTGAGTGCAGTGTTCAGGCTGGCAGATCTCTCAAGTTGGTTCTGGTGGAAGGATCTCAAGAGTCCGAAGGACGAGTGAGATCCTTCCACCAGAACCAACGAGAGAGATCTGTCAGCCTGAACACTGCACGAACCTATGTTCTTGACTTTATCTCATACTTAACTCCAACAGATAGGTATGAGATAAAGGTTTTGGTTTGATGTCTAATCTATTTAAAGCAAAACAGAAAGGAAAACATTGCAGCATGTGCAGACCTATGTTGCGTTTGTCAAACAACATAAACAATGCCACGCCCCTTTTTAATGACGTCACACTCACTGACGTCATTACAACATATATTTTATTATGTTATGACGCCATTGAGTGGTGGGCATAGTGCTACTCTATATTGTGAGATCCTTCCACCAGAACCAACGTGAGAGATCTGTCAGCCTGAACACTGCACAAACCTATGTTCTTGAATTTATCTCATACTTAACTCCTGCAGATAGGTATGAGATAAAGTTTTGGTTTGATGTCCAATCTATTTAAACAAAACTATGTGGAAAACATTGCATCATGTGCAGATCTATGTTGTGTGTGTCAAACAAAATAAACAATGCCACGCCCCTTTTTAATGACGTCACACTCAATGACGTCATTACAACATATATTACTATGTTATGACGTCATTGAGAGGTGGGCATTGTGACTTCATAATTTCGGACTCTTGAGATCCTTCCACCAGAACCAACTTGAGAGTTCTCTCAGCCTGAACACTGCACTGACATGTTCTTGTCTTTAGGTCTGTACTTCTTACAATGTTAACACTGGTCTGGTATATGAACCATCTGTGGAAGATAAATATGAGTTAAAGTCAAGAGCATGGGTTCATGCAGTGTTCAGCCTGACAGATCTCTTTTGTTGGTTCTGGTGGAAGGATCTCACTCGTCCTTTGGACCAAAGATGATTTGCAAAAGTAGTTCGGCACATGGGTGATCTGCGAAAGTAGTTCGGCAGAGGGGTGATCTGCGAAAGTAGTTCGGCAGAGGGGTGATCTGCAAAAGAATATCTCACAGGTGCAGAACACCCTCTTGAAGCACCAAGTATGAGATAATTACATATTCCTCCATCCTAGAAGATGTATGACCTTTACATATTCCCCCATCTTAGATGATGTATGATCTTTACATATTCCTCCATCCTAGATGATGTATGATCTTTACATATCCCTCCATCCAAGATGATGTATGATCTTTACATATTCCCCCATCTTAGATGATGTATGATCTTTACATATTCCTCCATTCAAGATGATGTATGATCTTTACATATTCCTACATCCTAGATGATGTATGATCTTTACATATTCCTCCATCCTAGATGATGTATGATCTTTACATATCCCTCCATCCAAGATGATGTATGATCTTTACATATTCCTCCATCCTAAAGGGTGTATGATCTTTACATATTCCTTCATCCAAGATGATGTATGATCTTTTTTGCATATTCCTTCATCCTAGATGATGTATGATCTCTACATATTCCTTCATCCAAGATGATGTATGATCTTTACATATTCCTCCCATCCTAGATGATGTATGATCTTTACATATTCCTTCATCCTAGATGATGTATGATCTCTACATATTCCTTCATCCTAGATGATGTATGATCTTTACATATTCCTTCATCCTAGATGATGTATGATCTCTACATATTCCTTCATCCAAGATGATGTATGATCTTTACATATTCCTCCATCCTAGATGATGTATGATCTTTACATATCCCTTCATCCTAGATGATGTATGATCTCTACATATTCCTTTATCCTAGATGATGTATGATCTTTACATATTCCTCCATCCTAGATGATGTATGATCTTTACATATTCCTTCATCCTAGATGATATATGATCTTTACATATTCCTCCATCCTAGATGATGTATGATCTTTACATATTCCTCCATCCTAGATGATGTATGATCTTTACATATTCCTCCATCCTAGATGATGTATGATCTTTACATATTCCTTCATCCAAGATGATGTATGATCTTTACATATTCCTTCATCCTAGATGATGTATGATCTCTACATATTCCTTCATCCAAGATGATGTATGATCTTTACATATTCCTCCATCCTAGATGATGTATGATCTTTACATATTCCCCCATCTTAGATGATAAATGATGGTCTTTCTTACAGAAATTTCAAGTTAGACAAATATTATACACAGACTTCATAAACACTCGAATGCTTACGATATATTGGAGTAAAGGGGACAGTATTATTCCCGAACCCGATAAAACGGACAAGTACCTCCCTCTACGGGTCGGAATACTCAACAAGAAATGCGCTTCTGGGAAGGATTTCAGCCAGTGGCCAGGTATTAGCGGAATAACCTTGACTCAAGCAAGGAGAATGGGGAATGATCCAATGCATTATACACAGGATAGAACATTTGCTAACACATTGGAATTATACAATCAATCCGGAAGGTTTGTTGTTTTTTATTTCTTCATTAATATTGGTAAATTTCGTGGGCTGATTATCATGAAACATACATGTAGTTTGTGCATGTAGTTCGAAAAAAGCGGGGAAACGTTTGTTTCGAATTAGTCTGGTGACCGAAATTGATTCCAGATACTTCCGGTTCCGGAAATACCCTATGATTTTCAGAAAGAGTTAACATGTTTCATTATTTGACAAACGACCGGGGTTCGACCCCGGGCAGACACTGATTTTAAGGTGGGTCTGATGGGGACAGGTGGAACCTTGTGAATAGATTACTTCTCACGGCAAACACCAGTTTCATCAGTGAAAAGGGAGACATTCTTACTGGGGTGCGAACCATTCGAAGATCACCTGGTACTCATCTTTATTTGTTGTTTTTCTAGGTTTTACTTTGATTTAGCTCCATTTGATAAAAACGCGATCAACCCGAACCTTAAATGCAAGGCCCACTTTGACGCCACCAGTGCGCATGCGTACCCTGCTGGACTGGACCTAAAGGACAAATGTCTCCAAACTGAAAAGGATATTAATGGCACGAAATGGAAGAATTACAAGAACTTGCCATTCTGCAAACCGAGTGCTAAGGACATCGGTTATAACTGTTACGCATATTTTAAATCTAATACTTCAAATGACCAGGTAACAGCTTTATAGAACACTATTAAATAATGATGATAAGCACTATTTCCACAAAAGATAAAGATACATATAGAATGATATCAACAGATATGATAAGCCGGAATAAAAAGAGTGTTTTCAAAGAATAGATAATTATACAAATATCTTGAATAATTGACTCTATATTATTTTGCAGTGTATTGTTTTGTGTTGTTGCTACAAAGATGGGGCAATTGCACCTGGTGATATGGACAAAGGTGCAAACTCCGTCCTCGTAACAAGCCTGGGCACTGATAATAAATGCAACTCTACTCAACTGGTGATTTATTAAAGTTCTCTTCTCTTTTAATCTCAGTATACTCATGATTCAGGACAACCCCCAGAAGGATCCCCAGTTTAATCTGATAATCAGTTTGCCAGCAGGATATTTGTATTTGTTCTCCTTTTTGTCGAATTCAATAGGTTTATTACTCAAGGGTACACAAATTGTCTTATTTAACACCCTCCAGTTTTTAAAGGAAAAAAGATAAGTTCAAAGTGCCTGACAAAATGTTCCATGTGCAGATATAACAGAAACAATGTGCTTTTCTATCATGGCCAGTTAAACTTTGGAAACATTTTAGGGAATCAAAATAATATGAACTCTGGACATTGCCTTTTGAGATTGCTAATGATACATTTCCTAATATATTGTGCATAGATGAAGCTGTTAATGTTTATCTTAATGACTTTTTTTATTCAATTGAGGCTGGGGTACGTAAAGAGGCCGAGGATGCTTTCAAATATTGCTGTAAAGATGATACAGACATGTGTAACTCTCATTATTATGAACGACACCCAAAAACTACTGCTAATAAAGACGACGGATCGGCCCCGAGTAAGTGTCATCACTTGGAAAATATAAATGATTGAAACCCATTTAAATGATTATAACCCATTTGAATGATTATAACCCATTTAAATGATTATAACCCATTTGAATGATTATAACCCATTTAAATGATTATAACCCATTTGAATGATTGTAACCCATTTGAATTATTATAACCCATTTGAATGATTATAACCCATTTGAATGATTATAACCCATTTGAATGATTATAACCCATTTGAATGATTATAACCCATTTGAATGATTATAAGTCATTTGAATGATTATAAGTCATTTGAATAAATATAACCCATTTGAATGATTATGATTGAATTAATATAGCACATTAGTATTAATGTGAGGAATACCTTATATATAGCCATAAAGGAGGAACATTACTTATATATAACCATAAAGGAGGAACGTTACTTATATATAGCCATAAAGGAGGAACGTTACTTATATATAGCCATAAAGGAGGAACATTACTTATATATAGCCATAAAGGAGGAACGTTACTTTCATTTGGGATGCATATGCATATAGAAATAACTTAAATGTGTCTAAAATATTGCTGTACAACAATGGATATTTGCAGTGTATTTTATATGAACTTTATATCTAATATGATTACACTACTGCAATACTTTCTATTATATTTATCTGTTCACAATTAAACAAATATATTGGAAATTGAAAGTATCTTCTCTTCAAATATTTAATCATGTTCTTATTGGGCTAATACCTTTCATGGTTTCTTTAAGGTTTCAAGTGCAAAGCGACGATTTAGGTAGAAACTTTAAGACAGAACATTAACGAGTATTTGTGATCATAATCAATGTTTATTACGAAATATGCCAAACAATAAACCAAATTAATGATACTAGATTAATGAAAAAAACCCTTTCCGAATCGTTGCCAAGGTCTCATATTTTCACATTTTATGACTGCAAGTTCCATTTGCTCACATTTTAATTTTATAATGTGAGACACAAAATGACACTGATGTCTCATTTGCCGAGCACCAGGCCATTAGCATATTATGCCACGCAGGCCTCGCAGGCCACGCAGGCCACGCAGGCAGAGAGGCTGGGCAGCGAAGAAGAAGAGAAGAGCAGAGCAGATGCCTAGAAATGAGAGCCCAGTTGCCCCACTCGCGTCATGCCCTAAACTGACTCAGACAATACACATCTTTATATTGTACATAGTTGCAAATAAAGCCTGTTATGCACTGTACATAGAGTCTCTGCAGTCATCATTGATCAATAGGTATAGTGGCCAGATAGAATGACAGCGGGCGAGTCCCTGAGTTACTGCCAGGGAGTCATGTTAGTTAGTAGCTGACAATAATACCGACAATAATACCGACCCGACATGGCCACATGCATGGGATATAAGCGATAAATATCACTTAACAAGCCTCATCATTTCCTTAAGAAAGGGTGAATAAGGTAGATGCGCGAGTGCATTTACAGGTACACAGATGTATTATGTGAGCACAAAATCATTTTAGATAGTGGTTGCCAGTCGCAAGCTGTGATAGCAGTAAAGACATGGTGGCCGAGATTTGGACGAGAAAAAAGATCATAAATCTTAAACAAGTGTTCTTATTTGACAAACAAAACAAACTCAAATTCTAACATATCAAAACGATATATATACACACACTTGAGATGTAACATATATGCATGTTTTTTCTCTGTGCAGGCGATAGCAATGGGGATCCACATTTTAGACTTCTGGATTTTGGAACTCAATACACATTTAACGGGGTGTGTGAATATCTGATGACAGAGTCTAAATGGGACACTTTAACGTTTGTTCTTCATACTAAAACTGAAGCTTTGGCCAAAGGGTCTGTATTTGCTGGCTTCGCCGTCCTTGTTGAGGATACCGCTGGTATTCTGAATTCAGCGCCGTTGATATTTCTGAAGAAAAACACATCAGGAATACTTTTAATAGGTATTTTCACATATATATTTTTTTCATGTATTTCGACCATATGGCTTGTTTTGCACATCGGTTTGTTTTACATAGATTAAAAAACATTCTTGTAAATGCTGTGACAAGAAAACTCTGTGACAACAAACTATGAATTTATGTTCTGAGAAAGAAATTATACAGATATATATATATATATATATATATATATATATATATATATATATATATATATATATATATATATATATATATATATATATATATATATATATATATATATATATATATATATATATATATATATATATATATATATATATATATATATATATATATATATATATATATATATATATATATGTAATCAGTTCCATTTATTTGAACCTTTACAGAGTAATATCAACCTTAATAATCAGTTCCATTTATTTGGTTTTTCAGACGTGACTTCGAGTTCCACTCCTGTCACCAGTTTTCCACTGTCAGGCAACAACTTTGAACTAAGGGACATAAGTACCTCTGACTCCATATCCTATGAGATAAAATATGACCTGGGCCTTCTTCCAGACGGTATAACATTCAGTGTTATGCTTGACAAGTTTGGTACATTAAGCAGCAATCTCATCATGCCCAAAGAATTGGAAACAAAGGGTACAACAAGAGGTGCGAGTAGTTACATTTTATATAGAAAATGTTTTTCCTTTTGAATATTATTTAACTATTTTTTGATCTGTCATCAAGACAATAGAAGCTACACCAACATCTCCAACATCTACGTACGTATTAGGTTGTGTTTCCATATGTGCAGTGCGTCATGCGGCGCGTCATGCAGTGCGTCAATTTTTTTCGCACACCATACTGAACAATGCAGGTGTTTCCATGTATGCGTATTGCCGTCCGTAATGACGTCCGTAAGCAAATTGACGCATAGACTTTCGCATAGGGTAGCGAATGAAAATCTGACGCATAGAGTGACGCATAGCTTTACCATAGGTTGCAAGCCTAATTTTGGCGCCAAATTGGAAGTTTGACCATGAAAACATCACAAAACTGACGCATACATGTGAACACCGCATGACGCTCTGCATGACGCGCTGCATCACGGACTGCATTACGCACTGCACATTTGGAAACACAGCTTTACTATTATTCTGAACATCGAAGGTTATATCTTGGAGTAATTATGAATGGAGGGGTGACGGCCGTTATATTAGATATGGCGTCATGGTAATGCATTGTTTTACACAATGGATTCAAAATCCTTTGATCCTATCATAGTTGCCGACTTCAAAACAGTGAAAAATTGAACATTAATATTTTTTTAAAATAAATTGGCCAATGTTTTATTGAAGTTTTATAGCACATATTGGTTTCTTTTTTGAAAAGAAAAAATCAGAACAGTTGCTCTTTTCAGGCTAACAATACTATTCTGTTTTGATTGCTTCATTAATAAATATTCAGAAAAAAAGAAAAATACATAAATCAATCCTTTTATTTTTTTATACATGTTTTAAAAACATATGTCACTATTCATGTTACGTTGTAAAAACGTTTAAAACAGAATATTGTTTATTATACAGCATTTATAAAATTCCTGTTGTCTTTTTTTATTGTTATTTTTGTTGATTTTAAATGATGACATAACATTTTATTAGTCAATTTATTTATAACGGTGCATATATTGGCAGGGCTATAAATTACAAATTCTGATAATATTTTTTTCACTGAACAACGTGGTATATATTTCTAAGCTGCCAATATATGCGCCAATAACTAAAAATAAACTGGAAAGAAAAAGATAACAATAAAGTATGTGATTTCCTGATAATGTGAGGGTAAAACGGAATTTTTAACTCATTTTCATAAATATGATATGAATTTTGATATCTCCTCAAAAAATCATCTAAACATTTTTTATTATATAAACACATTTTCCAACACAAACAGATTCAAAGTTTATGTGGTCTCGAATATGTAACTTCCTTTAATATCGTTCAGGCACTCATTGATCAGGCTTTCTATAATCTGAGTAGTATCCTCAAACAATAAGCCAGTTGTGAGTTGCTATCTTTCCCCATTGAATATAACATACCGGAAGTGCAAAACGAAATCGAATATTGACGTCAGTGGATATCAAATAAGGACCATTCGTGTAACTGAAAAACTTTGCATAAGTAGGCAATATTGTTGAAAAATATGAACTTTCATAAATTTACTTTAATCATAAATGTACTTGAATTGAGTTCGAACAGTACTTTCCAAAGTATCTGTAAGAATATAGCATTAGTTAGGCAATGATGTAGGATACATCCTTTCAACATTGAACAATTATTAATGGCATGTTGATACGACTTGTGCATATAATTAACCATCAGATATTCTCAGACTACTAGCTGTTCTAAATACAGTGGATAAGAAACTAACACATTCTGTTTATGCAGACTAAATAAAGTGGATAAGAAAATAACACATTCTGTTTATGCAAAAAACATAATACATTCTTTGAACAATTAGGTCAGTCTATGTAGGAAAATTTGCCCTTAATTGTTTTCATTGCACACAAAGACATAAAGATGAGGAAAATATATACACTTGATTATCATTCAAACATTTTTATATTAAATTATGAAGAAGTTGATGATTAATTTAGTGGTTTGATGACTCACAAGATAGATTAAGAACTGATTATGATCATGATGTCATCAGTAAAACGGAATATATGTTGATTAGATGCATGACTATTATGTAATTATTTACCTACATTTTTATGGATATTACTTTATTTACAAATAGTTTGGTATATTTCTCATTCTGCCTCATTTAATTACATAATGTATATTTAGTTTTATTATGTATTTCCATGAGGTTACTTTGGTCAGCATCATGGCATGTGAGTCATGTGTATGTTACTTGAAATGTGATCATCGATTCAAAATATTTTGCTAGTTTCATTAACAACCACAAATTGTTTCCTTCAAATAATTATATAAAATTATTATTCACATTTTATCACTCTATTTAAATAATATTGTCCTATTTCAGAGTTTTAATTAGCTAAATATATACATAAATGCTACACTAATCCACCAGGTAGCAGGCTGATAAGACTGTTGTATGTATATAGAATCAATTACTCATTTAGTAACTTGCGACCTGAACAATGTCAAAGGATGTTTCCATGAAATATACTATTTATGCTATTTATGAATGAATAGATTGGAGTCAGGTTATGCAAGTTCATGTAAACAACTCACATGTGGACCTACCGCAACTTATTTCACTGATTTTATCTCACTTTGTTCAGTTACGAAAAACATGAATTTGTGAACCATTTCTTTAAATCAAATAATTTTAAGTATTTTATCACATATAAAATCAAGTTTCGAAAGGAAATATGCAAGAGGAACTCTGGTACTGACAAGAGATTCTGCATGAAGAAATGTTTGAAAGGCTTAAGAGTCAAATTACCCAAAGACCCCTTCATGAGCCTCTCACTAACCTCATGTGTCATTATGCATATGAGCAATGAGACATGGATCACAAACTGTGCTCATGACTTCACTCAATATGTGGCAAAGATCAAAGGTGTTTAATACAGGTGTTTAATACCAAAATAAAGTATGAAGCTGTCTTCATATCCTATCTTTTTGTCTATGTCTATGAAATAATTAAATACCAAGATTGCTTAACATAAATATGAAATGTCATCCTACATACGTCTCTCTGAATGCGGTGCTCAAAAGAATGTGTTTTTTTTTTCATTACAAGGATTGGCTGGCAATTTCAACGGCTTAAAAGATGATGATTTCGTGTCAGCAGATGGAGGAACCAGTTATCCAGCAGATGCTAGTGAATCCCAATTGTATCAAATGGGAAAAACATGTAAGTTTATTTTTTTTTAAATGATTGATTGTTTGACTATTTAGCAGTTTTAGCAGATGCCAATGAGTCCCTTCCGTATGATACAGGAGGAATATGTGAGTTAAATTGCAAAAACTGATAGTTTAAAAAATTAAAAGTGTCAATTTCAAGGATACTTGTGACTTAAATTAAGAGGCTATCGTCTGTTACTATAACATTTAGGCCTACAAGTCTCAATGTGAGTGTTAAGCTAGAATCATTTTTATCTTTGATTAAAAATAGCAAATCATCTTGAAGAGAAAGATACTGCTTTTCTAAACAGAAAGACAAAGATAAGGAAAAATATTCTGACTGATTTAAATACATATATTTTTGTTTATACATGGCATATATATAAAGACAGACAGACAGATACTGGTGATCTATTAGCATGGCTTTGACTTTGTTATAAATTCTGCACTCCAGATGCCATTCCGAATGATGCGAGTAGGGTTTTCACAGATACATATAATTGTGACCCATCCTTTGTGCCCTACTACACGGATGAGCCATGCCCTCATGAAACCTTAGCCCTCAATAGCTGTAATAATGACAACACTTCAGCTTGCTACATCGATGTCTGCATCACCGGAAATCCCGACATCGGGAGCGGCACGGCCGCAGCCGGCAATGCATTTGATGAACTTAAGGCAGCCCTCGGTATTGTATATGTTGCTTACATTTCTGAATGAGTTATGATCTGCATTTGATTTCCTAGCCTTCCATATAATTATGATAATTTTTTGTATGATCAGTATTCAATAATTTCAAATATATATCTGCAGATGCAAGACCTCCAAACATTACAAGTCACGAACCCGGCCGTGTATATTTCTATGGGATGGCAGACACGACCTACACCGTCAAGTTTGAGGGTTCAGATTACAACGGGGATACGTTTTTCTGGTCGATTTCTGATGAACCGCCTGGAATGACAATACATAAAGACACCGGGGCGCTGTCCTGGGCGGTACCTGATATAATACGGCCGGAAGAAGCACCAACAACAGAGGTCACCGTCAGAGTCACTGACACAACTGAGAGGTCAACAGAAATTAAAGTGCCAATACGTTATTGTAGATGCAAGGTGAGTATGATTATAATGATGTATTTAAGCTTGGAATTAAAATGTAGTACGTCTCGATCCATGATGCTCATAGTTACAATATATATATATATATATATATATATATATATATATACATATATATATATATATATATATATATATATATATATATATATATATATATATATATATATATATATATATATATCCACTGGAACTTTTTTTTATCTATCCACTATATATATAGTGGATAAATAAAAAAAAAGTTCCAGTGGGTAAATAAAAAAAATAAATAAAACAAAGTGGTATATATATATTTTTTTATCTATCCACTGGAACTTTTTTTTTATTTATCCACTGGAACTGGAATTAACTCTCTAAACTTCGAAAATAAATAAAACAAACTGGTAACTTGCAATTGGCCTAATGATAACTCAAGCAAAATGTTTGTTTATAGCAAGGGAAAGGTCAATGCACATTTGAGGAAGGGATAGAGCCCTATAAACAGCTGGAGTGCAAATGTGACACAATAGAGCTTGATGGAGTGATTACGCCACTCTATGAAGGTGAAGATTGCGGTGACGATTTTAATGCTTGTTTTGGCGGTTTCTGTGACATTGAAAGTTCCTGCACCGACACTCCCGCTGCCCAAGTTTCCACACTCTCAAAGCAGTACACATGCGCCTCCTGTCCGCAAGGAATGACAGGAGATCCCTATGTCAAATGCACAGGTTAGTATTAAACAAAGGTTCCTTGAAGAAGGAAATGATAGATGTTTAAAATGGAGTGGTTATTATTTGGCATAATATTATTTAAATGTGTCGTGTATACAAATAATATAATACATCTATTCTTCTGGCATTGTCCTAATCAAGTCTTCTGACATTTTCTTGTCCAGTCTTCTGACATTGTCCTCGTCCAGTCTTCTGACATTTCCTGGTCCAAACTTCTGACATTTTCTGGTCCAGTCTTCTGACATTTTCCTTGTCCAGTCTTCTGACATTTTCCTTTTCCAGTCTTCTGACATTTTCCTTGTCCAGTCTTCTGCCATTTCCTCGTCCAGTCTTCTGACATTTTCCTTGTCCAGTCTTCTGGAATTGTTCTGGTCCAGTCTTCTGACATTTTCCTTGTCCAGTCCTCTGGAATTGTTCTGCTCATGTTTTCCTGCATTGTCCTGATCCATAAAACGTTTCTTGCCAATTGTTTATTTTTTCCCTTTGTATCTGCCTCTTTGATAAAACAATTTTCCTTTCAATTTGTACTGACCTGCAGAATTTATGTGAAATGTATCATCGACATTATATATGGAACTATCAAGCTGATTATTACTGGTGCAATTTTTAACTTTCACGGCTTAACTTTTCAACATTCACCATTTGGTTTAATATTAATCCCATCAGCAACAGTTTGTCTGTGGTGATCCAAATAATATGAGTTTGATTCCCGGCCAAGCCATTTACAATTTACCATTAACCTCGTAAATCTCTGGCCCGTGCCAAAAGGGTAATCTGTGACTGGGCGGGATGTCATGTCAAGAACCTGTGTCATGGTAATTCAGTTAGGCAACATCTCTGCTACCAGTAAGTCTTGTCATGATATGACTGAAAAATGTTTAAACACCCACACTTGACCTTGTGAGAGTATGAGACCTTCAGAGGTTTATCTCATACTCATCCTCAAGAGAGTGTTCTGCAACTTTGGTTGGTAGAGACTGCAACCTTTTGTGGGAATCTCAACGCTGATGACTGTTCCCCAGTTGAGACAGAATTGCACCCATTTCATATAATGCTTTATAGGTGGCCTAGTTTCACTGCATGTTTTAATATAAAATTGACTACATTTTGTAAATGGAATGAGAACTTAAATGAGTGCACAACATAGTTCTGCACTAATTACCATGTTTTTCACTGTTTTGCTTTGAGATAAATTTTATTGGAAACCCAATCTATCCGCAGTGGACAAACATGAGATAAAGACAAGAACATGGGTTCATGCAGTGTTCAGGGAGAAAGATCTCTCAAGTTGGTTCTGGTGGAAGGATCTCACAAGGATCGGACTCTTGAGATCATTCCACCAGAACCAGCTTGAGAGATCTGTCTCCCTGATGACTGCATGAAGCCATGTTCTTGCCTTACTATCCTGCTATTGCATGTAGTCTGAGGACACTCTTCTTGGAAAGTTAAAATACTCAAGCATTCCTGACACCAAAGAGGTCACAGGCAAATTTACAGAGGTTTGGGGTATGCTTTAATGAAATGTGGCTATGAAACTGTGATACAAGCAAGCTATCTCACTAAAAGCAACCAAAATACACCGGTTGTGGTTATTGTGCTTTGCTATAAATCAAGTACTCTTTTGACCACTAGGTGGCTACATGTATACAATCATGTGGCCTCTATTGCGGTCTGTCAGGGTGTGAGTCCTGTATCATTGGACAATCCTCATTGGCCAAATCACTCCATTGTCCCAATCTAAAGGTGCCCCACTGCCTTTACCAATACCTCAGTCAATTTGCGCCAATTTCAGTAAAGATGCAAGGCCAATGGGTATTTTTTTACAAAACGACTGGCAGTTCAGATTGCCGTAGGGACACCGGGAGATCATCGGCCACAATTGGGCATCTTTAAGACATCGTACGGGTCATTGGGAACTTTTATCTGCAACATAAAAGTTGCCAGCGTTTCACCGATGTCTTAACACTAAATATCCTCTTAAAGTACAAGGCAGGGTCCCGGCAGTGTCCCGCAGGCACATCGGCAGATGATCTTAGGGCTGTCGGTGGCATCGTCCAGTGAAAATAGGATTTTTTTTATTTCATGTGTTCATGAACCATCGTCAGACGTCTTTAGGATGTCCTTTAGATGTCTATCAAATGATGTAGACGTCTTTAGGATGTCTTTCAGATGTCTATCAAATGATATAGACGTCTTTAGGATGTCTTTCAGATGTCAATCAAATGATATAGACATCTTTAGGATATCCTACAGACGTCTGTCAATGAAACAGATGTCTTTAAAATATCCTACAGACGTCTATACCACTCAATCTTGCACGTGCCGTGCGGTGCCCTTTTATAATGTGACCACAGCTATGGCATCACTCAGATTGTTGCTGTGCCCAGGACCCTGTGAAGTTGGCCGATTGTTACTTCCCGCCCGGCGCCCGGTGCAAATGTGACTGAGGCATTAGCAGGTGTTTGCACAAGAACACTGGTCAGCTAAACCAAATTTGTTAACAAAGTGTCCAATGGATGATTTAGATTTTAGCAGAAAACTCATCCACTTTCAAATGGCATAGATCTCTATGTAGGGGAAATATGATAGGTAATAACATTTAAATGCAAAATATAAACATTATATTATGCAAGAAAAAAGTGCTTGTAAACCTCATTTCATGAATATTTTCAGTCAGGCTATGCCTGGTATGCCTGGTGTTATAAAAATTGGTACTGTCATTGTAAGTGGAAAGGTTTCCTGAAATCCAGATAAATAAAGAACTTTAAAGAACAATTTTTTCACTTTTCTATTATGAAAATTTGGCTGAATATAGAGCAGTATGTTATATTAAAGAGGCTTCTTTTTTTCCCATTAGACCAAATATTTGATCATAATATACGTATACTTTTTTTCAGACATTGATGAGTGTACAGACGATAGCCCATGCGATCCAAATGGAGGAGAATGCCAAAATATAAAGAAAAGTTTTACATGTTCTTGTAAGAAGGGCCTTAGAGTAGATCCGAAGAACTCGTTGAAGTGTGTTGGTAAGCAAAGTTTTCTCCCATTCATCATGAGCTGTTTTTTTCTATTCAGATATAGACATCGACACATAGACATCGATAATTTTGCTCAGACATGAGTAGTGACTTCTGTTTAGATATCGATAATTTTGCTCAGACGTGAGTAGTGACTTCTGTTTAGATATCGATAATGTTGCTCAGACATGAGTAGTGTCTTCTGTTTAGATATTGACAATGTTGCACAGACATGAGTAGTGTTTTCTGTTTAGATATTGACGATGTTGCTCAAACATGAGTAGTTTTTCTGTTTAGATATTGACAATGTTGCTCAGACATGAGTAGATTTTTCTGTTTAGATATTGACAATGTTGCTCAGGCATGAGTAGTTTTTTCTGTTTAGATATTGACAATGTTGCTCAGGCAGGAGTAGTTTTTCCTGTTTAGACAAGAACAATGTTGCTCAAACATGATTTATGTTTTATGTTTAGATATTGATGAATGTACTGCAACATCAGTTGAGGACAAGCATAAATGTGTTCATGCCACATGTAAAAACAAATATAGAGGATACGAATGCATTTGTAACGATGGTTATAAGCTACTGGATGGAACTGTTGAAGATTATGGGGATGGCGTGTTGGTTAAAACTGAATGTATCAGTGAGTATTATTGTTCACAGCCTCACTGACTGTTTTCTATGCATACTTTCATAATTTAAATAGGACAAACATTCTTGAGTATTAATTCTTAACTCAATTAAGTGATGAAACACCACAGTGTAAGGAAAAAAAAGAACATAAAAAATATAAATCAACAAATGAAAAGAACATGGACATTATCTAGAACTGACAAAATTCAAATATATACATATAAGTATATTTATTTACATAATTATAGCAGTTTATAGATTGTTCTTTAAGAAGAAATATATCTCGCTTTATAGACATCGATGAAAGCTTAACAGGAGATCACCAATGTGACTTGAATACCACGCGTGTCGTGGACGTAGAACCCCACCAGCATTCAAGCCAGTGGAAGTATGAGTGCAAATGCTTGCCGGGAAAATCTGCCACCGACTCCCAGTTTACTTGTAAAGGTAAGACTGGCAAAACGGGTAAAATGCTTTTTCTTTCTTGATGTAAAATGTTCGGCAATTCTACATCATTGTGCAACTCTGGAAGTCACTCTACGAAAAGGCCCTGGTATAGCCATGATGCTAATATACAAGAATCCTCAGTCGCTCTTCGAAAAGAGTAGGGCATCAGGTTCCACAGACAGGCCTATCTGACCTTATAAAGCCAAAATGGGCTTGACAAAGTCGTTACAAATACAAACAAAATTTTAAATGGAATTGTGTCAGTTGATCATCGTATATAATTGCATTCCTAACTGCATGATAACAAACTGTATGATATTAAGTCATAATTTTTTTCCATAAGCGAATCTAACCAAATTTTGGGGTGAAAAACTGTAGTGAGGAACTGTCTTGGCGGCGAAAGCATTCATCCCTACGGTGTTGCCCAAAACAAGAAGACCGAAAGTTGGTCGAATCTCCTATGGAAATAATGTGTATAACGTATTTTATTTTGATTTGCAGAGATCGATGAATGCCTATCGGACACTATGGATTGTAGCCAGAAATGTGTTGATAAGACGCTGGGATTTGGTTGTGCCTGTAACAGTGGATACATTTTGAGATCAGACAACAAAACATGTAGAGGCAAGAAGAATTTTAGTTGCATTGGATGTTTGTAACATCGCTCAGTGTTCAAATCTAGATGAAATCAGTTCAATATTTTTTAAGCATATATTAAACTGTACGTGGATAATGATTCATTTGTCAGACTAACAAAGAAAGTCATTATAATGAACACGTTTTGAAATCTTGAGTTTCTTCAATAATGAGGAAGATGATCAAATCAAATCCAATTAAGTTATTGATATATAAAGATATACATGGCTATTCCAAATAGCAAAAAGTGAAATAGGATACAGTGAATCATAACATGGTATCAAGGAAACTAATAAGATCAATAGGCCACATATCACATCTTCCAGAAAATGCTTTAATATGTTATATATAATAGGTTTTAATTTGTATTTTTATTTTTTATATTATTAATTCAATCAATGAACACGCATTAAACGTTTGTTTAGATATCAACATGCATAAATCCAATTTACACATGGCAGGTACAAAGTTGTCAACTTGTCTTTTCATACAGCCATAAATGAGTGCTCAGCCGGAGACAAGCTTGCCCTGTGTGCAAACGGAGAATGTAAGATGGGAGGAAATGATAACAAGACGCTGGAGTGTGACTGTGGGACTCTCAATGAATACATAAATACCACTTGTCAAGGTAAAATACTTGTGTATCTAAACCTCAGACCTATTATGAATCTTATTAATAAAGTCATAATGATCGCATGTTGGATACTACTAGCGTCGGTCTTGTGTATGTGTATATACGTCATCATTTTCTGTGTACACTGCCTCATTATCCTGTAGCTCAGTGGTAAAGCATCCGCTCGCCACGCGAGACATGTGGTTAAATTCCCGAAGTGATGAATTCAGAATATAAATTTATGTTGTTTTCTTCTTTTTTTCCGTTTTTTTGTTGTCGTTTATTGTTGTTGTTTTTTCGTTTTCGATGCATTCATCAAACTCACCTTTCTTCTGTTAAACCAAATGCCAGTCATGGCCAAGTCAAAATCCATACCCAACAAAATGAAACAATAAAATGCATATCAAAAATCTAAATAACTCACTCATAGTACTACTTGCAATGTATAAAAAAAACAAAGTAAGCGATCACCATATTAGTTTTATCTGAAAAGAACCTCAATGTTTAGGATTCTTACATGAGATTTTGAAAAAAAAACTATTGTTCAAATATTATGTCCCCAACCTGTCTGGTAATAATATAAACTCAAATCACGAGAGGTGACCTTGCATTTGAGTTATTATTTTTTCCAAACAGTCATACATGGTTGGTATGAATGATAACATTTTGTGATTAAAACAACAAAACAAGATTGATATTCGACTTCTAACTAAATAACTAATAGTATGAAATAGCAATATACAGAAAGTAATTGAAGATAAAGATGATAAACATTTTTTGTCTATATTTTGAAAAAAACATACCATCTGTGAGTAATATAATTTATACTCAACATCGATGTAGTAGAGTGGATGATCTTAAGTCAACAAACAGTTAACAAAGTCAACAAACAATAGGTTTTTTTTCTATTTGGCTACACAAAACACTCTTTTCCCAATATACCACCATTATAAAAGCCAAAAAGGTAGAGTGACATTTATATAGCGTTTATTGCAAATAATGTCTGCTGATAGCGCTGGATAATAATTGGTTGGGATCTAAAGTAGGAATCCACCTCTCTCAAGGCGATTACTTTACCAAATAAACTGGTCTGGTAAGGATAACAAAATGAGTCTCTTTCTGAATGATCCTTTCCTTATATTTCAGATAAGAATGAATGTGCCATGGGAGAACATAAGTGTAACCTTCAGACCAGTATATGTATAAACACGAAGGGTTCTGCACCAGGCTACATGTGCAACTGCACCCTGGGATTTGCAATATCCGGTGATGGAGTCACGTGTGTTGGTAAGATTCGGCTTGATTTGTCGTTTTGGCAATTATTGGTTAATTTTGTTTCAACACTGCTATCGATCTGTTCATCATGATCAGTATGTTCACTTATATCCCAGTCACATTTGTGCCAATTTCAGTAAAGATGCACGGTTGATTGGCTTTTTTCACAAAATCGGCCGGTAATACCCCGGTCACATATGCACCGGGCACCAGCCGGGAAGTAAGAATCGGCAGGGAGCTCGTTAGATATTCATACGATGGCTTGTGAACACATGAAATTAAAAAAAATCCTATTTTCACCGTACGATGCCACCAGCGGCCCTAAGATAATCAGCTTATGTGCCTGCGGGACACTGCCGGGACCCTGTCGTGTAGTTTTGGATGATATTTGCTGATAAGACATCGGGGAAACGCCGGCAACTTTTATGTTGCCGATAAAATATTCCTGATGACCCGCCCGACGTCTTCAAGATGCCCCATTGTGGCCGATGATCTACCGGTTCCCTCACGGCAATCTGAACTGCCTGCCGATTTTGTAAAAAATACCCATTCGTGCATCTTAAATGAAATCGGCGCAAATGTAACTTGGGTATTAGCCAGGGTACCATGAGGACACTGGGAGATCATTGGCCAAATTTGGGCAATTCAAAGTATACGGCAGGCTCCCGTGAGTGTCCCGCAGGCATATATTATGGTTATCCTAAGGCTGCCGGCGGCATCGTATGGTGAAAATAGGATTATTAATTATTGTTCCCAGGCAATCGGCAGATGATCCTAGGGGCTCACCATGATATTATATAATCGTCTTTAGGTTATCCTTCAGACGTCTGTCAAATGATATAGACGTCTTTAGACATGCTAAAGATATCCTACAGACGTCTGTGTCACCTTATCTTGCACATGCCGTGCGGCACCAATACATAATGTGACCACAGGTACGGCATATATGTGATTATCGCTGATAATCTGCCCGGTGCCCGGGACCCTGTGGAATCGGCCGTTGTTTACCTCCCGACAATACCCGGCACAAATGTGACTGATGTTCATAATTCTCGATATCATTTCGTTCCAATGACTTCCCCTTTTCGTATCACCCTGCGGCCATTTTCTTTATATCAGCTAGCTGCGAGGCCACGGGCCGTGGCGCAGTTGGTTAGAGTGCCAGCTTATGAGCACCAGTTCCTCTGTGGTGATCCAAATGTTGTGAGTTCGATCCCCGACCATGCCGAGATTGAAGTCATAATACATTTTCACACATGGACTGAGGCCCGTGCCAAAGGGTTGACCAGTTATCCTTGTAAATTTGTAACTGATTGTCAGTGAGGCAGCACTATATCTGCTACAAGTAGGTCTCATCACGGAATGACTGAAATAATGTTGAAATTGATGTAAAACCCAAAACAAACCAAACTCACCTTACTTACATCACACTGATGATGTGCCCTGTTTTATATCAACTAGCTGTTGCCTTCATCTTCGTTTTATCAAGTTGCTGCGTTACTCACAATATAATTACATATAATTACAGATTCGGATGAGTGTGAGACGTCTCCCTGTAAGGCAAACAGTGTCTGCAAGAACAATGTGGGCTCCTTTGTCTGTATATGCGACCCGGGTTACACCAAAGATACAAACGACCCATTGGCTTGCATAGGTAAGACTAAAATAATCATAATGATAAACAAGTTTATATTTAAGGACAGTTTTCAGACAAGATGGGCTGAGATAATTACCCTATTCCAAAATAACAATATATCACGACATGAAAGAGATTGACATATTAAAACATGATAAAAGAACGTTACTTTACAGAAATTTCATTTCATCTCCCCTAAATCCAACAAAAACAACAAGTGTTTTATTAAGGTTGTTGGTGTAATATAAGATTTGAATAAATGTACGTTCTATGAAATCTTCACTAACCAGATGTGGACGAATGTGCCAAGGACAAGGGTGGGTGTGATCCAGCCGACAAGGGAATTTGTAATAATAAGAACGGAACTCATGAATGTGGCTGCAAAACTGGATACACCTTAAGCGGAAACTTCTGTGAAGGTAGCCTATCATATTCACCTTGCAATATATCGACATTTACTTTATATGAAAAAATCTTACAAAATTGAAATCGTGAAATACAAGTCCATGAGAGAGAGAATGTGTGTTCTGCTTCACATTTTAAGAATTTGCATTTCAGATATTGATGAGTGCGACTCTGAAACGCCAATGTGCAACACGCAAACTTCATATTGTGAGAACAAGCAGGGTGGATATGACTGTGCATGCTTTGAGGGATATAAATTCAATATCAGTTTAAATGACTGTGAAAGTAAGATATTCATTTTTTTTTACCTTGAGCCAATTGATATATATATATATATATATATATATATATATATATATATATATATATATATATATATATATATATATATATATATATATATATATATATATATATATATATATATATATATATATATATATATATATATATATATATATATATATATATATATATATATATATATATATATATATATTTATATATATATATATATATATATATATATATATATTTATATATATATATATATATATATTTATATATATATATAATAGTGCAAGGACGATATATATATAGTGCAAGGACGATGTTACTAAAATAATGTTGAAAATGTTGATTGCTCCAAAGACACACGACACAACATAACACCAAATATCGATGCAACATGTCCATGCTATTCAAACAATTGCTTTTCACTTTTTATTTATAGACATAAATGAATGTCAGGAATCCGAGATTCCATGCGTGAGTCGAGATTCAGATGGGTGCAAAGATACTATTGGTTCATATAGTTGCAGTTGTCCATTTGGATATACATTGAGAAGTGATGGTGCCACCTGCAGACGTGAGTCGCTTTACCTTAATTGCCTTAAACCTTTCAACAAATTAGAGGTCACAGACAATTTTACAGGGATTTGGGGTATGTTTAAATGATATGCGGTCATGAAACTGTGATACAAACAAGCTATCTCCCTGGAATCAATCATAATACACCTGCCATGCTTATTGTGTTTTGCTAAATGTACTTAGCAAGTATTTTGCTGAAGTCTTTAGCCTGAACTAAAGACAAAACAAACACTAACAAAACAAACACTAACCGTCCTCTCTGAACCAAATCGCTCCAGTGTCCCCATTTTTAGCAAACCTTTTCCAAGCAGGTGTTTGCACTAGATCACTAGTCAGCTAATCAAAGCTTGTTGACAAAGTGTTTAATGGATGATTTGTATTTCAGCAGATCATTGATATATTTTATCACAATGTTTAGGGTAAAAACATTTATATCATGTGAGAAAAGAATGCTTGAAAATCTGATATCATGAATGCTTTAAAAGTTTGGATCCTAAATAAAATAGTAACTAGTGTTTCACCTGGAGAATCTATGTATTCATGAAGCAAGTTTAAATGTTTTGAGAAATTTACAGAAAACTAGCTCGAAATTGTTAACGTGAAGAATATCAATATAATCTCAATATAATCGAAGCTATCATTTGAAGACTTTGTGCTGATTGTACTTCTCAAAGTACAAACCCAAATTATGTTGATAAAACTATGAAAAAGAAAACTATTTTCAACTTGTCAGTTTTCTAATTATTCAATTAATCAATTAATTCGCATAGAATTAAATCGAGACCACCCTTAGTCGGGCATATCCATACTATAAACACTATAATTTGCACCATAGCAGAATAAAATGTCAATCTAAATTTCATTTCCTGTGAAACTGGTTTTCTATTTGCACTTGCCTTTTTTGCACAACATACATAGCATTTGAAGGAATATTAATAAGCGCTAGATGTTGAGCGCCATTTTATATTCGTGTGGTCATCAATACCAATAGATAATACTGTACACAACATTTTGAAAGAAATAAAATTCTGTTTCAGCGGATAGTGAGTGTGTTAATGACAATTGCAACCATACATGTGCGAGGGTTAATGGCGTGAATCAGTGTGGCTGCAATAACGCATTCTTCAAACTGGCTCCTGACAACGAAACCTGTATAGGTATGATAACTTAAGCTAGCATGACATCTAGCCAGAATTATGATATAACTGAGAGCTATGATATAACTGAGAGCTATGATATAACTGAGAGCTATGATATAACTAAGAGCTATGATATAACTGAGAGCTATGATATAACTGAGAGCTATGATATAACTGAGAGCTATGATATAACTGAGAGCTATGATATAACTGAGAGCTATGATATAACTGAGAGCTATGATATAACTGAGAGCTATGATATAACTGAGAGCTATGATATAACTGAGAGCTATGATATAACTGAGAGCTATGATATAACTGAGAGCTATGATATAACTGAGAGCTATGATATAACTGAGAGCTATGATATAACTAAGAGCTATGATATAACTGAGAGCTATGATATAACTGAGAGCTATGATATAACTGAGAGCTATGATATAACTGAGAGCTATGATATAACTGAGAGCTATGATATAACTGAGAGCTATGATATAACTGAGAGCTATGATATAACTGAGAGCTATGATATAACTGAGAGCTATGATATAACTGAGAGCTATGATATAACTGAGAGCTATGATATAACTGAGAGCTATGATATAACTGAGAGCTATGATATAACTGAGAGCTATGATATAACTGAGAGCTATGATATAACTGAGAGCTATGATATAACTGAACTCAAAATCTATAATATAACTGAGAGCGATGCTGATTTATAATTGACGTTAAGTTATTAGCGAATTTATAAGTTATTTAATGTTATGAATATTTATAATTGAGAGTTTTTGCAAACCAGATCAGAGAACTATGATAATCTACAACTAGCAACTAATTGATTTAAGTTCTCCTGATTACACTTTGAACGTTTAACATTATCTTGGCATTTATATCCATTTTTATCAATAGAACTTATAAGATGTCACATATGATGATATATATTTAAAGACAGACATACACATAAAAAACAGACACGAATTACAAATCTCCATTTTTATTTCAAGAAGACAATTATAATATTTCTGGAATATCAAAAATGAATAGGTGTCCTGAAAACAATTAGTTAATTATGGTATTATTTGTAAATATTGCAGATGTGGATGAATGCCAAGACAATGGTGCAATATACTGTCCTGACGTCAACAAAGTGACCTGTCAAAACTTAGATAATGGTCAAGGATACCAATGCAACTGTAAAACCCCAGCAGCTTATTACCAGACCTCAAAAACACAGTGCAAAGGTAAGTAGAAATCAGGGAAAGGGACAGACGTTAAGTATGGATAACTCTAATAATAACACTGATAATATCTCTAATGATAACACTAATAATGTCTATAATGATTTCTCTGATAATAACACTAATAATAACGCCAATAGTATCACTAACAATAACGATATATATATATATATATATATATATATATATATATATATATATATATATATATATATATATATATATATATATATATATATATGAGTTAAGCCTGAAGAAGTCCCTTGAAGGACTGAAACATGTCGCAATAAAATGTTTTAACTCTTTTGACATCCCCCAGGCGAAAAGGGTCCTAATGGACTAGATTTTCGAAAATGAGTTAACACCAGATTTAGACACTATGAGGCATCACTCGATAAAAATTGCCACTTTCGATATCAAATTACCTTCTTAAAGGGTCACATGGTGACCTTCAGATGACCTTGACCTTGACACAGGTCAGATCGTCAAAGAGTAGCTTGCTTGCAAAGGTAAAGAGGAAAGAGAGGCAAAAAGGCACTGGAAATGAAGCCAAAATAACAAAATCGTAGCCCTTTGGCCAAGCATGGTTTGACCAGGAGGCAGTTTCTAGAATTCACCCTATATAAGGCCCTTATGGGGGTTGCTTGATGGGGAGGAGACCATACGAAGCGACGTATACAGTGTAATGGTGATGAATGTAATCCAACAAAGTCCGTGGTGACAAAGAGTTAAAAGAGTTAAAACCTTTTATTGCTATATAACAATATATATTATTATATATATTGTTTGTTTATCAATGTTAACGATTTCAATTTCAGATATTGATGAGTGTGAACCGTGTCGAACTGGTGTTGGTGACTGTCCGTGTAAGAGTGCGTATTCAACGTGCGTTAATATGGACTTTGATAGCACCGGAAAGAAATATGAATGCAGATGCACGGCCAATTTTGAATCTCTTGAAACTCTTCTCGGCATATGCATCGGTAAGAAATCAACATATATGTGTCATTCTGTTCACAGTATAATTGCAGTGCTGGTTAAAACAATACTTTCAACTTCATTCTGGCAAAATTACAGATGGGTTTACTTTTTCAGAATTCAGAACTTCATAACTTCATACATTGTATCATAGATTACACTATTATTGTATTTATATAGCTTATTTCTATGGCCAGGGAGACTGCCATTAAGACATATGCATGTTATTAGCATGGTAGCCACCCTCCTTAGTTGTTCTATTCCATTCACAACATGTAAGTTATCGAATGCATGTGCAGGAAGCTGCAGAATTCTCTAATGATTTCGGACTAAAGCCCTGATACTTGAGTCAGTAATGATATTTGAGTCAGTAATGATATTTGAGTCAGTAATGATACTTGAGTCAATAATGATATTTGAGTCAGTAATGATACTTGAGTCAGTAATGATATTTGAGTCAGTACTGATATTTGAGTCAGTAATGATATTTGAGTCAGTAATGATATTTGAGTCAGTAACGATATTTGAGTCAGTAATGATATTTGAGTCAGTACTGATAATGCTGATAATGTCCGTAATAATGATGTCAGTTATGGTATGGTTACTCTGATTGCTTTGAGATTGGATACGGCAATATTTCGATATCAGTATATTTACAAGTGTTCCATAATGTTGTTGGCCTCTGAATCAGGTCAACATAAGTTTGGTTGGTAATCGAGATAGTGCAATAGGAGCAAGTCAATTCCTATAATTGCTTTCAAACTTTACATTCAAAACATTCTCCACATCAAGAACTTAAATGAGTTCAAAGCGGATCTTTCTATGACCTTTTCGACTCTCAAACAATGTCAAGATAAAATTTGGTTTGTGTTACCCTTTTGTCACAAGTCATGCAAATTCAGGGACTGGTCTTTTGATCTTTGGGTTGCTGGTGAGTTAGGATAAGATAACAGTTGTGAGATCCCATATTTAGGACCCATGACAGGTGCAGTGCAAGGCACGCTATAGTCTGCTACTTTGGCTCTTCACTCAAAACAGCTGCTCCAGTTTCTGCCAGGATCTACAGACTTAACTTTGAGTCATGGGTGCTATCATTTGCCTGTCAGCAAGTATCTCACCAGATCATATGACTATTGATATCATCAGCCAACCCGTACACTGTTGTATAAATGTAACCTATTGACCTACATTTGAATCCTAAGTGCTATAAATAGCATCTCACTAAGTAGGTTACCGAGATGGTCGACTTCTGTAAAAGGTTGGTAATTCGTGACGGCATTATTAAAGCAAGAAAATACATAAATGAATAGACAAAGTTGTTCTGCACCTGAATAGTTAACATGTGTAGTCCTTTCTTCCTGGACTATCATTGACATAATTATTCACTCTAATGTAAAACGTTTCCATGGCAGGGGACACATAACCTGTAAACATCATGTTTGTAATGCTTTGTAAATAATACTCAATCATAACTTTGCAGACATCAACGAATGTACAACCAATATAACAACAAAGAAACATAAGTGTGCACGTGAGTAATGAAAGTTTATATAATGAATGTTTTTTAATGAGACTATTCTTATACATCATTTTAATATAATATAATATGATATGATATAATTAGTTCATGGTTTATTTTTGTACAATATGTTTTCAAACACGATATTCAAGTTGTCTAAAATAATTAGTAACTCAGATGAAAAACCTTTTGAAATATAAATAAATTATATATATATAGCTAGATATATGCAACAATTTATCTCAATTCAGATACCTGCCAGAACAAGAATAATGGCTATGACTGTGGCTGTCACTCAGGATATAAGCTAGCAGATGATGCAATTAATTGTGAAAGTAAGATGATTTATTTTGATATTTCCATAAATGCTAATATTAATTCTGAAAAGGGGATAAAAAGGTCTGACAGAGAATGACAAATGCAGATAAGAAGCATGTCGAAATAGCTTACAAACTAAGGAAACTAAACCAAATAGCTTACAATATCAAGAAGCAAATCATTGAAATACACTTTTCATTATAGATATCGATGAATGTAACGAGGGTTCAGATAACTGTGACATATCGTTGAAATACACTTTTCATTATAGATATCGATGAATGTAACGAGGGTTCAGATAACTGTGACAAATCGTTGAAATGCACTTTTCATTATAGATATCGATGAATGTACCAAGGATTCAGATAACTGTGACAAATCGTTGAAATTCACTTTTCATTATAGATATCGATGAATGTACCAAGGGTTCAGATAACTGTGACAAATCGTTGAAATTCACTTTTCATTATAGATATCGATGAATGTACCGAGGATTCAGATAACTGTGACAAATCGTTGAGAGGCAGATGCTTGGACACGATTGGGTCCTTTGAGTGTCACTGCGCTCCAGGGTATACACGACTCAGCAATGATTCAACATCGTGTGTAGGTGAGTCAGATGACACGGCCTAAATCGTAAGATGTTCAATTAAATGTGCTAAATTATTCTTTAAAATAATGCAAAATAATCTTGGACTATTTAATGGACAAATGCATCTAAATTTAAATGTTGTTTAAAGCTTTTGTTAACATTATACGTATATGCGTAAGTTAGAAATACTGTGTGCAGACCACGTGAGTAAGTTAACAATACTGTGTGCAGACCACGTTTGCAAGTTAGCAATGCTGTGACCATGAAAACTTGGGTTCAATTAAAGAAGGATGTATTTGTTTGTTGTTCATAAGAGAAATTCCTGTTTTTCAGATGTTAATGAATGTGGTACAAAAGAGGACAACTGTGTGCAGGATTGTAAGAATGAGCCGGGGACATTCCGCTGTACCTGTCAGGAAGGATTCAGACTTGCATCAGACGGATTCAACTGTGTCTGTAAGCTTTATTTTAATATACATAGCTTTCAGAATAGGTTTCTGTGAAAATACGCTGTGAGGGAAAGTTTCTTCAAGTCATAAGTATGCAGCGAAAGTCTCGGAATGTGATATGTGAGTTGTCGTTACATGAAAAGTTCGTTTGTAAGTAATAAACTGTCAAAATAAGTGAGTACAATTCGCACGTGGTGGTCAAAGATAGTTTCGGAAAGTAACAAGCTTTCAGAACTATAAGCTGTCAGTTATAGTGTATGCAAGTCATACGCTCTCAGAGAAAGTTTATAAGGAGAAGTCTTTGCGAGTATCACATTATTAAGGTTCGTATTTTCCTTGACCTTATTTTGAAGGAATTACAGATATTATGATAAAAAGAAACCAATGTAAAGTTTTAAAGAAATTTGATTTTTTTTTTTTACTTTTTGTAACGGGAAGATCACGTATTTCAAAGTTAGACATTGATCACCTTGAGAGAAACTTTATGGAATTTAGAATTTGATGATCAAATTTAAAGTGCAAATAGCAATTTTTCATAGATTTTACATTCAGCTATGAATTGATGATTGTTGATATTTCAGAAGGCCTTTGTTAATACTCAATTATGTGTTATGTATTCTGTTTATATCCAACGACTACGGACGGTTTATATAAACATATATATCGTTTCAGTAATGTCAGTCTGTGTTTCAAATCCGGGCTGCAGTGATTTTTGTGTTAACATTGGTGACGTGGACACATGCAAATGCAACAGTTCAAAGTACATGCTGGCAGCTGACAACAAGACATGTATAGGTAAGCTAATCTAGGATTTACACGTATTAATTCATGATGTTACATTTTTACAAGGATATCACAGTAAACCACATACAAAAATAATCATGTTGTATAGATACTCATTTAACCTCTCGTGACAGTTGATTCGTTCATGGCCCATTTTCAAACAAACAAACAAACAAACAAACAGACAAACAAACAAACAAACAAACAAACAAACAAACAAACAAACAAACAAACAAACAAACAAACAAACAAACAAACCCTGATGATGATGATGATTTAACTACATAAGACAAACATATGGTTATGATTTTCTGATTACATGTGTGCTATTTTACCTAAGATATGAATAAAGTGATAAAATATGAAGTTATGTTAATGTATCCTCAATCACTGATTATCAAATTATTACATGAATCACTATATTACCTTCTTTATTAGAAATCACCATCTTTTATGATGAATTTGTTTCTAGATTTCCCAGAATGCACCTTGCCGGATCCTGTCACCGGAAATCAGCATCGCTGTCATGGCAGCTATAATTGTATCGAGAAGACCCCGGGTTTCAGCTGCCTCTGTACGGACGGTTATATCGCTCATCCCAACGGATTGGATTGTATAGGTAATTATATTCCAGCAATTATAATATATTTTGAAAAGAACAGTAGGTAAAAAGAATCTGAAAAGCTCAGCGGTGTAATAGGTGATCTAGCTTAATTTCACCATCTTAATATTGGTGAAGCACACTTTCCACACCAACTAAAAATATCTCACCTCTTGTTGTTTTAAATATCTATTACATGATAGAAAACCTATGGAGTGAAAACTGGTGTATAGAGTAAAACTGACTCACTACCATTTAACTGATGAAATTCAAATGAAATCGGTTGTGCTTAATATAGTCAAAGATCCTACAATGTCACAATACATGATACTATATGGAATATAACTGATTAGAGTGAAATGAAATTTGGTGTCCTCGTTTTATTCTTACCATATCACGTGACAATATGTAGTACTTGCTCTGAGAAAGGCTACTTTAGTTCGGCGCTTACTGAATTTCAGATCGTCACGGAGGTTGGTCGAGCTGGAGCGCCTATGGCAACTGCTCGGTAACGTGCGGCGGGGGAACAAAGCAAAGAACCAGAATATGCAACAATCCTACCAAAGTAATTATTCTTTTGTATACATTAACATGTCCTTAAGATATCAATGAAGTTTCCTATAAATGGGAGAAAATGTGAAAAGGTCATTAACTCTAGATAAATTTGTGACTTACAAACATCCGATGATTGGCTAAAATGAATTAGAGTATTCATTATTGAAAACGAAGAGAGGTGTTTGATGAAAAATGAAGGCCCATCTATAATATTACAAAGGCCATTATCTATTTTATCAAATACTTAATTTCTGTAATGGAGAAGTTGATCACATGACTGGTTAACTGATATATTTAGCATATCTAAAATTCCAAGGCAGTAGCAAAATCAGTTGAAAAGACTTGAAATGTTGATATTTCTGTATCACCTAGGTTGGAAATGGAAATGATTGTGCTGGCCAAGGAACCGAAACCGCGACCTGTGGAGAGAGTTGCTGTCCACGTAAGCTCATCCTGGTGACACTTTCATATCATCTGCTTGAGATGAAAACCATATTTATTTACATATTTGTTCCACTAAAACGGTTAAGCATATATCGTTATAAATATGTAAATAGTCAAATCAGAACAAATTGTGTTACAGCCAAATGATAAAATTGAACACGATGTTTGGACTAGAAGTACATTTAGATTACTTGTGTGGATAAAATGGTTCATTATCCTGCTTTTATAAACACCGTTTCGGATATTTTAACACTATCTATTGTGTTTAGTCAATAGTTGGTGATGGGTGGTTATTTTGACCAGTCAAAAAACACCTTTTGATCAGTGGTATATCTACGTATCAATAAATAGTGAATCGAAACTCAAGAATTATTCTCATTGGAACATTTCGGTGGACCTTTGCTGTCTAACTTTAAGCTTGAAGGATACATCTTGACTAAATTTATGATACAGAGTTATGCTTGTTTTATGATGCACACAATTTGTCTCTATTTCCAAAGTGACGAAAGAGGATATTCTAGGAAGTATTCAAATTGGAGTGAAATCTACATGCGCCACAACAGATAAAGTAAGTTCTGATAACTTAGAACACAAATATTGTCTAATATATATTGGCACAGTAAGTCATTATAATTGTAGACAGTAAGTTCTCTTTATATGTATGATATCTTTTCTGTGTGATAATAAAAGATCCCATAGTCATTTATCAGAAAAGGTTAGTCATTGAGGCCAGGTGAAAGGCTTCTGTCTGACCTGGTATAGACTTAAAAGTGTTGGAAAAAATCAATCTTACCATATATAAAGCCTTTTATGATCGATAGCAGACACAGTACATAAGTGTAAATGTCTCGGAAGTGACATCAACCGAAAGTATGTAATTATTGGTCTGGCTACTGGAGTATTCAATAATTTCATTTCGATGCATAATGTAATGAGCAAGATATACAATCGGTATTGCAGTATATCAATGGATTTAAGTCATCTTGGGAGAATCGCATAGTACAAGAAGTGAACGATAATTGCACAGCCAACCCTTCCCTATGTTGTCAATCTCCATTTCAACCCAGGTAAGAGTTTATTGTTTATGAACCTTTAGATAACTTAGGGAAATCGCAATAGTTATGATGATAATACTAACAATAAATATTTCTTTGAAAAAGACATGATTTTGTGCTGCTGAAAACAATATCATCTACATACTCATGTCGTATAATTTCCATAAAAAATATTTTTTTTTACAATGAAGTTATGAAAATTATGTACATTTTATTTATGAGTAAACATGTTATCTAACATTTGTAGACTTTTGATATTGTCTCTAAAATTCAACTTAATGATTGATGATGTTTAATTTGTTGAGTGCTAAAGTTTAGGATTGGCATTGTCAGTATACATGTATTTGTTTTTTCTCAATATGTCTCAAATAATGGAAAGATTACACAATATAATAGCCTCACACCACAGTGACAGACACGTTGATGCTTTTTATGAACAGTCATAAATGTGTAACAGCCTGTGAATACGTTTCTAAGAGATATTTGTTGTATATTTATTATCAATTAGTAATTTTACTGGGAATGAGTTTCTAAGAATGAGTGTCTAATAGTTATTAATATTGTATAATTTTTATCAAATGATAATTTTATTTGAGTATGAAAATAATACCAATCTGAAATGTCTTTCAGATCATCTATTTCTGGTCCATTCTGTTCATCCGGGGATCTAAGTTCAGTAGCCGTACCATGTGTCCTGCCCAGTGATACACTGAGACTTGTCTACAGAATATCCATTAATATGACAAACAGTGGTTTTTGTCAATGGATCGGCACACCGCAGATTGGGAACGAGACGTTTATATTACCTGGAAACCTTTTTGAAGCTATTATCAACCCCATGTAAGAAGAACTATTCTCAAATTTGTTGAAAGAAACTCCAATGAATAGCTTTGTGTTTGAAGGATTACCTCAACTTAAGACCAAATCTTTGCAAATTATCGACTTTGAATACGGAAATGGCCAATACAAGAGATCTTATTGTTTGCAAGCGTATAATATAGATTATCGAGCTTTGAAAAAAAAACAAAAAAACATTTTATGCTTATTAATACAATTTCCATGACATCTCACCACTAATCAAGTACATATTATAATCCCTATAACCGAGTTTGTTGAGGTTTGATTCTTAAATGTCCGCCATGACAGTTGTTATTACATTAAATATTTATCACGAAATGACATTGTTATACTCTCTCTGGTAATGGCGGTTTTGATATTTCAGACTTCCCGCGTTAACAGCAAGTGCTAAAGGAACATGTGGTGATCTTGGTAATAGTTCTGTGTCAATTGAAATACCCACTGAGACCGTACCCACATTCCCCCCAACAACGGTAAGTGCTCGCAGATTGCTGGTATTTACACTTCTCGCTTCCAGGTCTATGGCGAGGCCACAGGCCGTGGCGCAGTGGTTAGAGCGTCAGCACCAGTTCCAGTCAGGGGTTCGATTCCCGGCCATGCGAAGATTGAAATCATGATACAATTTCACACATGAGCTATAGCCCGTGCCTAAAGGCTTGGTCTCACTGTAGCGAACAGGCTTAGCAGATTTGAGGAGAATTTCAGAGTGGAAAACTTCATGTTCGCTTTTTGTTCGCTTTTGTGGGCTTTGAATGAACGAATGAGATACACACAAGTCAAAAAAAGACCAAAGCGAACAGCAAGGATGAACACTGATACAGAATGAAAGTATTTAGGAGAAAACACGCACAGAAAGCGTACAAATACGGATATATATACGGACAAGACAGGTGTATTGTAGACAGAACACAAATGAGAAGCTGACCAATACAAACGTTCATTTTCTGTTCGCATCTTATTCTGACTAACTCTGTTCCTTGTGCGTGTTTTCTCCGTACCCTGTTCGCATAAATGCAGGATTCAGTGAATATCAACGGACACAGTCAGGACACATTCAGGATAAGATAAGAAGAAAGCGTTCGCATTCCGGACGCAATCAGTATGTGTAACGAAGCCAGTGCAAACTGGCCATCTGCATCTCTTCCGCACAAAATTTTTAACATGTTGAAAATGTTTTGCAGACTAAGACGGACCAAAGCGTACTGCTCCGAACTCTAAACGCATGACTTAAGAATGAGACAGGGAAAAAGCGTTTGAGTTACGTAGACGTCCGAACTCATTCCGAAGAGCAAAACTTTCCACTTCGCTTTCATCCGCTTTGCCTGTCCGCTATAGTGAGACTGCAGCTTAAAGGGTTAACCCGTTGTCCTTGTAAATCTTTGACAAAGTGGGTTGTCATGTCAAAGACCTGCGACATGACAATTCAGTGAGGCAGCACTGTATCTGCTACATTAAAGGTCTCATCACGAAATGACTGGAATAATGTTGAAAGTGATGTAAAACCCCAAACAAACAAGTCAAGGTTTATGGCTAATCAGGGTGTTTTTATAGCTTCTTTATGTCATATATTGAAAGCAATATCGAACAATATTACTGCTCTCCGATTACAGGACCTAAAATTTCTATATTTACATATTCTGAACATATATATTTCAAATCATATCTCAAATCATCTTTCTTGTTATAATATCTTTAAACAGAGCAATTGTGATTTTTGCAGATATTGAAATAGCAATACAAAGAATATTAGCATTGTCTGATATCTATTTATTGGAATTGTCATTAATTTAAAATATTTAGTGTTTATTTTTCGTTCTCTTGTGGTCATGTCCGTTTCGTCTAATTCAATAAGTGTTTGTCTTAAACTTTTAAAATCCTCAAAATTGACATTGCGAAACTATTTATTATGAGTTTATTATGAAACTATTTATTCTGAATTTAGGTTGTTTACTCTTATTCAGGTTGGTACTCCAGAAGAAAAGGACCGACCGAAGTGGGTTATTGCTGTGGCCGTTGTGTGTGGTGTTATTGTTGTCGTCGTAATTGTTGCTGTTGTTGTGGTGTTAAAAATGAAGTAAGTGAATTAGATTACCTACTACAGTTTAAAAGATAATAGTTTCCAATGATTAGATGATAGGATACAGTTAGATATGACAGTCCAACAAGATGGGCGGTAGGCCATTCTGGTGTTTATCAATGTCAGCTTCAAAGGCCGAATCCACGATTTAGTGGACGATATGCTTTTCAAATATCATCAACCTACTCCTAGGATAATATTCTAATATATATAAGATATACAAGATATTCACAATATGTATCACCCTACTCTAAAGATATCACAATATGTATCACCCTACTCTCAAGATATCACAATATGTATCACTCTAATCCCAAGGTATCACAATATGTATCACTCTACTCCAAAGTCATTCACAATATGTATCACCCTACTCTCAAGGTATCACAATATGTATCACCCTACTCTAAAGATATCACAATATGTATCACCCTACTCTCAAGATATCACAATATGTATCACCCTACTCTAAAGATATCACAATATGTATCACCCTACTCTCAAGATATCACAATATGTATCACCCTACTCTCAAGATATCACAATATGTATCACCCTACTCTCAAGGTATCACAATATGTATCACCCTACTCTAAAGATATCACAATATGTATCACTCTAATCCCAAGGTATCACAATATGTATCACTCTACTCCAAAGTCATTCACAATATGTATCACCCTACTCTCAAGGTATCGCAATATGTATCACCCTACTCTAAAGATATCACAATATGTATCACCCTACTCTCAAGATATCACAATATGTATCACTCTGATCCCAAGGTATCACAATATGTATCACCCTACTCTCAAGGTATCACAATATGTATCACCCTACTCTCAAGATATCACAATATGTATCACTCTAATCCCAAGGTATCACAATATGTATCACTCTACTCCAAAGTCATTCACAATATGTATCACCCTACTCTCAAGGTATCACAATATGTATCACCCTACTCTAAAGATATCACAATATGTATCACCCTACTCTCAAGATATCACAATATGTATCACCCTACTCTCAAGATATCACAATATGTATCACCCTACTCTCAAGGTATCACAATATGTATCACCCTACTCTAAAGATATCACAATATGTATCACTCTGATCCCAAGGTATCACAATATGTATCACTCTACTCCAAAGTCATTCACAATATGTATCACCCTACTCTCAAGGTATCACAATATGTATCACCCTACTCTAAAGATATCACAATATGTATCACCCTACTCTCAAGATATCACAATATGTATCACCCTACTCTCAAGATATCACAATATGTATCACCCTACTCTCAAGGTATCACAATATGTATCACCCTACTCTAAAGATATCACAATATGTATCACTCTAATCCCAAGGTATCACAATATGTATCACTCTACTCCAAAGTCATTCACAATATGTATCACCCTACTCTCAAGGTATCACAATATGTATCACCCTACTCTAAAGATATCACAATATGTATCACCCTACTCTCAAGATATCACAATATGTATCACTCTGATCCCAAGATATCACAATATGTATCACCCTACTCTCAAGATATCACAATATGTATCACCCTACTCTCAAGATATCACAATATGTATCACCCTACTCTCAAGGTATCATAATATGTATCACCCTACTCTAAAGATATCACAATATGTATCACCCTACTCTCAAGGTATCACAATATGTATCACCCTACTCTCAAGGTATCACAATATGTATCACCCTACTCTAAAGATATCACAATATGTATCACCCTACTATCAAGATATCACAATATGTATCACTCTGATCCCAAGGTATCACAATATGTATCACTCTACTCCAAAGTCATTCACAATATGTATCACCCTACTCTCAAGGTATCACAATATGTATCACCCTACTCTCAAGATATCACAATATGTATCACCCTACTCTCAAGATATCACAATATGTATCACCCTACTCTCAAGGTATCACAATATGTATCACCCTACTCTAAAGATATCACAATATGTATCACCCTACTCTAAAGATATCACAATATGTATCACCCTACTCTCAAGATATCACAATATGTATCACCCTACTCTCAAGATATCACAATATGTATCACCCTACTCTCAAGGTATCACAATATGTATCACCCTACTCCAAAGTCATTCACAATATGTATCACCCTACTCTCAAGGTATCACGATATGTATCACCCTACTCTCAAGGTATCACAATATGTATCACCCTACTCTCAAGGTATCACAATATGTATCACCCTACTCTAAAGATATCACAATATGTATCACCCTACTCTCAAGATATCACAATATGTATCACCCTACTCTCAAGGTATCACAATATGTATCACCCTACTCTCAAGATATCACAATATGTATCACCCTACTCTCAAGGTACCACAATATGTATCACCCTACTCTCAAGGTATCACAATATGTATCACTCTACTCTCAAGGTATCACAATATGTATCACCCTACTCTCAAGGTATCACAATATGAATCACCCTACTCTCAAGGTATCACAATATGTACCACTCTACACCCAAGACATTCACAATATGTATCACCCTACTCTCAAGGTATCACAATATGTATCACTCTACTCCCAAGATATCACAATATGTATCACTCAACTCACAAGACAGTCCCAATATGTATCACCCTACTCTTAAGACATCCACAATATGTATCACTCTACTCCCAAGACATTCACAATATGTATTATTCTTCACTCTACACGATCCTTCAATATACATCACTCTACTTCCACATCCTTTTAATATGCATCACTCTACTTCCATATCCTTCCAATATACATCACTCTATGCCCTCATCCTTCCAATATACATCACTCTACCTCCACATCCTTTTAATATGCATCACTCTACTTCCATATCCTTCCAATATACATCACTCTATGCCCTCATCTTTCCAATATACATCACTCTACTCCCACATCCTTCCAATATACATCACTCTACTCCCTCATCCTTCCAATATACATCATTTTACTTCCACATACTTCCAATATACATCACTCTACTTCCATAACCTTCCAATATACATCACCCTACTCCCACATCCTTCCAATATACATCACTCTACTTCCACATCTTTCCAATATACATCACTCTACTCCCTCATCCTTCCAATATACATCACTCTACGTCCACATCCTTCCAATATACATCACTCTACTCCCTCATCCTTCCAATATACATCACTCTACTTCCACATCCTTCCAATATACATCACTCTACTTCCACATCCTTCCAATATACATCACTCTACTTCCACATCCTTCCAATATACATCACTCTACTTCTACATCCTTCCAACATACATCACTCTACTTCCACATCCTTCCAATATACATCACTCTGCTTCCATAACCTTCCAATATACATCACCCTACTTCCACATCCTTTCAATATACATCACCCTACTTCCACATCCTTTTAATATAAATTACTGAATTTCTCAGATCCCTCCAACGTAAATCATATGAAACAGTATATCGTCTTTATGTACATCACCTGCCTCCTTCAATGCTCCCAATAAATCATTTTAAAAGATGCTTGTAGTAAAATATATTATGTAAATTACATTATTAAATTATCATAGATGTGTAAATATATTGAAATTAATAGACAAAATAATTATATCAGTAACCATGGAAACACAAATCAATATTTAAAACTAATCTTGCAACCCCCATAAATTATGATCATTTATTGCAATTTGTGCCTATGATGTCATCGTGGAGGATTTATTGCATATGCAACTTGAGCTGCAATCATTTTCAATTTTCATAAAACTTGTAGTACCTTTGCTAATATTGATCTGATTGTCATGATTTTTACACCAAAATGTCATATGTTCTTTCCAACGCAATCTGTAGTCCGTGTTTTCTAAGACATCGTGACATCACTTTTTTGGCTGCAATGTTGTTTGTATACTAATTAGTTATACACGTAGGTAATTGCCCCACGATCACGTCGATCATTTTTTTCCACCACGTGCATTTGAAAGAGCAGATTTTCACCCAAAAACAAGTTTCCCTTGTGGAGTCATATTAAAAGAGCCCACAGATCAGTGTCCGTGAAACTTCTCCTTCATACCACAAAAGTGTATTAGGGAAGTGAAAGTTGCCCTTTAATGTTGTTTATTCTTTCCATCACTCTCCTCATCACTTCTCAATAGATGCCTTAAATGTCCCAGAAATCTTAATGGGATGAAATGTCTGAAAAAATTTTTTAAATTGGTCATAACATGATTCTACTTTATGATACATGCAATTCAATTGAGGCCATGGACCGTGGCGCAGTTGGTTACAGCGCCAGCTTATTAGCACCAGTTCCTGTGTGGTAATCCAAAGGTTGTGGGTTTGATTCCCCGCTGTGCTGAGATTGAATTCATGATATAATTTCCCACATGAGCTGAGGCCCGTGCCTGAAGGGTTAACCCTTTGTTCTTGTAAATCTGTGAGCCGGCAGGTTGTCATGTCAAGGACCTGCGACATGACAATTCAGTGAGGCAGCACTATATCTGCTTCAAGTAGGCCTCATCACGAAAATGACTGAAATAATGTTGAAAGTGATGTAAAACCTCAAACAAACAAAGAAACAAATACACTTCAATTGTGATATTTTATTTTACTTTCAGATCTCCAAAAGTCATACCAGCAGCTAAATCAGCTTAGTGTCCAGAATAGTGGTATCGAGAAACTAACTATCATCAAAGCTTATACCAGTGGTAAAAATAAATTGACAAACCTAAATTGGTGCAAAACCTATTCATGAAATATGTGTTATGAGTGCCTTTTCCCATTTCATGAAAACTGTATAATAACTGATAATGGAAATTGATCAAAGAAGCTATTAATATGTTCATTATATTATCGATTTATGATGGGCCAAGAACCCAAAGCATAATTGTTTGTGAAGCACATTGTTTTTGAGATTCACGACACGAATTGTTATGCATTTGAGGATGTTTAAATTCCCTTCACCCTCTGTGATATTGTTGATAATGAAGGATATTGAAATATCTACCATAAATGCTTTTCATATTTGATGCATTGTTAAGTTTTAAATCAGGAATTTAGCATGAATAATATCATTCAACAAATATAACGATGAATGGTCTATCCTGCACACAAACATACCTGCTGTATTTGTTCAAGTTTGACCACTCTAAAAGGAACAAAGGTACAAACAATTATATTGTCACTGCCACATCTACATATATCACCAAGACATTGCAAGCTTGATAAATTGTCTCCAAGACAAAGCTGATGATAGCTTGCCCTTTGGTTTGTTATGCATCCTAAAACTCACTGCTGAATACAGTACATTCCACAGCCATCTAACCTACAGTGAATTCTGAATATTATCAAGCTAATTATCTGTAACTCTTGTTAAGAATATGCACCATGATATATTGTGATACACATGATTCCATATATAAGATATTATATTGTGATAAATGTAGCATAGAATCAATATAAATCATATATTATCATACACTCCTATTGTGTGCTGTTATTAGATCATCTTAATCAATAATAAAGGAATAGCCTTGAAAATAACATCATAGATATAAAAAAAAAAGAGCTAAGATCGTTGATATTACATGAAATGATGGTTTGGGTTATATATAAAAATGATATATTGTTGTTTTCTATTGCATGGTACCAATGTTCGCGATTTGGCACTGTGTATTGTTAATATTCCAGAATTGTGATAGTCTATGACATTGCTGCATTTCTTGTTTTGAGAAAAATATTATTCACCGGTTGTTAATATTTTAATCTGATGTTACTGTTGTTGACTTGAATAATTGATTTTGACAAGTGTTCAGAGTAGTTTGTCTCTTGTGATATTTTTGAGACATGTGTATAAAAACATTGGAGATTTATCCTTACTGTAGATTCGTGGGAACAAAGTTGATAATTGTTTGCTTGACAATACAATCAGTGTTTTTTTGGAGACCGATAAGGTCCAGTTTGCCACTTTGTGACAAAAAAATATATCTAATGTTGATATCTATAGACCTGCATATTGTACCTTAGTACCTAATATATCATCCACGGTTGTGATTTTGGTAATGTATTATATATTTTCTACTAAATTGATTACATATGGTGATGGCTTTGATAGCTTGAGATAGTCCATCTGTAACATTGGCTTGATAGAACCTCGGCTCGATATTTGGCACGACCATTGCGATGTATAATCCAACATGAAATCAGAAATTTACCATGAATTGAGGAATTAACCATGAAATCAAGAATTTACCATGAAATCAGGAATTTACCATGAAATCAGGAATTTACCATGAAATCGGAATGAATGCAGAACGAATTTAGGAATTCATCATGAATTAGCATGAATTCATCATGAATTAGCATGAATTCAGCATGAATTCAGCATGAATTCAGGAATTCTACATGAATTCAGGATTTCAGCATGGATTCAGGAATTCTACATGAATTCAGGATTTCAGCATGGATCCATGAATTCAGCATGAATTTAGGAGATTTAGCATTGATTTTTCACTGATATAAGACAGTTTCGGCCGTTCTAAATATCGGGTCCAGGTTACCCCTTGAAGAGTATCGAGATTTACATTTGCATATTTTCTTTCTATAATGCCTTCCCAATTTTTTATTAGTGTTGATACCAACAACGTGTTCTCGCTACCTTGAAACCATTCAGTCAAATTATTTTGGCTACTATGGGTACCAGAATCCATTGCAAATGTGACTCTGAAAACAAAACTATTCATATTATAAATTCCCCAAATTGGCTGGTCTCCAAGTTCAGTGATTTCTCCTGGGATAAACACGCCTCATCGAGTGACAGCTTTTCAAACATTTTTGTTATGCCTTAGTGAGTCCTGCTACATGATTTTATTTGAATATGTTGACCCTATTTGGTGTGAAAATTGGTGTAAACTGTATGTTCAAAGGGTGATATGAGATAGGTTTGATTTATGCAGTTATAATGATATGGACTCTATGACAGCAATCATGAATGATCCGTATGTAAAAAATTGAATGTTTTTGTACTTGACAAAATGACAAAAATGTAAAGTCTTTTTTCATAGAATATTTATCATTTAGTGAAAATGGTTTATTTTGATATTTTTCACAGGTTCTTGACACAATGTGTTTTAATCATATGATTTCATTAAATCTTGAAATTTTATGGACAGTTCATTTTCGCAAATACCGGTAATAATATGGAATAATATAATTATGTTCGTCATTAATATCATCTGACATTAAGATTTTCTTTGTATTATAATTAATAGTTGTCAAGGCAGAAAACATTTAATTTATTAAAAAAAAAGATATATATATATTTATAACCTCTGCTGATCCCTTACCTCATCAAGTGATGAAAATAAAAATCAAAGCTTTGTGTTCACCATGTACAAAACAAACAATTGATAAACATTTATGTATCTATGAAATTACTTTTCCTGCAGAATTTGATTACATGAACTGAAGTTGACTTTATTAGGGTTTTTTTAATACCTTTAATGAATCAGTCCTTCAAGTATATGTTCTCTCCCCAAGCAATGTTGACTGGCCTTTCCTGTATGATTCTGTGATAACATATGGCCTGAGATGCACACCAGCAGGTCTGGTGTTAAGATATGTCAGGGTAGGTTAGCAGGAGAGGGGCGAGGCTAGTCCATTGCATCCAATAGGTTGATCAGCAAAGGTATCTGTGCTTGACATAAAAAACATTGATGTGATCTGAATAACATATTTTGTCTACCTCATGGATATATATTTGGATTGATTTTGATTGGAATAAAGACATCGAAAACAACACTGTGTTGCCTCTGATTGTAGGAATTTAAATGCATGTAGATGATAATGAAAATTAAAGTAAAATTGCAAAATGTTATTCAAGTCGATAACTTAACATTGCACAAATTCCTGGTAGAGGCACCATTTATTCGGGATTTAAAGTTTTGTTTATAGACCTGTTTTTTTCCTACTTTACGAAAAGGGATAATTCAGATCAGATAAACGTAAAAGGAAAACAGAGAAAGAGGGCAGAGTTGTGAAATCATGAGAGATCACTTTATTTGGTAAGTATATGAGATGTAAAAATATATATCAAAGTTTTCCAAAAAAACAAAACAAAAAAAAATCAAAGTATGGCTATTGATATTTTCGTCCAATCGAAATTTATGAAAACCTATATGTTTGTTTTCTTAGTCAATGAATTGTGTTGTCAGTGTGTAATACATAAAATACACGCCTAGTTACTGTGAGATGTCCTTTTGCAATTCTGTCTATCTACTCTCCTGGATTTTAACTGATCCATGAACATTTGACGGGATTGGCTCGTGAGAGCAGCGCATGACCGGAAATAAGTTGCATTGTAAACTTCCACCCACCTTTCTTCAAGATGGGAGAGAAAATTCACATCTTTCTTTAACAAGCTAATGTCAGTGCTAATGCAATTTTAACGCAATTTTTAAGTAGGTATATTGCAATCTGCATAGTATATGTCGCCATTCCAAGGGCAAAACAGAGAAAACGATGTAAAGCTCAAAAGCAGAGTTATGAAAGGCCATTAGTATCACATAAAGGCCAAATCAGATTCAAGGACCATACTAGGATCTGATTGGTCCGTTGCGTTACATGTAATGCAACGAAACCAATCAGATTGAAGATTATATATTGCTGGTCATGTGATCGAGGGGAAAACTCTGATTGGTCCAATCGCTACAGGGTGTAACTAAACCTCTCACGTGACCGCTTAACAAGGTTAACAAGAGTAGTGTCATATTGCTAAATTCAAACTTGGAAGACGGACTTTCAGTCAAGACTGACGGCAATAAGACAAAATTTGAGCCAAAGGGTAACTACTGCCCAGAGCCAAGAGAGTGAACCTGATGAGGACTTGCCAAGCTCATGGAGGATCAAAAAACACTGTGTTGATTCAATCAGCCGTAGCTGATTTTTAACATTGATCACAGTATGGAATGGTTTTGTTTTATATGTCTGAAATCGTGAGAATAAGAGGAAGACAGCTATATATGACCACTGTAGATTTTACTTTGTTTTGGCCCCGAAAATGACTGCTGTAATTGTGAACATTATAAGATGTCAATGATGGTTCTAAAGATTTTATATCAATATCTCGGCTAATAATACACTTACAGAAATGATTTATATATGTCAGAAATCGCGAGAACAAGTCATATATGGGCTCAGCCAAGGGGCAGTGAACTTTAACATGAGAACAAACTCGAGTTTCTGAGACTTTTATTTTTTTGTCTACCCTTATTGGTTGCGATATCATCACAATTTGTTTAAAACCCTATTTTGATGATTCATTTTGCTGTCTATCATCATTTTTCTATCAATAGGCCGATTGCGGGTCGCCATACTGCCCCATTGAAAACAACACGCCAGAACTGCACAATTACAAATGGAAGTGCACAAAAAACTCTCTAAAATCCAATCATTAAAAAAAAACAAGATGGTAACCCGCAATCGCACTATAGGCCCCCTGCCAATCTCTCCGACCAATGATTAAATATAGTGGAGTTGTACAGTTCTGGTTCCGGCAAAGTTGTACAGTTCCGGTGTGTATTTTTCAATGGGGAAAAAAACAACATGGAGATCGGCAATCGGCCTATGTAGAAAATATGGTGCATTTTCTTTGAAATCAAATGCAAAGTCTAAAGATGGTTTTTTTCGGGGGGGGGGGAACATGCAGGTTCATGCAAGTTGTTATTATTTCATTTATTCGCCAAAAATTGTTATTTCTTAAAGTGGTTTATGTCAAGTGGAAATGAACGCAAACAATTGATGTGGTTTTAATTGTGTATTGGTAGGCTAATATGTGGTCTGTTTGTCACCTGAGAGACAATAAACACATCATGTTTATACTCATTCTTCAATCATCATGGTCAGTGATACATATTTCTATTTTCCTGTCTACAAAGTCATGTAGTACAAACACTGGTTTTCAATACTGTCTGAGTTTATGACAAAATAATGCATATTTGTTTGCATTGGGTCTTTAGTCAGAGGAAGAAAGTCACCATATGGTCTGCTACTACCTGCACTGCGTACACTAGCTGTCCCACCAGAGACAGCCCAATCGCTGTTTGATAGGTGTGATTCCTTGTGACACTATGTAGCCATTTCAGGCCTTAACATTAACATTTGTGATCCACTTGCCCACCCACAAGTAAATTTTAAAATCTACTTGTACTGAATTACAATTCACTTGCCCTGAAATTTTGCCCCAATATTTGAATACAGTATAGCACTAAAGCTTATAGGATTTGCGCATTCAAACATTGGCTGATAATTAGAAAAAATGCCCATATAACCCATAGAATACACAATATTTGGCTTGAAAAAGTTGAAATGAATAGTACATGTTTTTATAAAAATAGCATGCAGTGACCTCAAGTTTGCTCCAATTTTGTGTGCATATGCATAAGTACCAAATTTTTACGAAAACATAAAATTGCCAATGCTCAGACAATTCTTGACCAATTTATATCATTGATAACTCTTATTTAGGGCCTATTGCAGTTAATTACATCAGTGCCAGATAGCTGCATTGACAGCTAAAGTAGTGACATTGCACAAGCATGAGACAGCACACGTGATGAATATAAGATGCCGTTATCATTCATTGTTGATAATTATCATTTATGATTACATTATCTTTGAGAAAACTGACATTTTGGGAGCCCTGTAGATTTCCCGTCTACCTTTATTACCTTTCAAATATATAAGCTCCGTTGCCCCTGGTATTATCCCTGCCTCCCAAACCCGACACTTGCCTATAGCTAGAAGGGCACTGTAAAGGAAGCCATCCTTAACTAGGGAATGACACCTTAGCCATGAAACCGGATTAAAATGTATTCAGAGTTAGGAGTGGCTTCGATTGTAATAGCTATATGGGTGTTCAAACAAGACAGGTGACTTGCTGACAAAAGTCATAAAAGAAGCCAGCCCTAACTCTAATTAGGAAAAGTGACACTTGATAAGTGATTTGTTTGTTTGTTTGGAGTTTTACATCACTTTCAACATTATTTCAGTTATTTCGTGATGAGACCTACTTGTAGCAGATATAGTGCTGCCTCACTGAATTGTCATGTCGCAGGTCCTTGACATGACAACCCACCCGGTCACAGATTTACAAGGACAACGGGTTAACCCTTTAGGCACGGGCCTCAGCTCATGTGGGAAATTGTGTCATGAGTTCAATCTCGGCACGGCCGGGGTTCGAACCCACGACCTTTGGATCACCACAGAGGAACTGGTGCTAATAAGCTGGCGCCCTAACCAACTGCGCCACGGCCCGTGGCTTAAAGTTGTTTAAGATCCATTTAGAGATGAGCTGGTCAAATGTGTACTGTGACCCAAGGCCACAGGGTGCCATGGGGGCCCCAGGCTGCGTGCCTCGGTCACGCCATGTCTGCCCCTATGCTTAACGTGTCTGGGCTCCATAGGGGGTTTTCCCGGCAGGCTCAGTACTGGCTTCTTAAGGAAGTCCGCGGGAAGGCCTGCCATTGCTAGTTTTTCCAGAAACAACTCTGTACATCCATGATATAAAAAGGCTAAGATGGTCAGTCTAGTCAGTCACCATAGCATTGTCCACTGCAAGAGCACCGTTCCAACTTCCAAAACGGCTGCCACGCTATTGGAGAATCCTTTTTGTATCAGACTCCATCCTGAGAGGCATTGAACACAAGATGCCATTTGCAGATGTGCAGTACAGAAGAGGTGCATGTATCTATGAGATTACTGAAATGATCAGAGACAGAGATCACCCAGAACATATTAAGTTGCAAGTTTATCACCTGGTGATCATACACGTTGGGACAAACGACATTGATTGACATGATTACACAGATCAGAAAACTGTGCCCAAGTTCGTTGAGGAAGCTAATGACCTCCTATATGCTGCCCGACAGGTCCAGACCCCTACATAGTCTTCACTTCAATTTTGCCACGCCCAAGAGATCATCACATTCCCCATCAGAGAGACTGTGTCAGGCAGTTCAATGCTTTGCTGAAGAAAAACCTCAGGGACAGTTTTGTCAATGTAGTTTAGGTTTGTGCTTCTTAATGGTACACCTGATGAAAAACTCTTCTGTCATGATGGCCTTCACCTGAATAGGAAAAGAGAAGAAGTCTATGCAAGGAAGCTGATGAACTTTTTCTCTCATGTCCCTCTGTATTATATATACACAAGAGACTGAGAAATCTAGACACTACAAGCTCTGTGTAAAGACAGAAAAAGAGGCAGATATATCTAAATATAAAGCGGATCATAGAGATATGATTGTGTAGTGGAGCCAAATATTGAAAATAATTTTTTTTAAACTGATAATTTGTTGTCATAGTCTTAATGTTGTCATAGTCTTAATGTTGACAGGGACATACCTTAATCACATGATTACATATATATATGCAAGAGACTGAGAAATCTAGATACTACAAGCTCTGTGTAAAAACTTAAAAAGAGGCAGATATATCTAAATATAAAGTTGATCATAGAGATATGATTGTGTAGCAGAGCCAAATATTGCAAATAAAATGTTCAACCTGATAATTTGTTGACATAGTCTTAATGCTGACAGCATATATACATTAATTATCACATGCCCAAAAAAATTCTTGTTGAGCTTTATTATATTTATTCTTGATAATGGGAGATTTTTCCACCTGAAATCTAGCTGCATTATTTACTAAGGTAAATATTCTTACTTTTCACTCAGGCCTCATGAAAACATGAGGAAGACAGTTATTTATGTTTTAGGAATATTTTCGTTTTGGCTCTGAAAATGACTGCCGTATTGCAAATGATATAATAAGATGTTAACCGAATTACAACCCACAAAATATTGCATAATGTGATTATCGTTACAAACCGGTATATAGATCCACCACTAATAAACAATTTTGTACGTAAATGGTTGACACAATAATGTGGATCTGGCAATGAACACTGGTACACACTATTGTTTTCTGTAAACACAATTATTTTGTATCGTAAATAGAATGTTGAGAAATTTGTGAATTATTTCCCCAAAAACATATCATTGAAAGATTTTTTTTCCTTTTAAAGGCACTTCAACTGCCACAACGCCAACAACCACACCCACACTAAATGGATTGGTCCCAATAGCTGAAACCAGGCTGAATGCAACTATGGCGGTAAGTGATTTCTACACAGCAAAATATAACTCATTAAATTGCTTTAATTTCACTAATATGAGTCAAATTGCAAGGGAAATGCTTGGCATGCATTCTCAAACATTTCTCATTCAATTCAGATATTTCCTATGGCAGCTGGTCACTCTATTCTGGTACCCATGAAATTACCAATTTCGAGATCTGTACCAAGGACTTCAACAAAATTGAGAAAAATGTGTTCTAAAAAATATATGCCTAAAGAAAGGGTAATTGTTTCTCTAGACCAGGCCAGCAAATACTGCCGCAAGTAGAGCTGTTTCTGTTCCAACTGTTAGTTCTGGATCGACCCCAGCAGTTTCTACTGTCCGTACTGTTGCCTCCAGGCCACATGTCATCATTAGACCAGCCGGCACATCCACAATGGTATTTACTGATATTTGATTCCTTATTACTTTTAATGACTTTCACTCGTTGGATTTCAATCAGCATAATAATAATAACTAAATTTATATCGCGCTGATACCAGTTAATACTGTTGATAACGCCAAACATTTCATGCTCATGACTGTATATAATAGACTGTTCTTTTAATTCTTTCTGAAGATCCGTCCACCAAGTAGATCGACCTCTGCTGCAGATCAGCTCCATCAACAGTGCCAGTGTCCGCTCCTTCATCCATTCAGTCATCTGATCGAACAGTCACTCAAACATCCATCCTCACATCTGCTCCAGTATCCAATCCGGAATCCAATCCAGTACCCACTCCGGCAACTATCCCCACCTTGACTCCAGCATCGATTGAAACATCAAATCCAACTGATTCATATGATCATGCATCATTTGAAAAATTCCTAGAAACAGAAAAGGAACTGCATAAAAGTGCTCAGAACTATCAAGTCATGGAAACAACTAAAGGGTAAAATTTGAATTAACAAACATCTCAATTTGTTAATTGTCTTGAAAACAGATCTAAATAATTTCAAAATATCTTATTCTATATTTGTCACTTCTGTGGATTTGGAATTCCATTATGTTTGCAGATAAGACTACTTGCCCGATATTTTGTTCCAATTTCAAGTGAAGCTTAATGTCGATGGGAGAAATCTTCTCAATGTGGAACGAGAATCATGCCTGACAGACCTGCTGAAGTCGGTCATGAAGACACCCTTTCTGCCTGACAGGAGACCAAGTTGTAGGATCAGCGGCGAGGACAGTATAGATGCTGGGGCATTGACATAGATACTGTGTTCGAGTTGTGCAAACGGCAGATGGGAAATCTAAGTTTTGTTTTGTTTGAAGATGATGGCCTCCATCTCAAAATCAGTTATTCTGGTGAGTTATACTTGCAATTTCTTTACCTTTGGGTGGCCATTTTTATTTTAAGGACAAAATAACTTGACAACACGTTTAATTCAATACTGAACATCATAATTTCAATTTCTGGTCTACAAAGTAGCTAAGACACCAACATCCTTTTGGGTTCCAATATTTTGGAATAGTAGATTGAATAACAATGTCAATGAATGATTCCCAATGTTTAATTGACAACCTTTGTATTAAATACAATTACAGTATTGTATAAAAACAGTATTATACAAAAACAATCATACATCTTGTTGAGAGGTAGATATGTTTGTTAATTTGTAGTAATTGGTTGAGGTATGATTAATTTCTTGGATTCTCTCTTATTCCAGCCCTTGACAGTTGTGCATATGAGGCACTTGGTCGCATCCTCGACTACATGTTGGCCAACAACCAAGTTCTTCCAAAGATATTATCACCAGTGACATATGCTGTACTGGCATATGGCCCGGAAAATGTTCAGCCAGGGGTTTCCGATGTAAAAAATAAACATCAGCAAATAGCACTCTACAAGGTTAGTATAATCCACTGTTCTTACATAATCTACAGCTTTCTTCATAATCTACAACATTCTTTCTATTTAAAGAAGTTTAGTTGTACTTATATTGGGATCAAATTATTTTAGATCCTGCAAACTTCCACCAAGGAGGAGCTACTGGCACCTGCAGAGGACATACTACACATCATTGAGATGGCTGGGGCACATGAGTATTTGGGAGACAAAGAAGCTCTAGTTAAAGCCGTGTGCAAATTTCTGGTGGTCGACACCAAACAACGTGCATTTTGTCAGTAAGTATTTTGAATGAAAACTTGATTGAATAATGAGTGTTTGGATATATGTGTTATGATGTACCAGAAACCTGTTCCTCCAAATCAGATTGCCAGTATGCAAATAAGTTTGAAAAATATAAGAGCTGAATGGAAAAATGACAATGTAGCAAATAGTAAATATTTTGCTATTCATAGATGATTCACACATAACTTTTATATCTTTATTGTAGACTCAGAAAAGGACTCGAATGGGCTGATGTCCTCAGTGAGCTAGAGCAAAACCCTCGGAGACTGGAAGACACTATGGTGTATTCCGTTCCAGACCTAAGTGCGGACTTTGTGCTGGCATTGTTTGACATGCAGTTCTGCTTTGACGAGGAGGCCAAGAAAAAAGAAGAAACCACAAAAGTTTTATTTGGATCAAACTTCCACGAGGAATCCAAATATGTTTGTTTCGTACTGCTCTGTACAATATTTGTTATTGTAAATGGTCGTTAATCGGGATGATACTGTCAGGAAGACATGACACCTGAGGGCTCAGAGCAACAATTTCAGATTACACAAAGGTTACAAACAATACCCCTTCAAATCTTGAGCTGGGAAACGATGACAGAAAAACCCTTTGATCATAAAATTGGTTCAAAATTTAAATGATTTTGGATGAAAGCACGTGCTCGTCTGACTGAAGTGACATGACCAACTCGTCATCTTGGCTTAGTGATTTCTTCTTATCAGCTGTCAGTTACTGACTCTTACGAAATTCGTAGCGGGACCTATGAATGGGTGATAATTGGGCACTTTCAGGAGAGAGAAATACGATCGTAGTGCTATGAAAAGATATCAAAGAGCAGATAACGAGAATTGCAGGATACTTGTGAAACAAAAGTACAAAGTTACCTTTAACGTCAATTACATATTTCTGATTTCATGATTTTCATGCAAAGTATCACATCAGTATGGCAGGGACTTTGGATCTTTGCCATTTTTATCACATCAGTCATAATCAATGCCTAAAGGCATATCTATTTGAACTAGGAAAGAATATTGGTGTAGAATACGCCGAGATAAAGATTTCAAGATATCTAAGAAATGTAATTACATCACATTTTGAACAATAATAACCACTTTCTAATCCTTGTCATTGCACTAAGATTATTTATGGGTGTTGGTAGTGAGTGTCCTCTGGTGGCAGATTTTCTGAGGGAATTACTTTCTTTTTACGCCAAAATGGAATGTTTTCAAAAAAGTACGGGAAAAGCGCTCAACTGTCAAAAAGAGTTCCTTTTTCATTAAAACTTTCAAGTCATGAAATGAAATATTATGGTATTCATTTTTGTAATAAAATTATTGATTTATTATTCGAAAATCACAATGGAATTTCTATGATTTATATTGAAAGCTTCATATCTTTTTAATTCATAAAAAGTGGCATAGTCATATGTCACTGCTCCAAAATTTATTTTGTCATGTCAAAATGTTAAAGGGAAAAATTTCTACAGATTGTAGGACCATAATGAAGTGGATTTCTGAACAACTTTGTAAAAGTGATCTTTCCAATATTTACGGTGATCCTAGTGAAACAGAATTTCTATTTTTCAAATACATTAAGAGAAAAATAGAGGTAAAGTACACACTTGATAATTTCAAAAATATGAATTTTTTCACCTCCCCTTACATATCTGATTGCCAAACTTTTTATTTCCAAATTACACAAATGAAAATGAGAAAATCTGTTTCATTAGGATCACAGGGAATTTACTTCCCAATGAAATGAAATAAACACAGCTAAAAACAAGCCTACTCCTGTTGTGTAATCTGCAGAACTAGCTTCTTCAGATTTTGGATCAATTGTAATGTATAGCTGTGTATCATCAGCATAGATATGATGTTTGAGACCATAATTACCAATAATGTCAGACAGAGGCTCCATATATGCTATGAACAATAAGGGTCCCAAAACGGAGCCCTGAGGAACTCCATAACTAATATTCATATTTTCCGATCTCTTACCCTTAATTGTTACACATTGTTTTCTATTTGATAGATATGACTTGAACCACTGCAGAGCTGTGCCCCTAATACCACATCTTCTTTCTGATTTTTAATAGTATATTATGATCAATAGTATCAAATGCCGCTGATAAATCAAGTAGTACCAGCATTACTGTTTTACCCTCATCAATATCCATTAAAATATCATTTTGTACCCTAAGCAATGCAGTCTCAGTGCTATGGAATTCTTTATATGCAGATTGAAATATACCTTGAATATCATTTCTTATAAGGTGACCTACGAATTATGTAGCAACCGCCCTTTCTATTAATTTTGATAAATAAGCAAGATTTGAGACCGGTCTATTATTTTTCTTTACCAATTGTAGGCCCAACTTTTTAATTAAAGGTCTAATGATGGCCATCTTTAGGTCATCAGGCATGCTTCCCATTGAAATAGATTTATTTATAATTGCTTTTATTAGTGGTAGTAGAGGACCCATGCACTCAGCCAGAAGCCAGGTTGGGATGGGATCCAGTTCACATGACTTCGTTGCTGATTCTTTGATTAACATCTTTACTTCTGCATCATCTAATAGCGCAATTTTTTTCCAGATGAGTACTAAATCTGGCTTTCTCAATCAATGGTTGTGAAGTTTTATCATTTTTGTCCATGTTTTCCCTAAGGTTATAGATTTTTTCTAGAAAAAAGTTATTAAATTCCGATGCTAACTCTTTACTATCAGTATGCTTGGGAAAGGGAGTGTCCTCTTTAGTGTGTAGTAGTTTATTTAGTATTTTAAAAAGTTTCTTTGGATTCGATTTATTTGAATTTATTATCCCTGCGAAATAACTGTTTCTAGACTCTCTAATGATATTGTTATATTTATTTCTTTGTAATTGAAATTGCATTTTATCCGAAGAAAGACCAGTTTTATCATATTTTCTTTCCAGTTTTCTCTTTTTTCTTTTTTCATACCTTATCTCATCAGATAACCAAGGAGCTGGTTTCCTATTATTTATGGTTTTTTCCACCATCGGGGCATGTTTATCAAGTATACTTGTTAATTTATTGTATTCATTTAATAGTTCATTGAGGTCCTTTTCATTATAGGATTTATTTTCACTAAATTTTTCTTCAACATCACGAATAAAATTTTTTATGTTCATTTTTTGGTAATTTCTATATGATACCTTTTTCTTGTTATTTGTCTTAGTCTGAACATTTAAAGTGAGCTTAATTATGCTATGATCGGATATTTTCTCTTCAACCTTATGTTCTTTTATTAAATTACTGTGTATATTTGTAATTAATAAATCAAGCGTATTCCCTAGTATATGTGTTGGTTCCGTAACATGATTATGTAAATTGTATAAATCCAGAATATCATTAAATTTAATTACATTTGGCCTCTCTGGCTTATTCATATGAAAATTATAGTCACCAACGAAAAGCACTTCATGTGTATATGTAGAATAGTAGGTTAGCATATCACTAAATTCTTCAAAAAACTCTGTGTAGGTGTATTTATTTCTGTCAGAAGGTTCCGGTCTATAAATAGTAATAATAGTGCATATTTTATTTTTGGTTTTGATATTAATTTCCATCATTTCCATGGTTGATAAGTTATGACTGTGATTAATTTTCTTTATGTCAATTTCAGGTCTAAAGATAACAGCCAAGCCGCCTCCAGATCTTAGTGTACGCGGTAAATGTTCAATATCGTAGTTATTTTCTTTAATTTTACCTCTAATCATTTTTTCGTTTGCTTCATTCATCCAAGTTTCAGTAATGAAGAATAGATCAATATTATTTTCATTTATGTATACATTAAGAAGTTCTATCTTATTTCCTATGCTTTGTACGTTGGCTGTAGCCATAGTTAAATCTTTATTAATTTTGTTGTGCATATTGTTTTTAATCATGCGGTTTTTAACATTTCTATTTGTTTTATTTCTAGTTAAGTTTCCATTTGAGTTAATTTCATCCAAGTTATCCCCAGCATTAAGGCAACCTCCTGCGTGGAATCCGGCCATTGACCCCATGACGTCATTTCGAGGGGATCTCTCTTCACCCCCAGCAGATTGCCCCCAAATGTTGCCAATCATCTTGCAGGAGGGCGGAGCTAACGTCCGATTGCTTCGAGACTTGGTGCGGCGATTAATAATACAAAGAGCGTTTTCATTTTGATAAAAGTTATGTGTCATAATCTTGTTATTGTCAGAAAGATGTTCAAATCAATTTGAGAGCAATATATTGTTCACCAGCGCTATGGGACACGTTCTACTATTACAGACCATCCTGTGATGGGCGGGGTTATGTAGACCATGTGATTTAGATAGGACGCTTGATTGGTTCCCGTTTTTTCTTATGTTTTGTACGTTATTTATGCCATTAAGATGCTTTTCATTAAGAGTGACCACTTGGGGAATCCCTTCTCTTTGAGGTATGTATTTAATATGATTATTGACTTTATTTTTCCTATGACTCTTTGCATACATACTACTAAGTGAGTTTATATTGCTTTTCTTAACCAATTTCAGCATAACTATGTTTATGGGTTTGTTTTTGTTTCAATTTAATATAGTAATATTGTAAGGGACGTTTGTATTTTAGGTTTAAATTTTCACCTTTCAGTCTTTCGATCTGTCTATCCTTTTTTGTCAGTTCCATCTTATTTCCAATACTTTGAACATTGGCTGTTGCAATAATTAGATCTTTGTTCATTTTAATGTGCGGGGTAGGCTTATTTCTATCTTTTGATGACATTTTGAGTTCACCATATTTTGCTTTTTTGATATTTCTACAATATATATTCTTTTCTATTCTATTTGAATGCATATAGGTGTTTTTAAAAACTTCTCTTTTTGTAGTAAAATACTGGCAATGTTTATCAGTGTGCATATATTCAAATGATATAGAATAATTTTTATTTTTATATTTGAGAAATGTTTATTTTTGTTTTTGACTGCGGGAGCAAGAGAATAACTTTTTTTTTAAATAAACATTTTTGAAGGCTTCTTTTTTTCTAACAAAAAAATCATTTTCTGGCATGGTAAAATCTTTTATTTTAAGATTGTATAATATATCTTCGCAGCAACTTTCCAGTTTACTTGACAAGTTTCTATCATGGCTACCTTTCATGCTATTATGGTATTCCATAAGACTAGTTTTGTACATACCTTTATAAATATAATTGACATCACAGATATTACATGCATAATTATTAAAACATTTTGACATGCATTTTGTGTAATTATTTCCTTTCATTGGTTTTCCCTTGCCCCCCAGAAAACTTCATTCATTTACTTTTGCTTTTTTTCTGGGTACATGTTCCAAACTATGTCTCATTCTATAACATTTCATAGCAGTATTCCTATATGGAGGAATCTGTATTTAATTTCCTCTATATGGAGTATATTTAAGTATGTATTCCTATATGGAGGTAATGCACACTTGTATACACTGTTCTAATTTTCTATATGGAGAAAAAATAGAACAAGATTTAACTCCTGTACGGAAGAGTTGAAAAAATATAAGAAATATACTGAGTGTTATCTTGTATGAAAGTAAAACACTCACTCTGTATTTCTTTGTATGGAGAGAAATCAAATTTTATTAATATTCTGTATATTTTGTAAATTCCTGTATATTCTGTATATTTTGTATATTCCTGTATATTCTGTATATTCTGTATATTCCTGTATGTAGGCAATATACAAATATTCAAGTGTTACCCTATATGGAGGTCTAACACCAACTAATAATAATTCTCTATGTGGAGAGAAATAATATTTATTTAAGTATGTATTCCTATATGGAGGTAGTACACACTTGTATACACTGTTCTAATTTTCTATATGGAAAAAAAATAGAACCAGATTTAACTCCTGTCTGGAATAGTTGAAAAAATATAAGAAATATACTGAGTGTTATCTTGTATGAAAGTAAGACACTCACTCTGTATTTCTCTGTATGGAGAGAAATCGAATTTTATTAATATTCTGTATATTCTGTATATTTTGTAAATTCCTGTATATTCTGTATATTCTGTATATTCTGTATATTTTGTATATTTTGTATATTCCTGTATATTCTGTATATTCTGTATATTCCTGTATGTAGGCAATATACAAATATTACGTGTTAAGTGTTACCCTTTTTGGAGGTCTAACACCAACTAATAATAATTCTCTATGTGGAGAGAAAAAATATTTATTTAAGTATGTATTCCTATATGGAGATAGTACACACTTGTATATACTGTTCTAATTTTCTATATGGAGAAAAAATAGAACCAGATTTAACTCCTGTATGGAAGCGTTAAAAAATAATCTTCTGAATTTTCTATATGGAGAAAAATCAAGACCATAAATAAACCCTATATGGAGGAGTTTAAATATAATATTTCTAATTCTCTATGTGGAGAGAATCAAGACTAGAAAATAATTCCTATGTGGAGGAATTTAACTGAATAGTTTCAATTTTCTATATGGAGAAAATCAAAAGCAAGAATAAGTTGCCACCAACTACAGGGGTTCTTAGTGCCACTGTTAATTTGCTCAAGGTAGGCTTACTTGGGCCAGAACTGTTTGAGGTAGAGCTAATAATAATAATAATAATAATAATAAAATTTGAAAAGCGCTGATACCAGACAAGTCTGTTCATAGCGCTGTGTTCAGGACATGCATCCTGAAAAGATGGGTCTTCAGTCCTCTCTTAAACGAGGTGACTGAGGTACTAGTCCTGAGATCACTGGGTAGGGAGTTCCAAAGTCTAGGGCCCGCCAATGAAAAGGCCCTGTCCCCAACCGTCTTCAGTAGTGTCTTAGGAACTTGTAGGTAGGTGCCATCATTTGATCTTAGATCACGCTCACCTTGTTTGACCTGGAGTAGATCACGCAAGTAAGGCGGTGCCTTGCCATTCAGTGCCTTCCAGGTCAAGAGGAGGATTTTAAAATCAATTCTCGCGTGAACTGGGAGCCAGTGCAGTTCCTTAAGTTTTTCTGAGATGTGATCGAATTTCCTGATTTTTCCTACGACACGTGCTGCAGCGTTTTGGAGGTATTGCAGTTTTACGATGTCTGATTTCGGTAGACCCGCGAGGAGGCCATTACCATAGTCCAGGGTAGAGGTAACAAAAGCATGGGTGAGTGTTATGGCTGTTTTCTTGTCAAGACAGTGTCTTATTGCTGCCAGGTTCCTTATATGGTAGTAGCCCTTTTTGCACATTTTCCTGATCTGGGCTTTCATGTCCATATTGGGATCGAAGGTAATGCCAAGGTTAACCACTGACTCACTAGGAGTAATATCAGAGTATCCAACCCTGATTGTGTTTGGATTACTGCTGCAAGTGGCAGTATTATATCTGTCAGTACATATGAGCATCTCTGTCTTACCGTCATTTATTTTCATTTTGTTTGATATAAGGAAATTTCTGACCTCACTGACACATTCCTCCAGTTTGTGTCTGCTTATGTCAGCTTGGTGAGGGGAATTGTGGTCCACAGGGATATAAATCTGGGTATCATCCGCGTAGATATGATAACCCAGACCATATTTAGCCAATATGTCAGCTAGGGGTGACATATAGATGGTGAACAAAATGGGACCCAGGACTGAACCTTGTGGGACTCCATATGTTATGGGCTTGAGGCCGGATCTATGAGTCCCCACCTTTACACATTGTTTCCTGTTGCCAAGATATGACCGAATCCAAGAGAGGGCGCTACCTGTAACATTGCATCTAGCCTCCAATCTATCGAATAGGATTTGGTGGTCAATGGTGTCAAAAGCAGCCGAGAGGTCAAGTAGTAACAGAATAACTGACTTCCTGTCATCCAAGTCCTGTAAGATATCGTTCTGTACCCTCAACAGAGCGGTTTCAGTGCTATGATGTTCTTTATAGGCTGACAAGATGAGGGACAAGTTGGTCAGCGACTGCGCTCTCTGTAAGTTTAGAAATGTAGGTCAGGTTGGAAACAGGTCTGTAATTTTTCTCAACCAGTTCAAGGCCAAGTTTCTTTAGCAGGGGTGTTATAAAGGCTTTTTTCATGCTATCAGGTACTGCTGATTCTAGCAGTGATTTGTTTATGATGGAAGTAATGATTGGCAGGAGGTCATCTAGGAGGTCAATTAAGAGCCAAGTTGGGATAGGATCTAGCTCACATGATTTCTTAGCAGACCTCCTGACCAGTTTCCTCACATCCTGTAAGGTTAGAGGGGTGAACCTCTCCAGCCGTGAGGTACTAGCTGCAGGACCATTTTTCGCAGTGTCACCTGGTGGTGGAACTGGGTAATTTGGAGCCCTATCAATGTCCAGTCTAATCTTTTCTATTTTTTCCAGAAAGAATGTGTTGAACTTCTCTGCTTGAGTACCCTCAGAGTCTGATTGGGGCATTGGTATGTCCTTTTTCTTGTGCAAGACTGTGTCGATGGCTCTGAACAGTTTTTTAGGGTCATGCTTGTTCTCCTCGACCAGACTGGAGAAGTATGTAGAATGTGCTGACTTCAGCATGGAATTATATTTTTTTCTCTGAGAGTTATATAATTCCTTATCAATGTGAGAGCCAGTTTTGTTCATTTTTCTCTCAAGTCTCCTCTTAAGAGACCTTTCCAGCTTTAGTTGATCACTCATCCAAGGTACAGGTTTGCGGTTAGTGACCTTGGCAGATTTAATAGGGGCATGTTTATCCATCAGTGCTGTGAGTTCCTTGTCATAATAATTCACCAGGTCATTCAAGGATAAGTGTTCCCATGCCGAAGTTGTGTCATTTAGGGATTTGATGTCATTTTTTAGGGACATGAGATCCAATCCCTTAGAGTTCCTGTACTTGATCAATTTTTTGGGAGGTTTGGGGGACGAGATACCAAGGTACAGCTTGATCATTTTATGATCAGATATGTACTCATCCACCAGGTGGCTCTTGAGAAACCTGTTCCCCTTGAAAGTGATGATCAGATCAAGGGTATTCCCTAATCTGTGAGTCGGTTCATGTACCCATTGGTTCATGTCAAAGGTAGATAGAATGTCATTAAACTTTATGACATCAGGTTTATTTGGCATATTGACATGAAAATTGTAGTCACCTAAGAAGATAACTTCATGACCGAATGACCCATAGAACTCATAGAACTCTGAGTAGGTATACCTATTCTTGCCTGAAGGTTCAGGTCGATAAATGGTTACAAAGGTAAACTTCTTGCCTTTGATCAGAAGGGATGCCTCTAGAAGTTCCATTGTAGTCACAACTGGTTGGTTCAACCTATTGGTTTCAAAAGGTAGCTCAACACGATGTAACAGACCCAGGCCGCCTCCGGATCGTCCCTTACGAGGGAACAATCGAAATTTGAGTTCACTAATCACCTTCTCTTGATTAGTGTCCTGTAACCATGTCTCAGTTACAAATAGAGCATCCAGGTTATGCTCAGAGAAGTAGTCTTTCACAAGAAGGACCTTACCCGAGATACTCTGGACGTTGCACGAGCCAATTAGGAGCTGGTTGCTAGGTTTGTGTTGTGATGACTGTTTGTAGTTGTTTAAGCCACCCCCACTGTTTACATGATGGGGTCGAGCACGTGTTGAGCCGGCCGGGGGCCTAGCTCTCACTATGTGATTGGTTGGCCGAGCTGAGTGGCGTGCGTCATCTTTGTTTATATACCCAGAATGACCACGTGTGAGGAGTGAATCGTAGTGGTGTTCACTATCAATCGATAATGGCGCGTACATATTTTCTGTATGATAAGTATGGCCAATTGTGTTGGTGTGAGGAGTAATAAGCCCAGGTACTTTGAGAATATACGGGTTAGACGTTGTCAGGTCGTGTATGCCGATAGAGACTTGTGAGACAACGTTGTGCATGAATTTGTGTTTGTGATTTGTCCCGCCAGAGACACCTATTGGTGAACTTTGGAACCACGTTTTTTCACTACCACTAGAAAAGCTATGCAATATACGTTTTCTCGAGATATCAGGGGAAGTGAGGTCCCTGAAAATTACAGTGATAGCGTTTTTAGTTAATCTTTTAGTATCAGATTTTAAAAGATGGATATCTATTGCTTTTAATTTGATAGTGATTCCAGTGAGGCAGTATGAATTACTGATAGACATTGGTTTTTACAGAGGATGAGAGTATCAGTCTCATATAAACTTTGGGCTATATTTGTGACTTTGTTTGCATATGTATTGACGTTTTCAATTTTATTTTCAATATTTTACACACATAAATACATACAATCACATACAAGAATCTAGTTACTTAATACGTAGTCATTATAGTGTTCTTTAAGTGTCTCTGGCCAGTCTCGTCAATTTTTCAGGCATTTATTGATGGCTATCTTTGCCTTAGCGATGGCGTCCTTTGTGCCCCTGATGTGTGTCAGCTTTACAGGCTTCCCATCGTGGAAAGAGTTCTTCAGGACTATTTTGGTGGAAGTCGCCCTTTCAAGCTTCTTCACGATCGATCCCTCCTTGCCTATAATTTTGCCTCCCGCATTTTGGGGCAAAATTATCATTTCCTCGAGTTCTCTGCGTTTCCTGGATGGTGAATCCCTCTTGTCAAGGACATTTCTGCGCGTTCCCTCCTTGGGCACAGAGGAAGAGGATGCAGATGAAGAAACGGAGCTCGAAGAGAAAATAGTAGCTGGTTTGATGGGAATAGCATCCCCATCATCGAAGGGTAGGGAGATATCCTCAGGCTCATCCACCGGTTCTTGTTTAGTAGGCAGATTACATGTGTTAATAGACTGCACAAGATCATCCAGCATGTTGGGCATAAGAATGTTATTTTCACCCGAGAAGGAGGCGAAGAAAGAGTTCATTCTGACATGTACCCGGTCAATCCCTTGGTAGTCGCCTGGAGATACTTCAGATATATGTCAGCAGTGGAAGTTATGCCAAGAGGAGAGGAGTCTGGGAGAAGGATCACTACGTCGGCAGTTGCCGTTTTAGCACAGTTACGAACCAGTGACCCAATATTGTCTACCGCGACCTCCACAATGCAGTCTTTGCGAAGAATGCGTTGGGCTATCTCTGCCTGTTGATTATTGTTCTTAACAATCACAATCATCCTGTTTTTGTTTTTTTCCTTTTCTTTCCTCTTAGCCTCCTTCTACGATTCTATTACTTCTTCGACCGTCGGAAGATAAGAGTTCAACATGTCATCCTTATCGGCTAGAAGGCGGGACAAGGCCGTCATCTCGTCGATGAGCTTGTCGTTACATTCCTTAAAGGATGCGTTTTCCACCAGAGTTAGCTTCGAGAAATCATCAAGTCTGGCATTTTCAGCCGATAGCCTGGTGTTTTCAGCGAGAAGAGATTCAATCCTCATAGACTTTACTTCTAGCTTGGCTCTAAGTTCACAAATGACATCCTCACGCTGTACCTCGGGGAGCGGGAGAGAAGACTCCAGGCTCTTACGAGTTGGCCTAGAGGTAGTAGAGCTTCTGGTAGAGCTAGCCATTTTAGAGTTCAGAGTAATATTTCAATACTTTCTAAGATAAATGTTTTCACGATATGATCAGACACCTTCAGTGTAAAAGGGAAAACTGAGAGAGCCTATTCCGTGGGTCAAGTCAGATAGTATGCAGTGTGGCCACAAATCTGAACCTTAATCCAGTTCACCCGTCTCAGCAGATGCGTGTCAGGTGTGTGTTTTTGTCTGCAATAGTTATATATAGTTATATATATTTATACCGGTAGGCTTGTATTACCTGTGGTTGATCTATTCATAGAGAGGAAGAAATAAAATCCAATCAATAAATATAATATTCCTCTTATTAAAATAAAGGAGATGCTAAAATTGCTGGGTTAAATTTGCTCAGCAATTTATTTAATGATGTGTGTTTACGAGCAATACAACGTGGTTAAGTTTGCCACCGCTGCTAATCAGTACAAATTCCTGTGGGGTTAAATATGCCTCACACAGAGAGATCAATGAAAATATATATACAGCAGTAAGAGAACTGCCCCGTTATATGATATCTTCAGGTTTTGTACACGTTGGCTTGCTGGCCACAGTACTGTGATAGAAAAACTATCTCGAGATTCAAGGTGGTTAAATATGCCACCGTTGAGGTCGAATGCAGGATTTATGGTCCTAACTGTTTGAGTGAAACTAACTGGAAAAACCACTGGGTAATATGCGAGTTATTCGTTATTACCAGTAATTATGAACCAGTTAATGATATTGTACAGAGAGGTATTACTTATGTATCAAACTAGCACTCGACACAGGCAGCTCAGAAAGGATACTCGTGAGCGCGGTGCCTCGCTAAGACAACACAGTATGATCCCGCCCTCGCAAGTGGATTCCGATCAAAACTGCCGTCAGAGCTTGCTAAAAGTCTGGTATAAGATAGATCTCTGTATGGCCGGGGTTCACTGCGAGAAAGTGTGGTAATAGACTAGCAATAAACTCCCAAAAATCGGCAAAAAAGACAATTTTTATCGGAGCTCAAGTAAAAGCCGCCATTCACTTTCACGCAGAACCCCTCAGAACCCCCAGCTATTGTCTAGCAGGCCAAGCTTTGTGCACTGACACCCCGGATTAACCTGTCAAATGATGTGGGTCTTATGTTTCAAAATTGTTTTCACTGTTCACTCAATATTTCTTTAGAAATATTATATTCAGTGGAGAAATATTATACTTTTGCTTTGTATATTTAATTCAATGTTATACGCACCTGGTATATATACGTTTATATATACTTATCCAAGTCTGAAGAGTATTATCTATACTGTGAAAATCTCACCCTTCTTCCCCCTGTGGGTGCGGGGATTAAAGAATAGCCCCACTGCCCCCCAGCATGTCGTAAAAGGCGACTAAAGGGGCGTCCTGTTTGCCGTGGGATGCGACCTGTGTCGGGGAGGATATGGAATCCTGACGGGCTGAGCACTGGGCTGGTTTGGCAGTAATACCGGTCCAGTTGCAACACGCCTGTCTTGGATCCAAATGTTCACCAGACAGGCAGATCAGATTAGGCCTGGGTCTGATTTAACCGGCTTGTGGTATATTTCCTGTAATATATTCTGGCTATTTGATTTATATTAAAGATAATTTCAGTGTTGGAAATTTAGGAATAATTTTAAAATTTTTGATAAATATTTGCTGAAAGGAGATTACTGCTGATTGGGTCAATCGAGGGATATAAATAAAATCCGAAAGGGTGGAGTTTTTATTCTTAGAGTATGTCATGTTGGGTATCCTCACGGCGTCAGGGCTTGGAGTAACCGGCCCAGAAAGGCGTCCCCTTGTTGGGCTCCGTGGTGGGTAGGGGACCTAACTGATGAAATATAAAAAAACACACATGGCGCAAAAAAAACAAAAACGACCAAGGAATGACATAGACAGCGACGATGATTCAAACAAAATAGAAAAATGGCCTAGATTTTTAATTGCGGAAAGTTCTGATGCTGAACATACCCTGGCAAAAATGTCCCCCTTTGCAATTGCAAAGGGGATACAAGGCATTGCCGGGGTACCAAAAACCGTTAAAAAGATGGGAAATAAATTATTGATTGAGGTTGAGCGGAAAAGCCATGCGGACAATCTACTACGATGCCGAATGTTGGCCACAGTGCCTGTTATTATAACAGCTCACAAAACTCTCAACAATAAAAAAGGAGTAATCAGATGCCCAGATTTAGTGGGAGTTTCTGAGGAGGAGATAGTGGATGAGCTCAAAGACCAGGATGTTGTTCAATGCAAGCGGATATTTATAAAAAAAGGACGGTGTCAAAATTCCAATCAATACGTTTATTCTGACATTTGAAGCAGCGCAGCTTCCAACATCTATTAAAGTTGGATATTTGAACGTTAATGTTGATGTATTTATTCCAAACCCTCTGCGCTGCTTCAAGTGTCAGAGGTATGGACATGGATCTGATCGATGTAAAGGTAATGAAACGTGTCCAAAATGTACCGCTCAGCACAGTGGAGACGATTGTTCTTCAAATATAATAAAATGTGTCAATTGCCAAGGCAATCATCCATCGTATTCGCGGAATTGTCCTTCCTTTTTAAAAGAGAAGGAAATTCAGCGAATACGACACACTGAAAATATATCTTTTCCAGAGGCACGGAAGCGAGTAGAAAGTTATAACACATCAAAGGCATCTTATGCCAGCTCTGTAAAAACTAAAGAAACAAAATCAATAGCAATTCAAACCGAAATTACATGGCCAATCGATGACAAAAATTATTCCTTTTTCACAAAAACCTCAAAATCTTCAGCTACATTACTCAGACCACGACATCCACTATCCCAGTAATACCTCAACCAACAGCAACATCCACTAAACCCTCTTCACAAACTCCCTCAACATCATCCAATAATAAAAGTATCAATAATAATAGACCAATACATAAATCAGACAAAAAAGAAAGCAAAGATCAAGTAAAAAGTAAGATAAATAGAAGTAAATCCTTGGAAAGGATGGACACAGGTGATCCTTCAGATGTGAATTTTACTCCTGTGCACTCAAAGCATAATCGTAAACTTAATAAGTGATTATGCTGAATCATATATTTTTTCTCATTATTCTTAAAATGGCTATCGGCAATATCATACAATGGAATTGTAGAGGATTTGATGCAAACAGGCCAGAACTGGAGTTATTAGCCCAAAAATATAATGCATCGGTAATTTGTTTACAAGAAACTAAATTCAAAGATAATTCCACAACATTTAAGGGATATGTGATTTATAATAAAGTCGGTTCAATTGATATTATGGACCGAGCACATGGCGGAGTTTCTATTTTTGTTAAATCCTGTATCCCCCAAAGTAAAGTAACATTAAATACTCATCTACAGGCTTCTGCTGTTAGGGTTACCCTGCACAATACATTAACTATATGTTCAATATATTTACCACCTAGTGAGCCAGTTAATATTACAGATTTAAATAATTTGATAACCCAGCTGCCACAGCCATATATGTTAGTTGGTGACTTTAATGCTCACAACTATCTTTGGGGTGGCAGAAATAATACAGATGCCAAAGGGCGTATAATAGAAGATTTTTTAAATAATAATAGTTTGTGTCTTTGGAATGACGATTCCCCGACATATTTACATCCTGCTACAGGCTCTTTAACATCAATAGATCTCTCCATGTGCACTCCAAATTTATTTTTAGATTATTCCTGGGAAGTAGAGGAAGATCAATGGGGTAGTGATCATTACCCCATTGTTCTAAATAACTATTTTCCTCCACCAGACGAACGAATCCCCAAGTGGAAGTTTCATAAAGCCGATTGGGCAAAATTTCAAACATCCTGTTTTAATAGAATAACTCCAGAAATTTTTATAAATGTAGATGATCCTCTTCAAGTTTTTACAGACACATTGTATGATATTGCTGAAGGGTGTATTCCCAAATCAAAGTCAAATTCCAAAATTAAAGAAAAACCCTGGTTTAATGATGAGTGCAAAAAAGCTGTCAAGGAGCGCAAAAAAGCTCTGAAAAAATTTAATCGACAGCCAACTCAATATAATTTGCACCAGTTTCGTATAAAGAGAGCTAAAGCCCGTTACATTATTAAAATAAGCAAAAGAAAAAGCTGGAAAGATTATGTTTCTAAATTAAATACACGTTCACCAATTAAGAAATGCTGGGATATGGTGCGTAAAATTACTGGGAAGGGAGGTGGAGCAAGGATCAAACATCTAAATCATAATGGCCAATTAATTACAAATCCCACCGAAATAGGTAACACAATAGGTCAAACCATTTCCAAAAATTCCTCATCCAATAATTATTCTGCCAAATTTCAACAAATAAAAACTAGAAAAGAAAGAAACCAACTAAATTTTATATCCCATAACTTGGAAGTATATAATAAATCATTTACAATAGAAGATTTGAAACTTGCTTTGGATAAATCTCATGATACTGCTCCTGGACCTGATCAAATTCACTACCAAATCCTTAAACATCTCCCTGACCAATCACTTGGGCATCTTTTAGATATTTTTAATACAATTTGGGAAAGCGGTGATTTTCCTCCTTCATGGAGGGAAGCCACTATCATTCCCATTCCCAAACCTGGCAAAGATTCATCAGATTCAAATAATTATTGTCCCATTGCTTTAACAAGTTGTATTTGTAAATCAATGGAACAAATGATTAACGAGCGTTTAGTTTGGTTTTTGGAAACTGCAGCTTATATTTCTGTTGCACAAAGTGGCTTTAGAAAAACTCGAAGTACCATTGACCACCTGGTACGTTTAGAGACATTTATAAGAGAGGGTTTTATAAAAGGTGAGCATGTGGTGAGTTTTTTCTTTGATTTAGAAAAGGCATATGACACCACATGGAAATATGGGATAATGAGCGATTTATATGATATGGGATTAAGGGGTCGTTTACCCCTTTTTATTCAAAATTTTCTATCAAACAGACATTTTAAAGTTCGAGTGGGTGCATCACTTTCTGATGCTTTTGATCAGGAAATGGGTGTTCCACAGGGTAGTATATTATCAGTCACCCTTTTTATTATTAAAATTAACAGCATTGTTGATTGTATGAGGCCTGGAGCAGATTGCTCACTTTTTGTTGATGATTTCAACTTAAGCTACAGGTCAACAAGCATGCATACAATAGAACGGCAGCTCCAACAACACCTAAATAGATTACAACAATGGGCTGATAACAATGAATTTAAGTTTTCTTTGAAAAAGACAGTATGTATGCACTTTTGTAAAAAGTGGAAGGCTCACCCAGATCCTGATCTACACCTTGGCCAAACTCGAATCCCTGTTGTCGAAGAAACCAAGTTTCTTGGACTTATATTTGATAGAAAACTATCTTTTATCCCTCATATTAAATATGTAAAAAAGAAATGCCAGAAGGCATTAGATTTATTACGGGTTCTCGCCCATACTGATTGGGGAGGGGACCGTAATATTTTATTACAATTATATAGAGCACTGGTACGTTCCAAACTTGATTATGGGTGTATGGTATATGGATCAGCACGTCCATCATATATTAAAATGCTCGATCCTGTACAAAATCAAGGGTTAAGACTATGCCTTGGTGCATTTCGTACCTCGCCTGCAGATAGCTTGGCAGTTGATAGAAAACTATCTTTTATCCCTCATATTAAATATGTAAAAAAGAAATGCCAGAAGGCATTAGATTTATTACGGGTTCTCGCCCATACTGATTGGGGAGGGGACCGTAATATTTTATTACAATTATATAGAGCACTGGTACGTTCCAAACTTGATTATGGGTGTATGGTATATGGATCAGCACGTCCATCATATATTAAAATGCTCGATCCTGTACAAAATCAAGGGTTAAGACTATGCCTTGGTGCATTTCGTACCTCGCCTGCAGATAGCTTGGCAGTTGAGGCAGATGAACTGCCTCTTGATTTAAGAAGAGAAAAGCTTGCCCTGCAGTATGCTGCAAAAATTGCTGCTTGCCCAGACAATCCTGCACATGACGCTATATTCAATCCAAATTATGTTGATCTTTTTGAAAATAAACCAAATACAATACCGACTTTTGGCATTCGCATTAAAGAATCTTTACAATCTTTAAATTTAAATCCGAATCACATAGCTAAATTTCAATATCCTGAAACACCTCCATGGACCTATGAAACTTTAAATATTAATGTAGCCATGTCAGAATTAAAGAAATACTCAACCGATCCATCCCTTTATATAAATAGATATAAAGAAATTAAATCTATTTTCACTGGCTATCAGTGTATATACACTGATGGATCATTTGACGATGAGAAGGCTGCTGCAGCTGCTGTTAAGGGCAATCATATTTATTCAGAACGTCTGCCAAATAAATCATCGATTTTTTCTGCAGAACTACATGCTTTGTACCTTGCTTTGGATCATGTGGAGACTTCTCCTCACCAAACATTTTTAATTTTTTCTGATTCTTTGTCTTGTTTACAAGCATTGAAAGCAAAGGATTGGAAAAATCCCTTTATTTACAAAATTCTCGAACGGTATCATAGACTCTGTACAGATGATAATAAAGAAATACGTTTTTATTGGATCCCCAGTCACATTGGAATCCATGGAAATGAGGCCGCTGACCAAGCTGCCAAAGCAGCATTGGACAAACACCCAATAGATTTACTTATTCCATATACAGAGTTTAAGAAATATATTACTGTTTTTTTACGTTCTAAATGGCAGTTGCGCTGGAACGAAGCTATTTTTAATAAATTACATGAAATTAAGCCCGTTCTAGGCAAAACTAAAGGTGCTATTAGAATTAACCGTAGAGAAGAGTCTGTTTTAACCCGTATAAGAATAGGACATAGTCATTTGACACACTGTTATCTGCTTAAAGGTGAAGATCAACCGGAATGTATTGGTTGTCAAAGGGCTTTGACTATTAAACATATTTTAATTGAGTGTATCGATTTTGACATTATACGAACTCAATATTTTAATGTACAAGATTTACATACGTTATTTGATACTGTAGATACTTCTGTAATAGTATCGTTTTTAACTCACATAGGACTTTATAATCAGTTTTAAGGGCAGAGCTTTTGTTTATTTATGTCATTGACTTATGTATCAAGAACTGCAAAACATCATACTGATAAAGTCTTTTAAACAAATTATACATATTTATTATATTTGATTGATATTATATAAATGCTGTTCACAGTTGATAAATTCTTGTGTTATCTACATATTGTATTAATATTTACATTTTGTTTCTAGTCAATATTACGTTTCTATTTTTACTGTTTTGGCACTTTATTGTGTCAATGTGAAACCATTCATTCATTCATTTTTACCATTTTTAGGCACTAAATAACCTTAGTGGTTGATGTGCCTCTAAGCAACCATTCATTCATTCATTCATTCTCACCCTTCTATATCCATACTTTTCATATAGATTTTGTAGCTACTGAAACTCTTCTTTGTACATGTCAACTTCACGGGATTGGAGGAAAGTAACTTTGAAATTTAAATTATCAAAAAGTACACCATAAGATAGCCACAAACCTATTCATTATGATATGATAATTTTATTTTATATTCTAAGCATTTCAAAATAGCTCCCTTTATTGTCGGTCACACACATTGCTTCAAAGGTAAATCTATCCCATTGTTCCAAACAATGGGTTGCTATGGAGTCATGTGCACAATCCACGATGTCACAACTCCATTCATTCTACTCCATGATTCAACCAAGATACTTAATATAGTTTTGAGTGTGTTTAACACCTTTCCGGATAAAATAAAGTGCGAATGCTAAAATACTATAAGTTAATACTATGGCTCATGTAATTAAGTGTGCCAATATGCACAATGTGCTCTAATCTTGCCGAGAGAAGACCAGTTTGGGTCAAAGTTCAAATTGACGGAAATGCTATTTGTGGGTACTCTACCCTTGTCCCATCGCCGTCAATATCCAGTGGATATTTCCATGACGGCCCCGGGACTGTCAATAGTCGCCCCAAAGCTGTCACGTGCCCAATCTCCGTCAAAAGTTGTGGATATTGACAGCTTTGGGACCTTGACGGCGATTTGGCGCAGCAATGTTCCAATATTTTAAAACTTAGTTTGCAAAGCAATACCCATGACACCTGATATGCGTTAATTTGCAAACATGATACTAATACTCCTTTCGATTATCAGATCATTGTCTAATCACCAGGAATTCTAATAATGCAGATGGCGGCAAAAAGAGTCTTTAGTTCTGAGATCAAATATCTCAAATATAATAAGAAAGAGCAAATATCAGTTCACAAAAGTTTCCTCTGAATACAACCATTCCTTGAATTGTGTTAGACTGCAGTTTCTTCCTCCTGTGGTCCGGCATTTTCCTCTTGCTCTGAGGCTTCAGTCTGAGGCCGGTTATTGCAAAATATCACTGATGGTTTCTTGAAAACCATTCCAAGATAAATTGATCGCTTTGCATATACAAAAGGTGTCAAAGAATGCTTGAAATAAGAATACGTGCAAATAAAGTATATCAAGTCAGTATCCATCAAGATTTTGCCAGATGAGCACAGTTTCAGTATGGTATAAACTGGGACTGCAGTGATAATGAGAAGGCAAAATAGAATCATTGTGGTATACATAATGTGATGAAATCTTCGATTTGTTAACGAGCGCCCTGCATTGCATCTGCATTGTCCCACTGGATGACTGGCATGTGATCTTTGCATCCCGGAAGTGCTCTGCATTTCCTGTGTGTTCCTGGTGTTCTCCCTGGTTGCTCCAACAATGTTCGCATTTGATGTTTCTACAGTGTTCATTTCCGGTTGTTCAGCTCGCAATGGACCCACTTCCTGCTCATTCAGTTGATTGAAATCTTCTTCATTTTCTCGTGAATCTGATGACGTCACTATAAAAGCCTCTGCGCTAATGATCTGTTGTTGTGGAGACTGAGGAGCACTGCGCATGCTCCCTGCAGCTGCTCTGTCAGCTTCTGGCGTATGGAACTGTTGTCTTTGCTCTTGTTCTCCAGGTTGTCTGTCTGAAATTGGCACATCTGTATTTTGGTTCCAATTTTCATAATTGTGATTATTGTTCATGTTTGATTCAATGAAAAAAATGGTATAGGTTCCAGTATTTGTGTAGACATTACCATCCGTCGTATATCTGTCACAAGCACCTACTTGTTTCCGGTTCCGGGACACATCTATGGCAAAGCATAAGTAGTAATATCCCATGACAGATAAGGTCACAACCGTAAAGAACAGGAAAATATTATCAAAAGATTTGTACTTATGGTTGCCAATATTGATTGATCTACAAAAGAAATCCAGTGGGTTATTGCTCAAGACAAGATTCAGGATCATTATTATTATGATCATTCCTGTAGCCAGTATAATCCATGCTATGTAGGATTTAATGCTGGGTTGGTCATTTTGCCATTTATGCATCACATATCTGGTTCTGACAATCAAAGCAAGATAGAACAAATAACCAAAGTCCATAGCTGGCATGATCTTGACGTGAATGCATCTGAGAAAGTCGGATGTATCCAGGTGCCCGCCTAACCTCAGTGCATCAGCGGCAAGTGCCACTGGCAGGAGCAACATTGTTGAAATGCAGTTGAGCACTGCATGCGACAACGAGAAACTGTTGTGACGAGTTTGGAAATTTCTCATCTTCCAGCAAATTACGACAAACAACATGTTCCCCAATGTTCCTAATATCAAGAGACATATCTTACATCCCAGTCCCAGAATTATATATAAGGTCACATCCATTGTGTATACACGAATCCAGTGTTGTTTTCCTGATGTTCCTTCAAATATTATCAGCTCAGGCTTAGAGCAATGACAGTAATAACTGCAAACCAAACCACGTTCGTCTCTCAACTATTATGTAATTATCTCCAGGTTTTGAATATAGAATTTAATCATTCCAAGTCGAGGGAACGTTATGGAATGTAATCGGCAGTGGTATGTCATGGCTTCATGCTTGAACCAGCTCCTCCTCTGATATAACGTATGTTATGTTTGGACTTAATATGATCAATGCACTGATCAATGATATATTTTTTATTTAACTAATAATATTTCCTGGAAGAGTTTCCTTGGAAACCAGTTAAGGTGGTAACCATTTGATGGTGCACGCAGATTGAGCAGGGCGATAATTTCATGTTCTGCGTTAATAGGATTCACTGTATGTCACAACTGAGAGCAATAATAATAGTTATATTGCTCTCAGGTCACAACAAGTATCATTCAAAGCAAATCTGAGCTAAAATGACCTGGCAAATAATTAATACAGACTCAAATAAAAAATCTATTGAAACACTGATTCAAGTCTATTCATTCGCCTTCTCAAATAATTATTTTAAAAATCGCTCATTATTTCCGCCACATCCTTCCCTCCAATGTCCATTATCAGTTTCCAATGGCGGTGCGAAATTACCATAGCTCCACATTAGCAACATTTTATCTTGTTCTGATGTGTGTTGTATAATATCTAGGTCAGAGGTCGTGGTGCAGTTGGTCAGATTGAGGGCATGCTAATAATCACCAGTTCCTTTGTGATGATCCAAAGGTTGTGAGCTCGATCCCCGGTCTCGTCATAGAATGACTGAAATAATTTTGAAAGTGACGTAACCTCCCTCCCCCCCCACAAAAAAAAGAACCAACAAAAATGCATTAAAGCTGTTTTTATTTTATGTTTTTATCTGTAAAGAATGTAATATGAAGAAACATCAGTAAACCTGATAGAAGGATTACTTAAACTGACGGGAGAACAAAAAATAGCACAATAGAAAAAATCACATTCTTGGCGAAATAGTTTTTTGCAGCGCTTTGATATTCATCTGTACTCTAAATATATATATTTAGTTTCGCCAGTATGCTATGCTATGAAGGCACCTTGCAATGCAGCAAGCTGTCGGGACATTTACCAACTAAACAAACTGAGGGGATTGCGTGATAGTTGTGCATAGACTATGCTAGTCCGTATCTATATTAGGACTATCAAGGACCTCTCGTTGTGCAGCGGGCGAATATTGTCACTATTTTGGAGGGGATTGCTCTGATTGATTGACATAAATATAGAACAGGGTAACCCCAAACAACCACCACATATTTCCAGTGACGTATGACCAGAGTTCCGGGCACGGCATACGGGCACCTACGAGGTGGTTTACTGTCCATATATGGACAGTAATTAGTGTCTTGGTCGTGCATGTTCTGTTTACTGTAAAACACCGTTGCAATAAATTAGCCATTTCATTTGTGTTTGCCATTTACTTCTTTGCGAAAATATATTTCACAACACACGTGTAGATATAATCTCAAACTTTGTCAGAATGTTATTATCCAAGTGAAGTGTTTCATTATCTAAAGTAGTGCTTTACTTTATGTATTTTTATTGTTTATATTTCAGATAATTTGATGCAGTGGAACATCAGCAATGATATTCCTGGACCATCTGAAACGTGACACAACTTTGTTTGTCTGATACCATATATAAAAAACTGCAATTTTAGAAAGTTTGTCAAGATGTCATTGACAATAAAAATGTCAAAAATGGAAATTTATTTGGCATGTTTTATGGTTTCATGCAATTTGTGTGACTATAAGGTTGTTTATGAATCCTTATCAGGCAAAACGATCCATACGGGCACAATATACGTGACATTTGTAATGTGCTCGTCAAACATCCTTGACCTTCATCTCACCTGGTTTGTCCCACTTTCATTTCATTTATACACAGGACACTCGTATATGCAGCTGTTTGTGTTCTGGTGAACCTGTTGTAACATATCAAGGCGGTTAACCTGACATTTGTATCGTTATACCTGAACAAAATGGGTTTTAAAGTTATCATCGCAGTGGACAGCAGTAAACAAGCTAGTGAAGCATTTGACTGTAAGTGATGAGAATAATATATATATATATCAGTATGTTTTGAGAGAACAAATCAGTAATACTTTTAATACTTAGTGCATGTATGATGGATTGTTTATAAAATAATGTATACGATTATCTCAATTCAGCATAAAATTTAGGATCTGACATGAAGCATGTATTACAGGGTTATTGGTATTGTTTGGCTAATTATTTTTGGTCAGTTCATAGCTTAGTAAAGGTAGTCATGTTTCCATACGTCGTGTACTAACATATCCTAGTTTACATACATTAAAATACAAAGTATAACAAGTCAAGTGGAAATGGAGATGTTTTACAACCCTTTCCAGAACAATGGGGATATCAGGTCAAACTTCAAGTGTTATAACCAGTGTGAAAGTAACACTGCCGGAAGTAGGCGTCGAACCCACCACCTCCCGTCCTGCAACTATCTGACCAAGCCTAACACAGATCAGATGGTCAAGGAAATCAATGCTGACCCTCCGCTGTTCTCAATACGTTTTCTGCTGTTCTCAATACGTTTTCTGCTGTTCTCAATACGTTTTCTGCTGTTCTCAATACGTTTTCTGCCGTTCTCAATATTTGATTGCAGGAATAATTTGACAAGTATGAAAGACAATAAGTAAATTATATGAATCAATGACATGTGAACTACTACTCTCCTTAGCAGATCCAGGATTAAAACCAGGAGACTACACCCAATACCACTTTTATATTAGTCAAATATTTTCTCACATGTTATAACATGGCGAATTGGTGTCATTATCATTATGAGAAAATGAGTACAACAACAAATGAGTTGAGCTTTTTGTGACATGTGTATGCATAGTAGCAGGCAAACTAGTCAGGGGATCGACCATTAATCTTTGAGGGAGGGGGAAGAAAAATCTTGATTTTTTTTTCTTGGACTCACCATGAAATGATTGAAAGTGATGTAAAAATCCAAACAAACCAATTTATCAATGGTATACGTTTCCAATCAGAAAATTATAAATGATCCAATCTAAATTACATTTGAAATGGGCACAGTTGTGTCATTGTGCATGAGTATATAGAATAGCTTACCAATCGCACAGCTGTATGGTAATTGCATGCTAATATGTGCGGAAAAAACGTCACGCAAATTAAGCGTTTTATGGCAGAGATAGCACTTGACTTCATGTTCTCCAATCACCAATCAGCAAGCCCAGATAAATGTTCTGTGGAGGTGTGACTTTTCAACTTTTTATACCAAATCCCGTGAGACCAAGTTTTGAGGGTTTTTTCCTCCAAAGGGGACTAGCTGGGTGACATGCTGTTTCAAAGGTACAATGCAATAATACAGTTAAGGCTGATACTTACCATTTTTTTAAAGGTCCTGATTGGTCAGTACACCAGGTAACAGCTCTTGTCACTATAGAGAACTGCAGCAGCAAAGATTTTCACTTATATCTGAATTTCTTTCAATTTCACAACAACTGAAGATGGCGATTTTTTGGAATGTTTTGTATTGTTCTTGAGCTGATAATATTATGATGATATTATAAAATATCTATTCATGTTCAATGACTCCATTTCTTAAATTCTTACTGATTTGCTACATGAGCTGTTAGTCATTTTATAGTCATGTTTTGGTTGAAGTTCACTCAAGGGACTTAAAAGTGCCACTTAAACACATCAAATTACAGACATCAAACTTTCTGAATAAAAAAATCATCATTTAAGTATATATATATATATATAGGCCTCTTCATATATATATATATATATATATATATATATATATATATATATATGAAGAGGCCTAGTAAAGCTGGGTACATCTAAAAGACTTTATTACCTATTTGAACTGAGATAGTCCCTTTTGAATTTCAAGATCAAACATGTCAGTAACTAATAATAATCTTGCCTTACAATTATATTAAGAATGAAATACCCATAATCTTAAAGTATATTTCACAGAAATCTTCATTTCCTCCACTAAATAACTTTGGGATTAATTACTTAAATTAAAGATATTGATATCATTCAGTGTGATGTTTTCAAATTTATGATTTATAGACAGTACGGAACACCACTGGAAACAGCACTAATTATTATTTGTCAAACTTCCAATGTCAGACCGTGTACAATTATATTGTATATTTATTTTCTACCGGATGTAGATTATGTAGAGAATCTCCACAAGCCCGGGAATGACGTCATAGTACTGCATACAGTTGAAATTCCTTATATGGGAACATACCGTGAGTATATATGTTCCATCCTTTCCAATGCACTCCTTTATTCTCTTTTGCATAATATGGCGACTTGATTAAATACTGGTTATGTAGAAAGTGTTGGAACACACAGTTTTTGTCTTAAATTGTTCAGTTCAGTTTACAAATATATCATCAATGGTGTATAAAACATCTTAGCTAATATACCACATTCTTTTCTTCCGTCCCTCATCTCAATGATCTCAAACAAAACAGCAACATTACTACCTATGTCTAGATAAATATATTTGTGTTACATTGCAAAACACAGTCCATAAATACACAATATATATAAATATATATATATATTTGTGTGTGTGTGTATTTATGGACTGTGTTTTGCAATATTTAAGGGAGCTATTTGTATTAGTTTTAAAACTTAAGATTTTTACTTTAAAATAATTTAATGAGGTAAAATAATTTGTCAAGTACATTATATGTCTCTTTTTTTAAAAAAAAACATTGTTCTTATCTTTACAGCTTTGAGAGAAGAACTTGTGAATGACTTGATAAAACATTCCATGGATGCTGCTAAACCCCTCCAGGACACATATCAAACAAAAATCTCTCAGAGTGGGGTGAGTTTCTTTGACTCTGAAATATTGGGATATATGAAATATCAAAATGTTCATTCTATTATTAAAATTTGATATTTTTTTGATAAAATGTTAAGTAGTGGCCATGACGATTCTCAGGGCGATCACTTGTATCAGATACACAAAAACAATAATCACACTTTATTTCTATTTTTAGATAACTGCCACCTACCGGTCTGGCCTGGGAAGACTGGGGCACCATGTGGTAGAGGTCGCCACTGAGGAATCGGCCAATATGATTGTCATGGGAACAAGGGGAATGGGAACAATCCGGAGAACAATTATGGGCAGCGTGAGCGACTATGTCATACACCATGCACACTGTCCAGTCACTATCTGCAGAAAATGATATATCAATACTCTTTCAGACTGTAATATTTTGCAAAAATAGCACGGTTTATTTTTCAAAAATAGGACTATAAGACACCTCATTATATTTGAAACTGAACAAAATAACTGCTTTTCTAATATATGCTCAAGTCTGGTCTCGAAACAAGTTTACTCAAATTTTTAAATCCATGATTAAAGCTTTCATTAAAGCAGAGACTGGGATATGCTTGATTAATGATACTGTCATGATACTGGGAGACGACAAGGCTGAGCTTCAAAATTCCACCAGATGGTAGCATTGACGGAAATGATATCTTAGACAGACACCTGGTGGATGAAATTGGTTTTTTATAGTTTAAGGGTAGAATTTTAATTTTAAAATTCCTGATAAAACATATTTTATGGATGTAATTCCGAATAATCATCATACATCATGTATTTGTATAGCTCTGAGGGTTATAATTTGACTGATTACATATTCAGAAAGGTGAGAGTCTTTCGCTGGGTATACTTTTGGGTATGTTTTTTTAAGTTTTAGAATTGTAACAACCTGTAAAATGGGACATATGATCATCTGAGCTCTGAATCCCACAAGACGGGAGATGATTGGCCTCATGTATTTCAGTTGTTCCCAGAAGACTGCACTAAACAATCTTACTAAACAATCGTCCAGGAACAAATGAACGTCCCAGCACATGAAAGATTAAGTTCAGAATTTCGATTAGGGATAAGTAAGAAAATTAATTTCAAGGATACAGTCTTGATTGGAAATGTAATGGTTCCCTGTAGCATTTTTTCAAACATATTTATTATGTTCATACAGTATTAGAATATATGAGTATTACATGAAAGGTACAGTACAATGTAAATAGAAATGAAATAAAGAAAAATCATAGAAACCTGAAAGATTCCACTGTGATCATCTTCAAACATTATTCCAATGGTCTTGTGAAATTTGATCCAAGCCATGTGACAATAAATATATTTAAAGATAATAGTTTAAACATATACTCATAATCAAATGCAGGAGAACTCGTAATATTTGACCACCAGGCTGCGTTACTGTCACAAGGATATTGCCAACAGGGGGCACTATATCATTTTACCATATGCTTGGTATTGTTTTTATTCAAGTTATTTTCCACCGTTGACTACCATAGCCACCAAGGAAAACGTTATTTAGACATATTACTTAAATGAATACATATTCAGCCACTATGGTAGATGCACCTGTTGTATGTATATTGTTTACACAACAGAATCATTAAACACAAAATGAATAACAACCTCAAATACCAAACTCTGATAAAAGCCATATTACAAAGTGGCTTTTTCAAGAAAGTTCTCTATTCAGTCAATCCTACAAGTTTGAGATTTGCATTATTATAATAACACAATACAGGAGTGTAGTTTCATTTGTAAGCAGCCTGGTGATGTTAAGATGGGTTTTTTAAATCTCACAATCATCATTATCGATTATTATCTTTGAGCTATTATACATGTTATATCGATTTGAAATAAAAGTATCCCTATCTCTTTCTCTATCTCTGGGCATGAATGGTATGTTTCTAGTTTAACTCTGACCGAAGTAGCTCAGGTTGTAAAGTATTTGCTTTGAGAACTTGGGATTCCCAGTTCAAATCCTGCCCAATTGCTATCAAACGCTGCGACCAGACTTTTTTAACCTTCAATTCTATTGTTAAGAGGTCGTCATCCACGCGCTCCGTGCTAAATACCTTAATTTAGAGACTTTGGACACAATACAAATTCCATAGTTAGTTTATAGCAGAAAGGGATAGCTACATTTGAGATGGGCTGACACACACGTCCGGTCTATTAACATTGGGAGTGAGGCTGAAATAGGAAGAACATATTGATTTGTATAATTACTCAAAATAAAACTAAAAACATATTGTGAGACACAGAATGACTGTGTCTTCCCTCCGTAGATAATTATATGTCCATTTGCCTCAAATGATTTTGTGCAAATTTCACTCACTTTAACATTGTATTTATTAAAAGTTTAAAAACTCTTTCAGCATTTTGTAAAATTGACTGCATTGAAGTCTTTCAACGATTTTATTATTGATCTGGCGCTGTTTTCAAGTGTTGCTCCCTTTTCATTGATGTGTCATGGTACGAGGGCCAATGACTTTTGGTCCTCAAGTTAACAACTGCATCAAACATGAACCACGAGTGTAACTTCCGGAGAGCCTCGATCTGAAAATAGGCACCGGAAGTAGTCCTGATTGGGCCTCTACTATTACCAAGGGGGTTCAAGTACATTATAAATTGGAATGAGGAACTCTAAATCGTCCCTTGAAGCAGAGTTCTAAGTGACTCTACATTCTTGTTCACAAATTACTTGTTTTGCAGCAAAATACCAGTTTAATTCTAATACTCAACTGTTAACTTAGGAAGCTGGACTATCATTATATCTCAAGTGGTGCTTCAGAAGACCAGGTCCATTATCTACACCTACATGAATAACTTTGTTTGTTAATGCCACTTGGAAAAATACTAAAGTCCATTAACATGGCATGAATTTAGCATCACGAAATGGTTCGTCATATTGTTTGTACTATATGATCAATATGCGACTCTTTGTTAAAGAAGAAATATTTCTTTAAAAATGAAACAGTTATTAAAACGCCTAGAGAGTAAATATCGTATTAGTGTCCGCATTATCCTCATGTAAAATGCATGAATTACATTTGTTTTTGTCCACAACACCACTGTGGACAAGGAAAAGGAAAGAAAATATCTTTAATTCACATGGAGAATAACAAATACATCCTAGTAGTAAATATATAGGAAGTTCAAAATGTGTGATAAAATTAGAATCACGAAAACTGGTATCGTCGAGAATGTTAAGATTCAAGCATTCAGTGCCAAGTTACTGTGCCAGTGTATGTGGATCTGTCATTTCAAAATATTATTTTAAAATATAAAGATGGAATGTGTTTTGATTTATGAATAGTAGATATTGATCTATGTAAGCATTTGGCACAGACAAGCGTTTGCGATTGACACGTTTATAAAATGTAATTGTTATAAGTATATTACATGTTATTGGTATATGTTTACTGTGAATAGAAAAAGGTGACTGTACACTGGGATGGGCTGTCTCACCCATCCTAAGCACCACCTGGCGTTTTATACTGTGTCTACCTTACACCACCAGCCTGATGAACACAGTGTCGTCAGCATATGATGGATGGTCTAACCTCACCTCATACAACTGCCATATCCTAAATCATCAGAAGAGCAAATAGATAGTCTGCAAACATCAATCACGGTTTTGTAAATATAGATTGTCCAAAAATAGATTTTAATTATAATCAACGCATACCTCTCCATATATAAACACACTGGTACTTTTGTGTGTGTGTGTGGGTGTGTGTGTGTCGCTAAAGGGAGAATCGGCTGATGAATGGATAAATAGGTATTAATGTCAGGCACATTTTTCCTTGATTTAATTAAGATTATTCATAAGATGATTTAAACCAGAATTATATCAATATTTATTTTAAGACAGGAGACCAATGTCATAATAACCTAGCAGACACACCACGTGAAAACCACGTGGTTTTCTGGTTGAAATCTCAGAAACCCTGATGTGATTTTCAAGACGTGAGTTTCTGGTTCAGTTTGCGACGTGTTTTAGATGTGATTTTCCAGACGTGTATATGGTTCATTTTATATTTTATTTTTTGGTCAACCTCCCATAATAGAGACCATCTATTGGCAGATAAGTAGAAGACATACATTTTCACGTGAATTATTGACGTATTTTCCATGTGAGCTATACATGTCATTTGCTATTTATATTACACCAATTTACCGCTTCAAAACCATGTTTCACATGCACGTCAAAACCACGTGAGTGCAACCTGTTTTGGGGGTAGCGTTTAGCAGCTGATTGTTGGCTATCAGTCCTTGGCATCTGGTGTCCTTATCTCGCTTGCCATATCCTGTTGCTTGCCTCTGAGCCAATTAGGGAGATGATCTCCGAGATGTAAGGGAGCACTAATTATTCACATCACAACGTTTATATTCCCCTTCCATTGTAGTCTCCATCCAACAAAGAAAACTAATTTGAACGACTAAAAACGCTAACAGAAAAGCTTTCATAAGCAGAAGTGGTTTCAATCTTTTGTGTGAGGGAAATAATAAAAGTGAATTGCTTGGTCCTCTCAAAGTTATGGATTATAACACCAGATAATGGAGAAGATTTCAAATATCGCGTTTAGAATATGGACATGTATAAATGTGAATACTTGCTTTCAATAGTGTATTCATATTGTTTCTGTTTCGGAGGTACATTCTAAAACCGGTTCAGTTGGTTGAGTAATGCTGAATTTGTGTCAAAAATGATAATATCAGAGTGTGTTTGGTAGAAACGTTGAAATTTGTTCTTTTAACATATTAACTCCATGGTCAGAAGACAGATGTTAAATATTAATTATACTTTTACTGTATTATTATGTGTCTGGAAGGTTAATTTGGGATGATTACACATTTTGTACGTATTTGTTTCCATAATAAAGCTTTCATGAAATGCATTTTATTGCGACCAAGATCTACAAATCTCTAACTGCTATTGTAAAAGGCCACGGGCCGTGGCACAGTTGGTTAGAGCGCCAGCTTATTAGCACCAGTTCCTCTGTGGTGATCCAAAGGTTGTGGATTCGAACCCCGGCTGTGCCGGGATTGAACTCATGATACAATTTCCCATATTAGCTGAGGCCCGTGCCTAAAGGGTTAAACCGTTGTCCTTGTAAATCTGTGACTGGGTGGGTTGTCATGTCAAGGACCTGCGACATGACAATTCAGTGAGGCAGCACTATATCTGCTACAAGTAGGTCTCATCACGATGACTGAAATAATGTTGAAAGTGTTTTAAAACCCCAAACAAACAAACAAACAAACAAACAAACAAACAAAGCTATTGCAAAGAAAAACATTTTTGTTCTGGATATGATTAATAGTGGCTTTTTGTGGGTAATATTTCAAATACCACTCAAGGTGTAAGCTTTATATCAATTAAGACAATGGGGTTGTCTCTGAAAAAATTAAAAAAAAACTTTCAAAAGTTGTTTTAGGCAATTTGAAAACCTTATAGTTAAAGGAAAACAGTACTTTGCTAAGTATTTTGGCATGTTGAAATGCCAAAATCTCATGCTCCCTTTTTTTTACTTTCAATTACTTTCAATTGATACTTTTTAGTTTGTTAAGAAACAAATGCAAAGTTGTCATTGACAATGATAATTGGCAATGATAGATTTAAGAATACATATTCAACTATTAACATATAATAACACACACACACACACACAAGTTGATTTTAAATCAAAATAATTTCAAAAAATGTTTTAATCTTTTTCTTCATGGAATTCTCATATTGAAAGTGCTCAACGGTATTGCATCAAGACATAAAAAGTGTATATTCAATGATCACTCATTTTACCGCAAATAAATGCCAAAGGGACAAACCTTTGACATGTCAAACATGATCATAAATGAGAATCCCTGTTTCATAGCAAACAATAATAAATCAAGAAAACCTCTATGTTTATGCTAGTGAAGGACAAGAAAATGTTATCACTAGGTGCGTTTGCCTATGTTTTGACACAAGGCATGGTAAGATTGCGTGGTAGATAGTTCCTGCCAGGGCCAGCCACAAAAGACCATGCAAGCCATTTGTTAAATGTCGTCTGCTCCCTGAGCCAACATCGTGCCGCAATCCCTCATGGGATACACCCGACACACATGCCCACCCAACCATGACATTGGCACTGGCCACCTCAATAAATAAAAGGTCACGTGGCTTTGCCGAACATTGCCGAGGACTACCGGACACGTAAATGGTGGAACTTTCTCGATGTTGAATTGTCAGTCAAAAAGAGGCAGAGTTAAATTCTGGTTTATTGATCAAATCCTCAGGCTGAAAATCAGGCTCAATATTGTTCTGATAGATACCTGGTCTGTCTGTCTTTGTGACCATGAAATATGAAGTTAAATGGAACAAGTACGTCATACATGGCATCAGCCAAACTCAGATAAATTGCACAGATATTTTTCATGATATTTTCTATGTTTATTGGGATGGGGAATGAGCTATATTTGTGGAGCATATTGTCCGCCCAAATATAAGCAGTGATGTGTTATCTATACATCCGCCATCTATTTTTTAGCTACTATTCTCCATCATGTACAACAGTAGGATGTTTAAGACAACTATTTTCCCACAGGTGGATATCAATGAAAAGTAAATCATCTTCCTTTGACACACATAAATATACATCCTTCATTTTTCCACGAAATTCTAATTTGATAATACACAATCAGATATCATCGTGAGCTGAAGAACACACGACAAACATGCACACGTGCTAACATTATTATTCAACATTTCAAAAAGGTAAACAGAGCAGATGATTTTCTTCAATATAATATATTTTACAATTGCAATCACATACAAACATATCATTATATTACACAACAACCTTCACGCTAATGACGTTTACGCCTCATAGCTTTCTGTTGCCCTTGTCCTATATGTAGATAACATTTTTTGTTTCAAACAATGGAATGTTCCCTGTTAAGATAAAAAGTCAATATTTCAATATCACACCAAGATTGAAGTGTGACTGTACAATTTGCATATAAAACTGTAAAACATGTTTTCATTGTAATGTAAACCAACAGTAGGGAAATATAAGTCAGAAGCAAATAATGAGGGAATATATGGTGACCAGCGTCTCTCATCCCAGCATGCTCTACCGGAAGTATAGAATGGCCATGAGAAAGGGATAATAGCCCTGGCGCACAGAGTCACACAGTGTAAAGAATCGTGGTCAGTGTGCACAGCATGACAGTCCATTGGGGTGCGCAAATGAGGGCAAATTCTAATTCTCGGGACGGAACCGAGAAATTGAAGGGACAACAATTTTGATGTCACATTTCATGGATACAAATATATTGGTTTGAAAGAAACTATCAAATGATCGACGTTTGTTAAGATGGGTCTGTAATGTTCTATATTGGACATGCAACGTCGAAAATAGCGTGAAAATATCAAGATAACTCCATCCCAATACAGCCCCAAGCAATAGATAATCTCAGAACAGAGAGAGGTTCCGTGCGCACTTAAGGTACTCAGTGGTTTTACGACAGTCACACTTTAAGCACGCCATATGCTTATGTTTGAAGTTGCATCTGGCGAAAATGTGTTCGACCTTTTCAGGCTGATCTGAGCTGGTTATATTTAAGGATCATTTAATTGGTGTTAAGGTCATCACTGATGGTTAGGATACAGACTCAAAATAGGGTGTTCTGATGAGAGTCATGGGGAAAACATAAGAATATCAGCTATCACCAGAACATACCGACAATATACTGAGTAAGAATAATTAAGATTGGGTTAAGTTCACCAAAAAATGAATTTAATTTACTTTTTCATTGAAACAAACTAAAGCGGATATTTCTTTAAGGAACCTGCGTTGGTACTCTGAAAATACTCTGAACGATGTTAATCCTATCACTAGTTTGAAGGTCATTTAAAAGTTACAGTAAAATCAGCAAATGCTAGAAGCCATATAAATGACCTTAGCACAAAATGAATGAAAGCCCGATGGTATATATACTCGCTGGAATGAACTTCACTGAAGGTTGGTGCTCAGGGTAAAAGTTTCCAATGGTCTTCATACTCTAAGCATAAACTGTGTTTGAATGCTACTTAGATTCAACTGTGTTGAATGAGAACTGACCTAGCTAGCCATTAACAAAGAGGGTACAAGTGAACGTGCAAGAACATACCTGCACATGATAAACTGCTCAGCAGTACAAATGGGTACAAGATATATATCAATATCTACTTATAACGAACAGTAAGAAATATGTTCCTGTCAACGTATACTGTCTATTTAATGAATTCTAGATTTATCCATGAGTCTAATAATCGCTCTGTATGATTTACATGTTTTATCTTTTGTTTTTATTGCTATATATAAATGATAGGTATTGGTGTGTTTTCTGTTTAAAGCAAAGCTGATATATTTTGGCTTACTTCTTGGCGACACGATAAAAATACACCCATTATATATCAATTAATGGGAACTATTTATTGGACGATTCTGTCTGACCACTTAAACATTTATTATCCGATTGTGATAGTATGACCAATATTATGTGATATACTTGCATATCTAAGAGAAGAGAATTTGTTTGTTCATACTTTATTAGTGATTTTTAATTGGCCATCAAATTCCATGATGTTTGTTAGTTTGCCAATGTTTGATTGCAGTAATATGTTTCCCAGTCATACTTTAAAAAGAGTAGGGCATAGTGTGCCGATGGCAGCCATATATGTGCTTGCATGGTAAAATCACTCATGTAATTGAGCTACATGAAAACGAACAATTTGAAAATAAAATCATAATAACATAAGTGAACTATAAGCAGCTTTACATTTCAAAAATATTTAGGTCATGGTCCCAAGTTATTCACCGACCTACAGGGCAGTCTTTTGGAGGCTCAGGACCGTCCCCCTTCGACCTGACCTGTCATGGTACCCAGCAGAGAGGCAAAAGCAAATCCAGCTTGAGATCGACGACCTGTCAGATTTATGTGTATTGTGTTCCATTAGAGACAAACCTTTCTGCTTTCCAGACGTCTATTAGTTCATTTTGCACACAGTGTTGGCTTGCGTGGATCAGAGTCACGTGTCAAGTCTCGCGAGGTTTTTGGGAAAAAAACCTCTTTTTTGTCTTTTTCTGCATAATTGTTGCTATCTTTTTCATATTTTTTTTTCAAATGAAAATTTCAGGAAATGTTTGAAGTGATCTTTAAATGATCTTATTTTTTTTAGCAAACTCTATTGTACATTGAAAAGACAATGCATCAGAATGATAGATTATATATGAATACAGTTACCTTAATGGTTATTACTTTATCATAAATACATAGGAAGCTGTTTATATTCCCCATATATACAGCAAATGTATACTTTCATAAATAAATCCACTTGTATCTGATAAAAAGGTTGTGATGGATGTATATCTGTATTGATCCATGAAAAACAGGCTTTTTATATCAATCAAAGGGTTTTGGTGCAATTGACAAAGTTAATGTCTTAATGGCGTATCAATAAAGTCATTTTTGAAAGCATATTGGTATAGATACAGACAAAACGTGACTTATTGTCGAACAGTGAACATTTCTATTGAATTTAAACAAAAGCAACAGTCATGATTAAGGCAGTGATATGGGCGGTCTTATAATCAGAAAGAATGCTGTATTGTTTTAGTTTATCTAAGCAGTAGAAGTAAATCCCACGGCACGGTGCTTAGCCAATATTGGGACGTATCTTGTGGCAGTTGCCGCGTCACTGCGGACCTGCTGTGGTCACGTGGGACCAAACTAGCCACTGAGGTCTTTCGAATTCAATTTCTGCTGACTGACATCCCAATCCCTCAAGAGAATATACGCAAAATACAACAATCGCATAGAGAAACCCCACCACACCAAATTCACCAAAAATATGCGCCAAATATACCTCAAAGCAATGCAATCCTTTCACCATAACAGGCATAACACTATACAAACATCAAGTTTGGTGATGTGTCGCAAAAAGCCTGCAGTCAAGACCAATTGTATCGGAGTTTGCTGGCGTTTGGCTTGCCTCGGGCGCTGGTTTCGCATCTGTCATTCAGGATTTTTTATGTCCCACATTCCACCACAGATACTGGAATGAATTGTCTGTGTCTCGTGAATGGCATTTCGTTCCGTAATAGGAATCACTGCTTTCATTCTTTCTGTGACATCTAATTCGATTTGATACACCAGGGTCTCCGAAAGGTCGCCGACCGAAAAAAAGACAAATGTCCCAACGCTGGCCGGGCGCTGCAGAATCATTTACTACCTCACAGCGATACCGCATTTTCACAAGGGTAGTAGATGAATTGACGCGCCTGATGAAATGCTTGCTTGGGTAATTTGTCTCTCCTGCATTATTAATCACAACTTCACAAAGATATAAACGCAAAGATTCCATGCTGTTAGGCAATAAGTTTTTCTTTTGTTAAATGACATATTCTAATCACCCCTTCATTGGATAATGCTACGGAATAGAGAAATATCTGTTATTACCATCAATGACATTATCAAAAAAAAGCTAGGATTTGTCTTCTAAATAAACCCTTTCACAAAAGATCCGTGTAACATACAAATACACAATGAAATTTGTATTTGCTTTAATTTCAATAGATCTAGTTTACACATAATTTGCCAACCCGAAGGTTAAGGCATGATGTGATGTAACAATTCATGGCCCCAAAATTAGGACAAGATCTTAATAACGCATTTTTCAAAATGATGACACATTCAAAAAGATCTAGTTTTATAAGACACGGTACTAAAATCATGTTCTGACTGTAGCTCCAAAATACAACATATAGATTTTCCAGGACCAATTTTACTCTCAGTAATTGCCTCAAATCCTTGCAAAGCAAAACAGCAGAACCTTACAATAATTGGATGTTGGCGAAACGAGCCTAGTTACCATTTAATTTAAGTCTGTAAACCTTAAGTTCTTTCACAACATCTTGAGGGTTTGCAGCAACCTCGATTGGGCTTACACGGCTTAACTTTTGGTATGTGACGCTGACGTCGCTAGACCTCTGAAATGACATTACTGTCAGTAGTAATAGGCAAGCGAATTGAGGTTTGCTAAGCGAGTTGGGGGGTAGACAATTAAATGACTGGTCTATTGTACAAACCATCAATACTAACCTTATTAGCGGACTACCAAGCCCAGAAAGAGAAGTCTCCACGTCAGTATTTGTTGTTTTAAAAGTTGTTTTCATAAATCCGCATCTTCTTTGCCTTTTAAACATGCTGGGAATGCATTTTATAACTCTTTGTTTTTGACACTTGAAGATAATAAACTGAAATTAGAAAATGCGATTTTTAAACGGGCATGAATTGCTTCAGCATTATGTTATTAAGAGGTTCATATTTCACATAAATGAATTTCAGAATTGCTATTAAGTAAATGACAACATTAATTTTGGTTATACAATCAAACTAACTGCTTCAACGACAACAGACATTGAGATTGAATTAGGTCATGAGGTAAAAATGGTAATTGTTTAATGAACTTGCCTGCACAGAGAAACATTCGGTATATGCATGTCCTTGCTGTTTTTATGTCTCATACTTTTAGCCAATAGTGTTGAATAATGTGGGAATAATACTCAACACTAAAGGGTATCATTAGGGTTGAATAGATGTCCGATCGGTTATATGCATCACCTAGTGCATGTTTTGCTGGCAAAACGTGGAAAGTCTGCCAGATTTAGATAAATGTGCTTTTTCAATATCTCATTATCAAACATTGACTGTAACACAGGAAACTATGTTTGTAAGAGGTGTATTAGAATGAATATTGGTAAAAAAAAGAAGAGCTGGAAACAAGGCCTGTAACTGGCAACACACTTTTCTGTGGAATCCGATATATTAAGGAATTATGTATCAATCATTAATAACATTAATAAAAAATACACATGGGTCATATATGATTTTAACTTTTTTTGCAAATTGTATTTTTTTGGACTGATTCATCCCACTGACTGGTATAGCCCCCTTCCTTAAAGCACAGTCCTTGCTTGGCGTCATCTTTAGGTGGCATGCTATCATAGATCTCCAAAAAGTAAATGACATCAAGTCAGAATGGCACTATTTCTGTGATATCATCAATGGCATCGTCCTTTAAGTAGTGCTAGGATGGCGTCAAACATTGCAACTCTGCTTGGAGCCTCATTTAGGGGTTCAGAGACCATTCTACCCTGCCCATCACATGCAGGCTGTGGGCTGAGGGGTTCAGAGACCATTCTACCCTGCCCATCACATGCAGGCTGTGGGCTGAGGGGTTCAGAGACCATTCTACCCTGCCCATCACATGCAGGCTGTGGGCTGAGGGGTTCAGAGACCACTCTACCCTGCCCATCACATGCAGGCTGTGGGCTGAGGTGTTCAGAGACCACTCTACCCTGCCCATCACATGCAGGCTGTGGGCTGAGGTGTTCAGAGACCATTCTACCCTGCCCACCACATGCAGGCTGTGGGCCGAGGGGTTCAGAGACCATACTACCCTGCCCATCACATGCAGGCTGTGGGCTGAGGGGTTCAGAGACCATTCTACCCTGCCCATCACATGCAGGCTGTGGGCCGAGGGGTTCAGAGACCATTCTACCCTGCCCATCACATGCAGGCTGTGGGCTGAGGTGTTCAGAGATCATTCTACCCTGCCCATCACATGCAGGCTGTGGGCTGAGGTGTTCAGAGATCATTCTACCCTGCCCATCACATGCAGGCTGTGGGCTGAGGGGTTCAGAGACCATTCTACCCTGCCCATCACAAGCAGGCTGTGGGCTGAGGGGTTCAGAGACCATTCTACCCTGCCCACCACATGCAGGCTGTGGGCCGAGGGGTTCAGAGACCATACTACCCTGCCCATCACATGCAGGCTGTGGGCTGAGGGGTTCAGAGACCATTCTACCCTGCCCATCACATGCAGGCTGTGGGCTGAGGGGTTCAGAGACCATTCTACCCTGCCCACCACATGCAGGCTGTGGGCCGAGGGGTTCAGAGACCATACTACCCTGCCCATCACATGCAGGCTGTGGGCTGAGGGGTTCAGAGACCATTCTACCCTGCCCATCACATGCAGGCTGTGGGCCGAGGGGTTCAGAGACCATTCTACCCTGCCCATCACATGCAGGCTGTGGGCTGAGGGGTTCAGAGACCATTCTACCCTGCCCATCACATGCAGGCTGTGGGCTGAGGGGTTCAGAGACCATTCTACCCTGCCCACCACAAGCAGGCTGTGGGCCGAGGGGTTCAGAGACCATACTACCCTGCCCATCACATGCAGGCTGTGGGCTGAGGGGTTCAGAGACCATTCTACCCTGCCCATCACATGCAGGCTGTGGGCCGAGGGGTTCAGAGACCATTCTACCCTGCCCATCACATGCAGGCTGTGGGCTGAGGTGTTCAGAGACCATTCTACCCTGCCCATCACATGCAGGCTGTGGGCTGAGGGGTTCAGAGACCATACTACCCTGCCCATCACATGCAGGCTGTGGGCTGAGGGGTTCAGAGACCATTCTACCCTGCCCATCACAAGCAGGCTGTGGGCTGATGTGTTCAGAGATCATTCTACCCTGCCCATCACATGCAGGCTGTGGGCTGAGGTGTTCAGAGACCATTCTACCCTGCCCATCACATGCAGGCTGTGGGCTGAGGGGTTCAGAGACCATACTACCCTGCCCATCACATGCAGGCTGTGGGCTGAGGGGTTCAGAGACCATTCTACCCTGCCCATCACATGCAGGCTGTGGGCTGAGGGGTTCAGAGACCATTCTACCCTGCCCATCACAAGCAGGCTGTGGGCTGAGGTGTTCAGAGACCATTCTACCCTGCCTATCACATGCAGGCTGTGGGCTGAGGGGTTCAGAGACCACTCTACCCTGCCTATCACATGCAGGCTGTGGGCTGAGGTGTTCAGAGACCATACTACCCTGCCCATCACATGCAGGCTGTGGGCTGAGGGGTTCAGAGACCATTCTACCCTGCCCATCACAAGCAGGCTGTGGGCTGAGGGGTTCAGAGACCACTCTACCCTGCCAATCACACGCAGGCTGTGGGCTGAGGGGTTCAGAGACCATACTACCCTGCCCATCACATGCAGGCTGTGGGCTGAGGGGTTCAGAGACCACTCTACCCTGCCCATCACATGCAGGCTGTGGGCCGAGGGGTTCAGAGACCATTCTACCCTGCCCATCACATGCAGGCTGTGGGCTGAGGGGTTCAGAGACCATACTACCCTGCCCATCACATGCAGGCTGTGGGCTGAGGGGTTCAGAGACCATTCTACCCTGCCCATCACAAGCAGGCTGTGGGCTGAGGGGTTCAGAGACCATTCTACCCTGCCCATCACATGCAGGCTGTGGGCTGAGGGGTTCAGAGACCATACTACCCTGCCCATCACATGCAGGCTGTGGGCTGAGGGGTTCAGAGACCATACTACCCTGCCCATCACATGCAGGCTGTGGGCTGAGGGGTTCAGAGACCATTCTATCCTGCCCATCACATGCAGGCTGTGGGCTGAGGGGTTCAGAGACCATTCTATCCTGCCCATCACATGCAGGCTGTGGGCTGAGGGGTTCAGAGACCATTCTACCCTACCCATCACATGCAGGCTGTGGGCTGAGGGGTTCAGAGACCATTCTATCCTGCCCATCACATGCAGGCTGTGGGCTGAGGGGTTCAGAGACCACTCTACCCTGCCCATCACATGCAGGCTGTGGGCTGATGTATACATCTGCAGAGACTAACTTCTATGTTTTATTGCACCATATCATAATACTTTATGTTAAACTTCAATAAATCATGATGCTCTAGTGTAGCCACACTAATTGCCAGGATTGGTGCTCAATACCTTTAAACATACAGGAAAGGGAAATATTCAGAAAATGTCAGCATTTTCATCATAAATCATGAAAGTATTTACATCCTCGTGATGAAGCGAAAATAAATTGAGCAGGGTAACAATATGCTATTGACAAAATTTCTGGGCAGAGCAGCATGTGTCTTGTTGAATGAAAAATGTTATTAAATACATAGATAATCAAGATTTAACAAGGTGTTTCTCAAATATATGCTTTATAAGTCTAACAACGTAACTATTAGGTTCATTTATCTTCCACATGTTGAGAGATTGGCCCCATAAGTACAGTTGATAGATAAATTTTAAAATGACATATCGACATATCGAGAAGTACACTTATCACAGTGGTTTTGTTTTTGCTGTAAAACAAAATTCTAGGATATTTTCGCGTGAGAAAACAATCTTTATCTTAAATAAGTATAACCTAATAACTTTCCGAATGAAACCACAGCAATTCCGGTTATTGTTTATGATATATCTCTTGATAGTCGAATATGGATTGGTTAAGATTTTAGTGCTAGAAAATTATTAACTAAGTCATTAACCAGAAAATCGCCTTTTGGTAAGTTGTCAAAATCAAGATTTAACAAGTTGTTTTCATGCTTATTGATGTCTACTCTGATTCCTTTTACTCCACATACCATACCCAAACATAATTTGAGGTGAAATAACGTTAATATATTAATACACACAGAACCTATGCCAGCTGGAGGGCTAAGTAAACAAATGTACAATGTACATATAGACATGTCAAAGAAATTTAAACAGCGCATGGGAGGCTGGAGTAATCCTGAGGAACATCAGAGGATCTCTCTGCAGGAGGACTGTATACACTCACTTCAACATGTTCATCATCTTGCTCTGTTATCAGTTAGAAAGGATCTTGTTTGCAAAGATAATACGGGTGGTTGTTGGCAAACATTTATTGTCTCAACACATATCTCCCATCTGATATGATAATTGCAGAAGTATCGCATAATGAGCACCACATCGCCCCTACACGCTTCATGGATGTATATCTAAATGTACCTTAAAGAAAAATCAGGAAGAGAAGATAAAGTGTTCTATCATACTTTGCAAAGAAATACGGCGTCATGTTAAATGCTAATAATGTAAATCTTTTAATGTAAGTTTCTATTTGGAAAGTTCCATAATTGTTGTAACAGTAAATGGTTAAATGGTTATTAAATAGGTTATTGCTATAGTGCTGAGTGAGTCAGAGGAAGGTTTGCAGGGTTATCGGGTTATCTATGGTTTAGCCATGCATGCTGAAAAACAGGTTAGAAGTTATCTGAGGAGGAAAGAATCTGACAACCGAGCGAACATGTAATCTATGTTTATCAATCAAACGAGACGTCTTTTTTATTAAATGTCAGGAAATTTTGTCTTTAATGTTGGAAATAGCTAAATAAACTATAAAATCTAAAACGTTTCATTTAAGATCAAGCAAAAAGGTAAAAAGGTAAAAAGGTTACATAATACTGTTGTGCTGAGGGTTAAATAAGCCCACCTGTACAGAAGTCAATATGGGAGTGTCTAGTGGGTTGATACTGGTTGTGAACCTTCCCCCTGCACTCCAGACTTCTCTGTAAACACAAATATCATCCAAGTGCCTCTATAAATAAGCAGTCATGTCTGACACCAAACAGACATATGTGCCGAGGAGTACATGTTCTCAACACCTGATTTGTACGCTTTACTGTACTCACCAACAATATCGGATGATGAATGATAGATTTTACAAGCATAGAATATGATATATGTATATATTTAGCTGTATATGAAAAATATTAGTTATTTGCCTTTTGCCATACTTTAAGGTCACACCATTCATTTCAAAACAAAACAGATGAACAGATTAATCTGATACTTTACTTTAATACTTTTAGCATCAACATCCCAAGTTTTCAATATTTATACAGCGTATACACCAAGCATAGTTTGCTCGGAGCACCAAAACTATTTTCAACATTTGTATTGAAAATTGTCAGAATTAAAGTATTGATATTCATTTGATGTTTGTGGGTTAGGCACATAATTTGGTCTATAACCTGTACACTTAAGAACAGTCCTTGCGCAAAGACATTATGAATCACACGAATGCCATCGCGCCTGCACAGAAACATATTACACAATTGCCAACATAGGTCTGTCACACCTGTTCCTAGGGTATGCTTGGCAGCCACAGAAAGAGCAAAATATACGAATTGGTTGACCATTTAATTCCACAGAACCGGGGATATTTTAGACGTTTTATAACAGAAATGATAGTGGAAGATTATCTAAACAGCAGAACCAATTACCTCTATAAAAAGTAACTTGTTTATACCTATAGTACTTTATATAGCTCGTTTGATAAAAGTAATAACAATCAGTAAAATTGTTCAAGACTTATCTGAAGAAATTGAGATACACATAATTTATAGTTAATAATTGTCAATTCTCTATCACATTTTTTTCTATTCATTAGCACCCTAATAAATGATGTCCAATTTGATTCATTATAGTTTCTATTGGATAACAGAATATTGCAAATATATACAGCTCGCACATTTTTAAATATTATTAACTGAAAAAAGCTATAGATTTTATTTACATTCAAATTGGGAGCGTTTTTGAGTCTCCAATTCTGCACGGCAACGCATGAAACAGGTTTAAAACTGAACCGTCTACTAAGTTCAGAAACACCACATTTTGCTCTGCCCTTGTGAATGTGTTTGGCCCTGCCACTCCAGATCGCTGCTGCTTTATATCAACATCACCTGTCAACACATACCCCCATGCTCTTTTAGGCCATGTAGAAGAATTAAAGGTCATAGTTTACTTGAAGATTCCGTGGAGGCACGGGTTGAAGATAACCTTTCAGCCGGATGACGTACTTACTTTTAGGAGAAAGATATTATGTAGTTTTGATGGCAAAAACTGAGTGGTTTAAAATGAAGATAAGGTAATCTATTCGATATATTTGAAGCAATTTAGGGTTCTTGAAAAGATATTGAACGAGTCGTATATATACGACTGGCAAATATAAAACATTTCATCTATTACCATTTTTACAGTATTTCAAACAAAGGAACATAAATGGGAAGCATCATCTCTGGACCCTTGAAGTATATCCTGTCTATTGTTTCTTAGTTTTTATGCAATCTTGGAGATTTTGAGCAAAGTGGACACGCTGGCAAAAGGGGTTTATCCTTATTTACTGGTACCAAGGCTATTTGTGTTTCAATGGGGTGTTGTTGGGTGAGGTCTAAGCCAACAAATAGCATAGTTTAGATCCAATTAGGAGGTAATAGTCAGTGCGGCGAGCGTCCCGAGATGTCCCGGACCATATACCGGACAACCCTTACCCATCACGGACACAAACCAAATCCTGGCCAAACTGGAGAAAGCAAATATATTTGCATATCATACCATATCATACACAATCTCAGGGTGAAGCAAACTATCATGAAAATCTGATAATTCTAGTATTAAAATCCAATTATTAAAGGTACCCACTTTCAGTCATAAAGATAGGTACATGAAATGGTATGGTTGAATATTCACATTTAAGGTGTTGGCGGAGCTAGATCAGGATTCAGAATCATGCACCGATACCACAAATCCTTCACACTGCACCAGGATTTGAGTAAAATTTCCCAACTCCTCCCACCACCCTATCAAGTCTTTAATATTGTCTGTGGAGGTCATCACTTAGATTCAGAGCCTGGGAATTGCCTTGTTTTCTGTGCAAGCACCACTTAGCTGGCCGAGTATTCATGGAGGCCTTTCGGTGGCACCTCCCTTGTAATTTTGTGCGGTAGCCTGATGAGCCTCAGCTCAAGATCACAACCTTGTTGCTGTGAACACCATAGTGTATTTAGGTGCACTGCATTGTTCCCTTTTGAAAATATATGCAAATCCTATCAGGCGAAATCTGCTGACATTGCTTTTTATGAAGAGTGTCATTAACTTTTGCAATATTAGTTCACGTTCAATGACGATATTTTGGTAATTTCACAATGTTTTTGAGGCCACGTATCCACGAATATATTCAAACCAACACCAGATATGCAGGAACAAAATTCTTGGTACGACTAGCCATTCTAATTATGGAATATGATTCACCTCACACTATCATCTATTTATAACTTGCTCAATTCCATATCATTCCAATATTTGTACCCTTGCAAAAAGAAAATCATAGAGCAAGATATTTCAAAGGTTTGAGGTCTGTATATACAATTGCTGCATGACTGGCACATACTTTACTTATGCTATATAATACTGATCACTGCCATATTCTCAATTTAGGAAATGATAAAATAGTATGAGGCATTCCTGTCCCATACAAAATATCCCAACAAGCTACAAAGACAGGGTAAACTGGTTTAATTTGTACTCACCTCATACATCACTGTCAGTCAAAGGTAGCATTCACTTGATTGCCTCTACTGACATCAGACCTGATTGGGTGGTTGATGTTATGAACAAGTCACGTGACACATAGGAAATTATATTAGCAATTCAAGGAAATATTGTGGACAATCGGGCCACGGGCTTCATTTTGTTACCCACGTCACATATAATGCTTATGTGCAGTTAACAGAGCACGGGAACTGCATGGGTTATCAGGATTACGCTTTTTCTCTCAGCAGATTTGATTTCTTTGTATTAATGACCTTTTCAGCACTGTTAAGTCTGTATCAGATCAAATAGATACCTGCCACCAGGGATCAATGCCCTACTCTTTTCGAACTGTGGCTGCGAATCTGTCTTTTACCTTATCACATTGACATGATAATACAGACCACAGCCTTTGATAACCGGTCTGGTAGGAGTGAGCAACAACTTAGTCGCAGATATTCACCTTTCACGACCCTTAACATTAACCTGAGTACTTCTCCTCACTGGGATTCTTCATTGTTCGGATCCAAAGATATTCTTCTGGATAAGTCAAAATCGTCCATATATAAACTGGAAGAAAGATTCTTTGCTCAGAATGCAAATAAATGCCATAACAACCTTTCTGTGAATCGTCAGATAACCTAATTCCATGAAATCTATCTTTATATATTGATGTTTTCTTACCCTATTCTAGTTATATTCATCAAGGTAATTTTGTCTTCAGGATGCCGAACCTCTCTGATATTCATCTGTTTTTTCTGTAATATTCACAAGTGGGTTGAGACTCAGAATCCTTCTAGGGCCTTACATGTAATGAATTCATCAAAATCGCATATAGTAACATCCAACTGATTTTTACCTTCTGTGCGATGTTCAGTTGAGTATATTGTTTTCCTTTACCATTAATGTGTGATATCTAACTTGCCCATTTCCTTCGAGATCATGCCTTTTTCTGTGATATTTATCTTTCCCTTTTTCTGTGAAATTGAAATTGTCCATATGCTATGATATTATGAGAATTAACTTTTTCTGTTTTCTACAACAGTGTAAATATTCAGTTTAAATGGTTGTTTTTCTCTAGTAAATTCAATATTTTGAAGTGCACTTTATGAATTTCGCCTTTTCACAAATACCATATAATCATACTTCAAAGGCGCCTGTATGCTTATTGGTTTGTTGTAATATTACTGTGGAACATCCTTTAAAAATTATTTAATGGATTTCATATCCATATTTGTATGCGATATATCCTACTTAACGATTACAGATTCTGAATGTTATATGTTTATTTTCTTCTCTCTGTCAAAAATGTTAATACGGCACTCAACGTTACTGAAATGCAAAGCAATTTGTATGACATTTTGTAGGCCATACAAATTGTTCCATGAAGTCATGTTTACACTACTTTGTGCAAGACAGTTATGCAACAGCCCTCTGATACAATTTATAAATTATGAAACTAAACTCAATGTGCATTGCTTTGGATTGTGAGATGGTACAATACATTGTATAGATGGTACAAAAGGATAAACAGGGTTAACAAAATATGCTTGGTAACTTGCTTATTCAGAGAACAAAAAACTCATGTGAAAACAAGGTCATAGACTGCCCAGACTTGCTCATTCACTTGTTGGAACATTATTTTACACGAAAAGGTCATTATAGATTTTGTGGCCACGGGGAAGCCCCGTTAGCTCCACCGTCCCCCAAAGTGACTGCAAATGGAGTGCCGACCTATGGATCGGCACCACATGCTCTGATTCAAAGTGTCTCAGTAGAAAGGGGCATGTTTTGGTTCCAGTTAGTCCGAGGACCTTTATTAGCTTGCTGGCATTGACGTCTTGGGACCAAGGTCATTGGTTTATAAAAGGGGATGTGGTTGCGATGCCCCTCAGGTCATATTGAGATGATGAGGAGGTCAATTTCTGGTCAGGAATATGGGGCTACTGCCATAAAAGGTCATTAAGGTCTGTGCGTGTGACTAGTGTAAATCCCCACTTTGCATAGCATTGTCGTCATGCATGTGCTGACCCCTGTAGGATCAATGAGTGTTAAAATCGCATTTGTAGAAATAAGCATCATTAATGCTGACGCAAAGGGACAATAGTGATTGGCTGATTCTAATTCTAGCACACTGCTCAGATATAAATGATTTTGTGATATTTTTTTTTTTTTTGCGTAATAAGAAATTCTGGTCATTTGCTGATTTTATTATCTTCATTTGTTGATTTCAGTATGTTAAGATGTGATGATCTATGGATGTCTGTGACAGAGTGATGTGCTATGTTGTATACGCAATTTGATGATGCACGACCCAAGAGCGGCCCTGACGCCACCGTCGCCAGCGCTACACTGACACAAATTAAGACTTAGTAGTAGCAACGCTACAAGGTGGATCTATCAGGGCCATCGATTGGTCAAAACCCAAGTAGAATATGCCCTCTTGTTGCATATCCCAAGAATGCTGAGGGGAGAAGGTGGCGAGATCTCTTAGTTGTCAAAGGCCTATTTCATCAGCTGCACAACATGTCTTCTGCAGAAAGCAGCACCATTGCTCAAAGTATTTACACGCTCACAATAAGACCGTGGTGCTTCCTTGTGTAACCTCTAATACCGCCCACTTCCCAACCCAGAGATGGAGACTAATTTTGTATTGTTGCACACATTTATTCCATTTTGATATTATCGAATGTTTTCACCAATCGCATTTAGTGGTGTATTTCTAGTAAGTGTATTGTAACAGCCGTCTACAAACTTCCAGTTCTGGATGAAACTGTCTTTGTTCTCTAAGTGCAATGGGCGATGTAGGAGCCCATTGTAAGAAGAATGTTGCAAACGCCAGTTCCATTTGCATCCAGAGAAAAAAATGAAGAGTCTTCATTCGGCATCTCAGCACGTTGGCAATTATACTTAAATAAGAATTCATCAAACACCTTTGAATTAGTGAACTGTGGACTGGGTCTGGGCAGATGGAACAAAACTTGATTTATATCCACAGCCTGATGGTGTTTATAAATGTCCTATTTTTTTCATGTATGATTTGTGTTTACAAATAACAACCTAAAATGTACAGTTGCTCCCATATTGCAAATGTTCTATCGGGATGCATTCTGGGTGGCCCGGATATCCGGTTTGAGCAACAGATATTCACATCTGAAAACAGATGCTATTGGACCATGTATAGTCGCTTTGGAAACAACATTGTGGAGGATTAGTCAGCTGGAAAGATTATGGAACCTGTATCGAGTTGGATGCACCTTAAATCCAGACTGGACTGTTACCGTATCCCTCATTCAGCCATATTGAAGCTTCTGAATTATGAACCAAACCCACGATAAGATGCCTATGACATACTTTATACAAACACAACACAATATGTTTTAATATAATTTGAATTATAGAATATAATTTACTCATGATCATTTTCTAAATAAACATTTTCTACATAAAAATGTTTTTAGAAATCACTAAATGAGTTTAATGTCAGAAGCGTTTAACAAAAACGCCAATTTGTTTTATTTAGTTTGAATATGGTTATATATGGTTTGCATAGAAGTGGTGCAAATCTACTTTTATTGGCTTCCGGTAACACGTTAAAAGCACAATCTTTCCTTTATCTGGTTCTGATATAACAGCACTGTCATATTTTTCAGTGTCTGGGTTGTTATTCTCGAGTATCAAACTCTTTCTGGCTGATCTTGTGACATTAAACTAACACAGAAGGACCCATCCGGGCTCTTTGCATGACCCACTCGCACATCCTGTCCCACCGCTTCCCACCAACCTTACATCAAAGAGTTTCTAAATCCATTATCATGTCACTTCTGAGGCATCCACTGTAGGCAGGATTTTCACCAGAATTTTCAGCTTAGGATTCAATTTCCCATTTTGTTTCTTCTTATTTCTGTGAGCACGTCATGTCGGCGTTTGCGAAATGCGTAAATTACACATCATGCTTGCACTTTGAAAGACGATTTAGACGTTGAGAGTGATAAAAATAATTATAAGTGTAAGCTAGGTAAGATTGGTCTGGAGATTGATTTGGTTGTCAATGTTGGCAAAGTAAGCAAATTATTCGAATGATCTCACAGTTTTGACAAGAAAATTCCAAAACACATTGTAAGCACACACGACTTGAAATGAGTTTTATTTAAAAATACTCTGCAAGGTTGTTTAATGAGTACATGAGTTTTGATATTTAGTAAACTACAGGCTTTATAAGAAGCAAGGCATTTAGAAGATGGCTGTGGCAGTGGCTTTTTGAGTGGTGCCTAGCAGTTTATGATATCCAGACATTGCCTCCTTTAGACACCAAATAGGTAACAAATGCGGTAGCATGCTAACTTTACAAAGCTGCCATCACGCACTCGTGTGGTGATGGGTCCCTTAACAAAACGGTCAGTGCAACAAATCATTTCACTGCGAGCCACGCTCAGGGCCTTGCAGAGCCGTTAGTTTTATTTATCACTCCTGCAGTGCGCATACTTCACAACCTTTCAGTCTACCGCAGGAGGTCGGACAGGACCTCCAGTGACCAATACACCTATCAGGGCAACTCCAGAATTCCTCAAATGGGACTTAAGGCATACTTCTTTGCCTTTGACTCACAAATCATCACAACATGTCTAAGCTTCCACTCAGGGATTCATACTTTGCCTGGCTCAATAGGAACAAAAATGTTAATCTTATACCTATCAAATAGGTAATCACCATTCACTTTGTAGTTTTGTAAGTACACTTTTTGGATCAGCCCATGGTTTGGTAATGTATTGTTAGGTACCCGGAGTTGTGACTTGAGGGTGTTTGTCTGTAGCTGGTTTGTGATGGGCATTGTTTACTATCATCGGCCGTGGCACAGATCACATAGGTCTGCCCTCCCAGCCATCAAACTGAGCTTTATGGGCGACGGGCCTGAGAATACTATCAAATGCTGATTTACACATCCTCAGTCGCATATTTTACCAAGTTTCACAATAAAAATCGCCCAGTGCTTTATTTGCATGATAACAAAATACATTTTTATGAATATGTCAAAATGTAATTAAATAACAGATTGCAATCAATGCTTTTATGATTGGAAATAGAATCACATTTGTAGTTGTTTATATAACTCTTCTATATTAAAGATAACAACTATATTTCTCTTAAATATTACGTCCCGAGTAAAACAAATAAAGAGCTTTACATCTTTACATTACTTTTTGTGTCATTAACTTTGCAAACATAGATTTTTCCCATTTGTCTACTCATTATCACCCAAAATGTCAATGAAATGCATCAGCTATCCAAGCGTTTGTGCTAATACGGTAGTCTAGAGAGATTTTTATGCAATATTCGACTAACTTAAAGTCGCCACGTGTTCAGTGCTTTTTCAGTTTGGCCATCACATATTATTTTGGCGCTAACCCTGTACGTGTACCGCTACGCCCAATTCAACATTCTAATCTCTTTAAACCTCTCCTGAGTCAAATATATTTTCTCATACATATATACAGGAATTTGACTTATCATTTATTATCAATCTTCTATTTTTCAAAAAACCCATTCCCATACCTACTTTTCTACTTAAGGTACGTGCATCTTTTAGTAATTGAACACTTTTTGACTGCATTGTACTTATGTTTTTTAGTCACATTTTAAGTGGATAAACATATTAAGAAATATGTGTTTAAGCATTTAGAATTATATATGTTGAGTAAATCCATGTAATTAAAGTATAAATTATTTCCAATTATGCGTTGCAATTGACGAATGTTCCAAACCAAATTATCTCACATTTTTTGCATTATACTGATTTGCACTTAATGTTCATTATGTAAATTTGTTTATTTTTATATGGACTAGTGCTACATGCCAAATATCAATCTATATGTCACTCTTGTGTACAAACCCATACAAAGAATATATGAACATCATTGCACGATATGGGCTGAAGCATCATATCTATGCAGATGATGCACAACTATTCATAAGTATTGATCCACTGTCGGCCTCAGATACAAAAGATATGGAAGAATGCATTAAAAATATAAAACTGTTCCTTGTTAGAAACAAAATGAAAATTAATAATGGCAAGACTGAAATGATTGTATGTGGCAAAACATCACATCTAAACAATAACCATTTACCACCCAACATCACAGTTGGTCAGTCCAGTATCCCAAGATCAAATAAGGTAAGGGACCTAGGAATAATCCTGGACCAAGAACTGTCCATGAAACACCAGAGTCGGAAAATGTGTAAAAGTGGTTACTTTCATGTGTAAAACCTGTCTCAAGTAAGAAACTGTCTGGATGAGAAAACTGTGCACACCCTTGCACATGCTTTCATTACTTCCACTCTGGACTATGGAAACTCTTTACCATCTGGCATACCTTAATGTGAATTAGCTTAATTACTGAAACTTCAAAATGCTGCGGCCAGGGTTGTAGGTAAATTGAAAAAGAGCGACCATATACCCCGGAAATTGAAAGAACTGCACTGGTTACCAGTAGGGGCAAGAATTAATTTTAAAGTAGCGCTCATACCATGGAAGGTGCAGAATGGCCTTGCCCCAGAATACCTAGCGGAACTATTGGTCAGAAAATATAGTGTCAGATCCCTAAGATCTAATGACATGAATGAATATATTGTTCCGCGCACAAATCGTAAAAACAACGGTGATAGGGCTTTCTCGGTATATTCCCCAAATATATGGAATGGTTTACCATTAGAAGAAAAAAAAACCTCAAAAACCCTCAGTATTTTCAAAACAAGATTAAAAACTTATCTTTATAGAGAGTACTTCATCAAAAGCGCCATGAGCAGACCCTGTCTGGAATAGCGCTATACAAACTCTTTATAATTATTATTATTGTTGTTATTATTATGAACATAGTCAAGGTCTCTTCACATAGACAAACATATAGCAATGTGTGAAGCAAACGTCGTATTCCTCACAGTTAAATTACAAAACTTCCCTACACAGCACGAAAGTGACTGTAAATCTGTGTTTCAGCACTTATTTATTTTTTCTTTCAGAATAACTTAATTATCTATCCTTTAAACAATGTATTAACAAAATATTCCAATACCATGTATATAAAGATATAATGAACTTTTATCTGTATCTTTGTGACAAAACCTGTCAGGAATTTAGTTCATATATTGTGATATTTCTGTCTGATAGCAAACCACATTTAGCCCTCTTCTGTTACACTTAAGATGTGAAAGGTACTTGTGTTTATATTTATAATCCGATTTATTAATATAGTCTGACCTGGTTTTGAAAGAATAACAGACAGTATAAACATATAAACATTGCAATTGCAAACATTGCAAAAGTTGCGTTGCATTAACTTGGTTGGATAACCTTGGATCTGCTTTTGCTGTATCATATGTTATTTAATTTTATAAGAAAGGGTTCTGCAGTGAAGCTGAAATGATTCAGTGATATTTGTAATTTATTATCATATCGTTATATTGAGATTAGATATAAAAGTAGGTACAAATGCGTTTAAAATATAATGTGTATACTGCAACTGGTAGATCCAAACAATTGCATTTTTATATTTTTTTAGGCGGACATGTCTTTTTTAAGCTCATGTATTGTTTTAATATTGTATTAGGGCACTGTTTTCTTTGCTAAGCTTATCATTAAGTCTTTGTAGAGTCTTGGAATGTTTGGCAAATGCAAGCAGTCAACCAGACTTTCTAAGCCCAGTTACGTTACATGATTATGTTAGCAAATAGTTTTGCAAGTGTCGACTGAATTCAAAGTCATGTTTGTATTTAAGCCTGAGAACCATGGGTATATATTCCACATGATTAGGTCTTGGAAAATAAACATACATTTGGTTCATTGGTTATCCCAAGTAAACTGTGATTTATCCAGACTTCATTACTTTATGAATACAGATTATTAACTGCAAACAACACCTTTAAAAGGTGAAAAAAAGAAAATGTCCTTTTAAGGTATCTATAGATATGATGGGTTTTTCCTGTGTGTTGCTGATTTACATCGACACATTATAGATTTGTTTATTTTAGTCATCTATTTTCCTTCTCTTCATTGGATATTATTCATCTTTTCCCTCACTTTGATATGATATATAGTAATTATTCCCCATTTTAACTTTGGATTCTGTCAGCAACAACTACCGCTTCTTATGTTTATAAGGAATAACACTGAACATAATGATCTGGCATAATTGTTTCTACATCAGCTAAGGATATGAAATGTTTCTCAGCGTTCTAGCGATTAAGTGAATATACCCTGTATGGCCTTTTAGACATGTACTCTCCAAAATCAAATTTTGTCATAAGGCTGTATAAATAGAGACATAAAAAGTTGAGAAATATCTGTTCTTTGTGAATTTTATCTTTTAACTGTACTTGACCTCAGTGTCGTAATCAGCAAACTATTGGGTTGGTTTATGCATATTTCCTTCAAGCAGAATATATACCTCGGACATGGATGGCAGGTTATAGTTTTTATCACCATACCCTGGCAGTGTATATACAATACCATTATTCAAGACTGTTTTTGTTATAAAGGGATGTATCAAAAAGGGGGAAAATATACATTTTTAACTGAAATGTCAAATCCGGTGATTTGTTGAACCAATTTATACCATTTTCAAGTAGGATTCACAGAATATATACTATAACCAAGAACGTAACACCCCTTAGATGTGTATATTACATGACCATCCCAAGAGAAACACTGGCCCCGTGCTATATGGATAAAGTCGTCATCCTAGCTATGCATACAAAGTGTCGGGTCCCTCTCAGCCTGGGCCGGGGAAAATAGGTGGGTGATATTATGCAAAATGTAAAGAATGGTAATATGGAGAAGGATGCTTGGCAACGTAACAAGCGGTCCTCTTCTGAAATACACAGGTTTTTCTTTTGTAATGTGTAGGTTATCTTCTCGATATAGGCTCTCTTCTTGAATGATATATTCTCTTCTGGATTTTATCGGTTCTTTTCTGGAATACATAGATTCCTGTCAAGAATATATACATGTAGGTTCTCTTCTGGAATAATAGATTCTCTTCTGGATTATTATATGGGTTATCCTGTGGAATACAACAATTCCTGTCTGGAATATATAGATTCTCTATGGGATGTATAGGTTTATGTTCTACAATGACAAGTTAGCAAATATATTAGTTGTTAGTAGTATACAACAATGAATATTGCACATCAGTCTCCAGAGATTAATGGACAAATGTATTTGAAATAAATAATTGATATTCAAGATAGTTGATAATAGCATATTTCAATCTGTATTAAAATCGTAAATTGATTTTCAATTTTCATAACAAAAATGATGAATCACAGGATAATGGTAAAAAACAACAATGTGGTCCAAGGGGCCTTGATATCAGGCATTTAACGCACAACATTCGCATTTAATATTGCTGAAATGATTAATGTACTCCAGCAGATTGACATTTACATACGTGTATATCTAGGTATTATTGATGCATGTCATCATACATTTACATACATATGTTTTCAAATATTGATACTGCATGTCGTAACAACGCCAACACGGGTGATGATAACTATAATTGCTGCAATAGCGACGCAAATTCATCACAGAGAGCACATTGACGAAGAATCCATGTAACTCCACCTAAGACGAGCTAATGACATTTCATTATTGTAGCTTCTTTGATTGTGAGGTGGTTAATACTCACAGGATGTCCCGTGATGGCCCTGTAGTATTTAGATAATGACCAGAGCAACAATCCATATGGCTATTATCATATCCGCTCTGGCATCATTGGACATTCACGTTGGAATGGGTCTGTAGCGCGCTTGGCTGTAGCGTAATAATGTCGCCATGTTAGTAGCAATATGGTCACGTGACCTTATCCAAGTTGCCTCAATTGCACAAAATGGCACGGACGCCATCGATATTTGTGGTGTGTATTTATGATGAGGCTGAATCTTGTATCGCATATGGACTATGTGTGCATGCGCGATTCCTGTAGCAAACAAGACCGGTATGGCTCTTTTCCATGGCTTTGAATCGAAACTACACACGTTTTTTCAATAGGGAAACAAATCTGGTTCTGGAGGAAAATTTTACACAAAATGAGGTTAAATCTGAAAAAAAATGTAATGATATTGTAGATTTTATGAAACAATAGATGCTCAATGTCACAGTCCCTTGCTGAGCCATTTTCCTCTCGATATCCCCATCTGTTTTGGTGAGAATCAATGTTTTGGACGACGGAGATCAATACCCATGGGCCCGTCGCCTCCCCTCTTCCCACCTCCTCGACCTCAGGCTGGTCGGAACTGTCTGCCTTTTCTTGATTTATTTCCAAAAATGCACAAGCTACAAGTATTGAATTGGAGAGCAAAGTTTAATTGAGGTCTCAGACATAAAGTTCAATGAAATATTTTGTAAACCTCATTATATTTCTGGTAGCAATAAATATGGTTTGATTTGCAGTTTTGTCAGAACTTGTATTGAAAGAACGGTGACAAAATAGCCTTTCCGGCGTTTACCTCGTGAGCAATTCCCATATGCGAGGTCTTGCGTCATAGCACACTGTCCTCAGGCGACCATCATATTTTCAACATATAAAGAAAGCAAGATTGTACACGCCTGATGCTGATATAATATTCACTGCAGATAACACATAATATAATGTTTCATTACGAAATACTGCTGATAAACAGTACAATGTTTGATTACAATAAACTTTCAATCAGCCTACACTGGGCTGCTTTTTGTAGTATTTAGTCGATGTAAAAGCCTTGATTACAGTACGCTACTGTTTCAATTATATCTTCCATTTATGAACTCACAAGCAATCTATGTCTCTCATAATATTTATTAATCTAATAAGCAAAACGGAACGGTCCTATTTTACACTGTCTGATGTGTTGGCCAGGCCATAATTTAGTTTGGATACATGCATGGGCAAACAACTTATATCCGTGCATAACACTGGATAATAAATGACTAAATTAGTGCAGCCGTATAGAACAAAAAGATTGGTAAATATTATCAGGCCCCTATTGCTTCATAAAATATGTACCACTAATCATAAGCATGGTTTTAAGTTAAAGATTTCTGTTCAAGTAGAGCATTAAAAGATTTCCTCAAGGGAATACTATAACATGGAGGCTTATTGTTATCAACCATGAATAATCCTGATTTTGCTAGAAGTGGCTTGAGCAAGCTACCTATTATGTGAAGGGTTCTTCTCTCAATCAAATATAAATTGCTGCAGGTCAACTAGGTGTAATTGCCAACACAAAACATTATTATGAATGAGAACACTAGGAAATATAACTCAGTGTTTGTGTTTAGTAATATCAAATAATTGTCGCCTTGCGTGGACACATTGTCTCGTTAAGAATAGATAGAATAAAGCTCTATGTCACTGCCTGGAGTGTGCGCATCCTTCCACATTAAGACATTCATCACAACATTAAGGTTTTATCAATAACACTACAAATGGTTAACCTCTAAATGTACAGTTCAATATTATCTACAACCCGCGTGTTTAACTCGGTTCTGATGTTGGCCAACAAATTAAATATTCATTATGCACAATATTTATGTAGGCTTTTTAGATCTTGACATACTTGCAATACATGTAGATATATGAATTATAAAAAATAATCGTCCACACAAAGAAGGATGTTTGGTTTTCTCTGGCTTGAGTTCATTGATAGTGTTAATACACAACTGCAAATGTTTGCCATTTTACCGTTAAATGCATTTTGTCCACATGGGTTATCCAGCTAATAAACACGATTAACATATGCAAAGTGGATAACCTTCACCCAATCAAACAATATCATTGCCCCAAGTGATCCATTTAAATGCCACGTAATAACATGGGATCCTTTTTCAAAGTTTGTGAATTCAGCAAATGTGAAAAGAAAACTTGTAAAGTGGATAGATTCCTGCGTTATATACATATAACTAAGCAGTTTATTTCATAAAAACTAAGAATCTCTGATGATAAAAAAATAATGCACATTGCAAGTCATTTTCATGTGGTGTAAAATAATGTATTTATCACCACTTTAATAATAACCATTGTATTTGTTATTATTTTGTATTAAGCAAATAAAGTATGGGAACTTTATCCAGGACACGTGATTAACTGTCACTCAAAATAGGTGTACAATCCGCAAAGCCTTAGGGTCTATCAAAACACCTAAGCATTGCAAAGATATTTCGGCTTTACTCTCCAGTTCAGGTAAAATGTATGAATAAAATATAATAGTAAAATTCAAGTAGCTTGTTATAAGAAAATAACACTCAAATATTATCCATATGGATCTTTTTGGAAAATATATTTCATATGTCCACATAGACAACGCCGGGGGAAGCATCGGGCCGTGGTACAGTTGGCTTTGACGCAAAATTATTAATACCAGTTCTTATGTGATAATCCAAAGGTCGTAGATTCGATTCCCGGCCACGCCAATATTCAATTAAAGTTACAATTACCCATGTGAGCTGAGGTGTCTTCCTGAGGGTTTAACCCGTTATCCTTTTACATTTGTGTCTGGATGTGTTGTTCAGAGAAGCAGCACTATATCTGCTACACGTAGGTCTCGTCATGAAATGACTAGAATGATGTTAAAATTCACGTTACATCCCAAATAAGCTAAAACACACATATATAAATCAGGTCAAACATATTTAAAACCCATAGTACAAGATATCGTCTGCTCCCTTTCCTTGAACATAAAGTCATGTTCATTTGCATTGAAGTGTCAGTAAAATGAGCTTTGTGTTTCAACTACAGATATACAATAGGCAATGTTTACAATAGTTTACATACCATAGGGCATATTACAAATTATGGTATTCATTAAAAATTCATAAAATTAATTAAATTATCATCATGCAAAAATGATCTATGCCCTCAAAAGTGTTACTATCGTGAACAAACATGATCAATAAAATGATTATGTTGTTTTTCTAAAATAATATGACACGATATTTCCACTCTGTTTTGCAGCCATCCCACCTGTATAAGCTGTCAGTATGTGCTGTCAGTTTTGACATTAGATGACACCAACACAAAGGGTAATGAACATGGAAAATGATCCTTATTATGTCCTGTCAAAGAAGAAGTGTTTGATATGGCCCACCTCATGTTGTTTTCACGTTATAGTCACTGATCTATCTGACCTACTTTGTTATTCTGGTTGGGAAATGCTCACGTTTCCGACATCAACATGAGTCATTAGAGCGATGGAGCTAGTTTAGTTTTATATACTTCTCATTTGATTGTATAACATTCAATAACCATTACTTTTGTAATTATTTTATACCATTAATTTAATAGTCCTTATCTCCTATTTAGGATAAGACAATTTGTCTTTGTTGATCAAATACTTCGCTATAGCACTTAAACAGAGGTTGAACAATATCTGCCTATTTCGGGAAGTTTCAGTACATGTATGTACATATATTTTTTTCCTTTAAATTGAATGTGCTTGCAGATATTCATAGCAAGCTTGATGTAAGTGAAATTGGGAAGACACTCTGAAAGAGTCTGTGCTGTCAATAATATAATTTAAGTGCATGCAATTGCAAAGTGTGTTTATAAGACGGAGCTATTCTGAACATGTCCACGTAGAAGATATATGTTATGTTGAGCCATTCTGGTATTCTGGTCAAATTCTGGGGTGAGTTTTGCAGATGAGGATACCGTCAATAAAGTGTCTTAACCACAATGTGATGAGCCTGCGTTTATGTGGGGATGCATCATGTTATTGCTCCTCTCTCTATTTCTCTGTTTAATTCATCCTGTGAGTCATGTGTACTCCATTGTCTTCCACGATCTGGACCCGCCAGCGAAAGAACTCTACTAAACCACTTCATGCAATCTTCTGCAGCGGCCATTGGCCAGTCAGGCGCAAAATACCCCATTGACAACGCTGGTTGCCGTGAAAATTAGACGCCGAATTCCAGCAATTTGGTAAGACGCGATGGTTAGAGATGCAGCCGGAGTAGGCATGCTTAAAGGCAGGATAGTGGCACAGAGATGATCACAAACACAGAAGAGAGCAAGCACAAGGACATATCCATTGTCACATCGTAATTAGCCAGTGTAGAAATCAATAGTGACCTTTACATTGAAATAATATTATGTATGGTACAAATGCATCGGCTTTGATAACCGAAAACAAATGGCAGTATTAGATTGCGTTGGAATGCAAATACAATTAAAAGCCGCCACTTCTGAGCTTGATCTGCATAACATTGCAAACAGCAAGCCAGCGCATATAAAGTTTATGGTGCAGCCAAGTACAGTGTGTTGGTTCTCATGTTGTGATATGAAGTGGCTACATCGTGTTGTTATTAATCACAGCAGCTTGAGGCTTCACTATGGTGAGGATTGTCCCTCTCTCACCCATCAATTATCTAAAATCCTTGCCCATGCACCACTTACATGAGGTGTTCTGCAAACCATATTAAGCTAAATGCGCCAAGGATTCGGCATGGTTCGGGCCCGCCTCGGTATGTCCTCCGACACACGCTCGCGGGAACTACAAGTACTCTTAGACCGCGATGAGCATCTCTGCATTGCAATTTAGTGTAACAGTGGATTTGCTCTGTTACAAATAATCATGCTTTATGATTTTCTTGTAACTCTATCAAATTACCAGTCGATTACTGTTTTTATATTATAAAAATATCACTCAAATTTAAGCATTGCAAGTTTAAAACAAATAGGTATCGAAAATACTAATTTTGGGGTAACAAGTGTCAATTTTTCTATAGGTAAATCAAGTTTGCCAAATATCGTCTGCCTTAACGAATTGCTACGCGGGATCATTCCAATCTATTCATTCTTTATTTGGAGAACTGCTGTGCTATTGAGGTCTGAAATGAGCAATTAGATTGCTGTCAATCAGAAGGTCAGTTTATCAGATAATGATATGGTTACATGACAGTTACCCAGTGATCGTGGCAGCCTGCGTTGTGGGTGTGGCTGTCGGTAGTTAAGAGTCAGTGGTCCACATGTGAAGACTACAGCCTGCACGCCGATAGCCAACTGATTTAACACCGCACTGGGATCCAAAGTTGTTTTTATAACTAATTCAATTTAATGTTCACACGTGTGATGGCAAATAACTCGTGTCCTTTGCAGATCATTCAATGAAATAAACAGTCATCTGCCACGAAGATATTTGCACCATGTAGAGGAACTGGTCGTGTGCCATATTGCAAGCCCCCTTTAGTGGTGGCGGGAAAAAAGAGCGAAAGCAGACGACATTGAAAAGTAGCGCCATCGCATCGCTGTGTGAAGAGACGCCGGTTGACGAGAGACTGGTTGTAACAGATGGCACAGCACAACCCAGCCACTGCACGGTGTCTACAGGAGCATACAACCACAGCTGACCACTACAGTTTGTGAGCCCCAAAAGATCCAAATCGGAGGTCAGAGAGCGAGATCTTGTAGCGAGAGAGGGACCAGCACCCTCACTGATTGGTAGCTGGCTGCACCAACCAGAAGGGATACATACACTGTAGGGAGATATACACAACGGCAGTGTGTGGTGGCAGGCAATACGCTCGCTCATACAGGTCTTGATCTCACGGAGTACATGGCCACAAGGCTAAATCGACACACCAAGGGATATATACATATTACAGAGTGGCCAAGTGGTACTCAACCCATGGAGTTTATTTACCAATGTGGAAAGGAGGCCTTTACCCAGAGCTGTGTGGTGGAATAGTGGGTGCTTTTGTCCCCAGGTGGACAGCCTACATGTCCCCCTGTCCAGCGTCTTCCCCACAGGGGTGCAAAGTATAGCGTTCCGCTTCCTATGGTTTACAATCCGTGCTTTATAGTAGGAGATGGTCACCGTTCCGGACGGACAGCTTTACACATGATCCGTCAAAATGATCCTGATTACGTTACTGTTTTTACTGTCACTATGTCTCCAAGGTGAGTGCCAAAATGTCGTACTTAAAAAATGCTGTCACCCATCCCATGGATCAGCTTGATACAAATAATCAGAATCACTGAAGATGTATTCTATCATCCTATTTCATTCCAGCTTCCCCAACTATCAGAATTATCTGCCTAATGAATTGAATGAAGGAAAGAATCAAATATCATAAAATGTGGTGAGGTAGAACAGAACCACACCAAATCTGATCAGTCTCACACTTAAAGGTTTGCTTCTTTTGATCAAATCAATCATCATTTCATTCCCAGTCAAAAATGTCAGCAAGTGATGATTCATGGGATAGGTCGCACTATTAACTTTCTTCCTTTTTTCTTTTCCATCTTCAGGTGAGCCACAAGTGTGAGCATATCCCGCCATTTTCTCTCTTCATGCTAGTTTGTTTCTTACAGAGATCAGCAATGTCAACACGTGGCGCAAATTATCGCCCCTCTTTTTGTTGAGAATAACCCGCTGTTTCAGACACTATTAGATTAATGTCGCACTGAATGTATGAGTAACAGGTATCAGATGGGAGCGGGGCAGGGAAGGGAGGGGAGAGAACTTATATACTCAGATACTGAGGCCAGGCTGGGGGTGATGATGCGGGGCAACACCTTACCCACCCGGGTACAGGTTAGATCCCCTGCAGGTATGATAGGGCAATGAGCACGGTGGGCCAAAGCAGTATTCCACACCACGCACACCTTACTGAAGTAATTGTTGGGGTCAAACCCGCGACCTTTATCAAATGCCATATCCTGCAAGTTTCATAAAGACGGACTTGATCTGACCCTGTAGGGCTATATTATTTGAATAAAATACATAAAAAGCAAAATAGTGTCACATAATGATTTTACACTGAAGAGCAATCCACACGATTAAGCAATTTGTTTCTACTAAAATCAAGTGGGTAACTTTAAATGGGCCAAATACTATATACTATAATTGCACGATAATATGCATAATCGGCCTAATGCATATATATATATATATATATATATATATATATATATATATATATATATATATATATATATATATATATATATATATATATATATATATATATATATATATATATATATATATATATATATATATATATATATATATATATATATATATATATATATATATATATATATATATATATATATATATATATATATATATATATATATATATATATATGTGTATATATATATATGTATGTATATATAAATAGTGGAAAGGGAAATGATCAAGTGGAGATGTAGAGTAAGGGCCGCCCCACACTGGGAGGGGCAGCCTGGATCCGGAGAGCCTCACCAGGGTACTACATGGTAAGGGCCATAGGGGCCATGCTCACTGACATTTTCAGATCTGCCACATGCGGCCATTTCTACTGCATCAAATCCATGCGTTTACATGAGATATAGACCAGATTTCACATACATTTGAATGGAATTTTACTTGAATTTGATACTTTACATTTTTAATATCAAACTTCATATTGTTCTATTCTCCTACGGTGATAATGTAATGCACTGAACAAACCCATGGTCTCTACAGTTGGTTTATTTTTAGAGATTGCACTTTAATTTAATGTCTATCCTAATTATTAAGATCTCTAACCCTAGTATCCTTTTTTAGTTCTATGAATGCGTGCAATCGTGTGGATAATATGCCTGAGGGATCAGGGAAGACGGGATTGTTTCCCCAGATTATTTCATAAATCATTTTTTATTATTGTCATATCCAAGCAGAGAGGAGCCAATGTGCCCTCAATGCAGCATAATTGTATGTATCTTACTTTGTGAACAATTATTACGTTTACTTGACATTTTCAAGCAAACCGTAGCTTCAAACCAAATACAGCACTTTGGTGCAATCAAATGGTGATAATATTTTGATATATCTAGCCATAAAAATCTCACATCGAGGCAGTAAAGCCTCATTATGAGAGATAAATCGGGGGGAGATTATAATCACGTGTCCACTTCTCATCTATGGGACATCTCATCATTAGGACACAATGATAATCGCAATAATCTCAATCTGAACGGGATTTATGAATTAATGAACACTAGAATATAAAGATGAATAAGATTAGAGCAATTACGTACCATATATTGTATAGCTATATGATTTGCCATATTTGTAAAGAGTGAATATAAAAATTGAACACTTTTGTAAGACATGTCTTTTAGATGAAAAAAGAAAGCTATTGAAATCATTCTGACAGACAATCCATAAGAGCTAATTCATTCCCATAAGCATTAGCTGAGTATACATATGGGATAATCAGTGTGTTTTCTGGTTACCTTTGTATTGACCAAATTGTGCAGGTATGTTAAATCTACAATTCAAGTAGTTAAGTCCAGATTCACAAGTAGGTTAGATAGTATAACAGAATAAATATTTCTCTAGGGTTAAATCTGCAGAGCAAATCTGTTAACCTAACAGTAAGGTATGTTAATTCAGCAATACGGGTGTTGCAAACCTGGTTAGTGCTTTCAACTAACACGCGTTGAAAATTGCAGGGTATTTAAGCAGAGCAGGATAAAGTAAAACTCATCGTTGCACTGAGCAAATTGAAAATGACACCTGGTGAGCATGGTTCAAGGGTGAGCTTGATATTTAGTCTGACACCCGCACCCCACAGGGGGACACAACTGACCTATAAAAGTTAGAGTCTGGAGCAGTGTGGTGCGCAGATATTTGACTCGGCTATACCTGCCACCCGCACCGAGTTCTCACCCAAACTGCTCCGTCCCCGCAGCCCTATACAAGCCTTTACTGCGCTGTCTTTTGATGTTTTCTTTCTTTCTCTTACAATTATACAATTAATCTATCTTTTATTTGATCTCTCTAATATAATTAATAAATAAGGATTAACATTGATCATATCAAACAGAAATACTACCCTAATAACGCTTTTTAAACATATATTGGCAAGGATTTATAATATAATTTTGGCAAGGTTTTTGCCTTATAATTCTAAGCTTTTAGTGATAATTTGAACACAAGCGATATTCCTCCACGGTTTTAGTTTGATCATTGCGATAAAGTTAGTACGTGAATCGAGATAAATAGCTTACCCGATTTTGTGCAACACGCTTTTGAACCTTTTTGCGTGACGTTCTGTTTTTCTTTCCTTCTTGTTTTTCTTTCCTTTATTTTTTGCAACACGTTTTGTGTGTAAATTATATACACATGCTATATTTAATTACAAAATACTTGTGTTTTACTTTTTTTAAGGTGAGTCAATAGAACATATTTTTTTTAATACTTATGTTTTTCTACCTATGTAAGCGGTGTAAACACCTATATGCAGCAAGACCTTGGGCTTTGTAGTGGACTTGAGGCTGTGGCAGTTTAATTAGACGTGACTAAAAGATGAGTGGAGCAAGCCCATCCCGATCCACAGGTAGTCACATACCTCTGGAGACGCTCATAAAGGGGGTGCTATTAATACAGTCACCTCTGGGCGGTGGAGGGCATGCCCTGGGTATAAATAGGATAGGTTTGTCTCTACCGCCTGCCACAACTCACTCACAGGTCTGCATTAATGTGTATACATCAACATGTGCTGTTTGAGAGTGCAGAGATATACAAATCATGAGAAGCCCACTGCCCTTGCCTTTGTTACTGTTGGATCTTCTCAAGCTTCACAGTATCAATTTCACCTCATAAGCCAATAATAATAGAAAAAATAACACAACATACAGTTCATTAATCAAATTACGTATCTTTTCATCATGTAATACATGTTACACGCAATTTTGGCACAAGTTGTTAATAAAGAAAAAAGGTAAAAAAAAAACAAACAAAAAATAGTTGGCTCCGGAATTGTAAGTGAGATGGTGATTTATCACTTTTGTAGAAACAACAATATTATACTGTCTGATTAATTATACAATTAACATAAAAATGAAACGAATGTAAGATGATGAACTACGGTATTCTACCCAATTTGGATATTAAATTGATTTACATGAAGCTGTATCACGATGTATTGTTGAGTGTTTTGACAATGAATAAATCCGCTCTGCTTTATTAAGTAAGTATACATGAGTTATCATTCCTCTACAAACCGCAGATGAAAGAATAATGATGAACAATAAAAATAATCCTACATGTAATTCTGCCAATTCAAAAGTGGCCAGTGCTTAAGAAAATGTGCTGTACATTCTGATTGTTGATGAATAATAACAGATCTTTCCAAAGTGTTCTTCACAATACCATGTTTCATGGATGCCAAAGCATATTCACAATTTTTTAGATGTGGTGCAAATGATATTCACATTTATCGATGTATCCGCCTCCTATTCCTGGCGTGAAATTAGCAAGAAACTCTACGTACAGTTAAACGCAAAGTTGTGAAAAATATATTGGCAGGGACCGTAAAGTGTGAGATATCTATGAGGATGGCAAGCAGACAGCTGGTTTATACCAGAGTGGTGTTTGTTGTTGAATTAGATAGCTTAGGATAAGGACCAAGAAACATGGTTCTCTCTTTACAGTGAACAGGATTGAAGCGTCCATCCCTGCAGGAGAGAAACATGCTCGTATATTTATGCAGGGGGACACAGTATTTCCCTATAAACTATTAAATATCACTTCTTCTTAACGGACACTATCTTTGGAATATGGACCTTTTTTCACATATTTGTCCAATTTTGAATGCATTTTAAGACAAGTTTTCTCTTAGCCTGTATGTGATGATATTCTTGTAACCATTGCAATATTTCATTAATTACTGACCTATTACCGACATAAGACTGAGATCTAATGCGGCAGTAATTGTTCAATATTGGTCTGCCAAAATGACATAAGACACATTTGCACGCCGGTCCCTAATCAGATATTACATACAATGTTGTCTCGTCTCTTAAAGTACTGAGCAACAATTTACACATCAAATAAACAAACTGCCCCACGTCTGTTATGTTTATATCTGATGTAGTAAAACCGTGTAGTACTCAAAGCGAGGCCCTGTATTGACGTCCTCTGACGCAGCCTCGCTTTCAGGCAGCTCCTGGCATCTCTAAGGTCCCTGGAGTTGTCAATAAGATCAGTGTATTATCCAGTCCCTGCGGACGCCTCTATCGACCCTATACCGGGTCTCTACATATATATATTAAAACTGAATTGTCCTGCCTGCGGACAATTTTACAAATATACATATACATACACATATATAAGGTCATATATGCATATATATATATATATATATATATATATATATATATATATATATATATATATATATATATATATATAAACATTACCTTTTAAGGAATAAATATATACATAATGCTTCTATATCGTACGGCCTCACCACCTTCAATACACACGCCTTAAGGATGATTCATAACACACTGAAATCAAAGCAAGAACTTGGAGTACATTTATATTTGATGACATGTGATCAAGAGAAGAAATATAGTTTTGTAAATCTTACATTTAGCCCTAAAAAATAGTGACATACAACTCTTCCTATTTTGGGGTTCAATGTTGCCAAGTTTCTATATGGAGCAATTTTTAGCAATGTATTTTCAATGGGTCAGGGAACAAAACATCCATGAACTATGTTTCCTAATGAGAAATATCACACAATTATAATGTTGATTTTCCCGCCAGTTGCAATGTTTTGCTTGAGCTGAAGAACATGAAATTGCTTTTACTCAAGCCTAAAATAAACCTCACAAATCATGTAGATTCCCTCTACATGTCGAAAATGTACTATTCACACATTCTCGGGTAGAACTGTGCAAATGTCGGAAAATTCTATCACTGGAATGGCTGGTTTGGTTTTCAAAAGTCTATTCTCCACAGATTTACACCTTTACCTTTGAGGAACATTTAGGTTTATAGAATTGGTCACATTTCAAATTCACACACACTCACACACAGATATATATATATATATATATATATATATATATATATATATATATATATATATATATATATATATATATATATATATATATATATATATATATATATTGTATAATATATATTGTATAATATATGTGATAAAATGAGATGTTTTCAGTGCGGTAAAAATGAAGAATAGATGACATGTCCAAAACAAAAACAATTGCATCTTTATAAAACAGAAATCCGGAACGTCTCATGAAGCCCATCTAAATGACAAAGTAGCACATAGTATGTTTAGTGTCAGACAAGATGGTAAGCTCTAGCACAACAGAGATTACATGCTGATTGGCATCATGTAGTTACTATGGTTACACGTCAACCATGTCAATATCACAATTATCAGAAGTATCATGATCTTATCCATGACATTATAGAGTATTGCAAAGCACTTACAGTGACATCAGCGACTCTGTCTGGTTAAGATATGTTAGTTTTTTCTATCATAAGATATACACCATTGTATCCCTTGTAGGACGCCGTATTTATTACCAAGCAATTGCAGACTGCGGTGACGTGATTCATCGATACTGCGGGACTGTCCTTGAGCGGCTGTGGGTGGTGTCATACACTAAATAATGAAAATGTCAGGCCAGTGTGGTGAGTGGCAGTGTTTGACAATGTCAATCACGTCCTGACATTATCGCCCAGCCTTCTTGGCTTTCCAGCATAGTTTTAATGATAGGTCCGCGGGGAGTGATGCGTAAGGACTCTCTGTGACACATGACAAGGCTATCAGCCCCGGTCCCAGGCGTGACACTATAATGATCACCGGCACATTAGCTGCTTTTTCACACAGTTTCCTGATTGCAGCTTTCTTCTCTACATTGAGCTCTGTCAATTAAGTGTCTGGCTGACACCTCCACAATGGCTGCTCCCTCTGTCTCCATCCCCAAAATCTCATCTGGCTGACATCTACACAATGGCTTCTCCCTCTGTCCCCAGCTCTTCCTTCTTCAATGTCTGACTCTTTTAGGAGTAAAATCCTCAAATTATTGATGCCATCACAATATCACCTGTCATAATCTGCCCCCACTTCATATAACAGTTAAAATCACATTTTTCAACTTCCCAGTGGCATGTCTTGTGCCCTTTATTATCTGTATTATCTTAAAACACTGAAATTGTCATTTTATTTATCATTTTTCTTATATATTTGTCATTCACATCTGTATTCATGTATCAATTACACGACAATGTGCAGTAAAGTTCTAAAATTATGGTTCAGAGTAAATCTTTCAAAATCGCTGATGGAATTGTGCTTGCTCTCTTGGTTTGGTGTATTGTAGACGCTGAAGCCCTTACTACCGCACCCATAAACAGTGTGAGTAAATATAGAGTAACTGCCGCTCCTCACCGTGAGCACTGGAGGAGTGTTCCTCCCCGCTGCCTCCCATAATCTACACACTCATACCACTTGTGTTTTTTGTTGCATCTCTGAGCCTGTCTAGCGTGAAATATGGCATCATGTTATTAATGCCCATCTTAGCAGGGAAGTGGTCCGTGTAATATGCTGTACCCCCAACCCTCCTCTACTCGTCCCCCTCCACGCTACTCACACCAGAGCAGCGCCAGAAATATCCGCATAAAATAACATTTATTCATTCCTCCAGATTGATTATGCTACCCCCCTCTCTCCTCTTTTTAATACTCTTTTTTCCGATCTTGTTTTAGGACACTTGTCCTCTATGAAGACATATATCTTTTATCTTGAATTGTCCTCTTTACTTTCCAAACCTCATTTTCATGTTCCACTTTATTTCCCCGGAGTCACTCTTTTCGCTTTTGCTTTTAACATGTTACTCTCCTTTCCGTTCCTTCCTTTTCCATTTATCTTTTGCTTCATGACTTATATTGTTCTCCTCTTTCTCCCCCCCCCCTCTATTTTCTTCCCGCTTTTCCCTTCCGGTTCTGCTTCCCCCCTGTTTCACTTTTCCCTTGAATTACAATCTTACACTTGTTTTACTTCTCAAGTTACCTGTATTTTACAATCAACGCATCCATTGCCTGCTTATATTTCATTTTTCACATTCCACACAAAAAATCTGGAGCTACCCTGAAAATAAGGCCTCCCACCCTGTTTGTGTACTCTGTTGTTCTTCGATTAACGCCCAATATGGGGATCGAGGGGCGGGGATAATGTTACAGAGATTTCTCTAAACTGGTTATCTTAGTAGTTCTGCTGCAGTTAGTTTATTTTTGAATAGATTACCACACTGCTGTAATTTGGGGTGATGCTTTTACTCTTTTCAGAAAATCCTTTAAATCTCATAAATAAAAATGCTGACACAAACAACACGTATAAACCAAATGAGATTTGGTATTATCAAAAATATAGTATATTCCACTGTAAAACCATGCAATGAAATGATGATGCGTGCGACTCAAAATGATCAATTTAAAGTGAATGAGAGAAATGATATAACTGTGGGCCATGGAAGTCTGGGAGTATTCCTGTGAGAGATGGACCAACAAATGGCGCTGACATTGCCTATAATGTAGTCGATGGGTGACACAGCCTACTTGACCCACCAACCACTGCTCTCACCGATTTACTGCTAAGAGCCCTGACAAGCCCACTGCTTTACTGTCACAAGATATACACAGTTTGAGGCAAATTTTTATTTTGAGTACACATGGACGCCAGCAATCTATTCACAGCGATTTAATCTCATATGAACACAGCTCATGCATATATATGTACATTATACTGATGTGAAAACATAAACCGTGTTAGATATTTTACCACTCAAATGATGTGTTTATAACTTGATGAAAAGGAATAGAAAAAACTACTTTAAATATTCTTTCACCTGAAATGCTGAAGCATAGCTTTTAAGCATAGCTTACCCTCGCTAATAAGCAGGGAGATTATTAAATTTGATCTTTGTGGGTTATTGCCAAGAGGAGCTCCATATTGTAGTTAATTTGCATAATTAGTAACACTGATAGGCATTACAAAGTGCAATTATACCCTGCATATCTGTTATACTGTTTACAGTTGAGCTTTTCTAGATAACGGTATTTAGTTACAAGAAGAGAACAGACGCCAAAATCTCATCTAAGATGCTGAAAGGGCAAAGAAGCTGAACTGCTTCTATCATTGATTTTTGAAATCCTGGAAGAGCCTAAGACAATATGGAAGCACTCATTAAAAGTTTTTTGCTATGAGTTTGCTATAAGAAGCTGGTTTGGCCGCCATCTGTGGAGCAATCAGCGGAGAAGCAAAAGGTTTTGTTGCCAGATCAGGGAAGACCAAGAAAAGCCTTTGAACGCTGAGTTGGGGGTTTGATCCTGACAAGGAAAATCTCTATGCTATGCTGGTCAGAGAGAGGGGGAGGGCTTCTGGGGGTGGATGGATTGCACCCACAGGAACACAGTCTAGAAACAAACTGGACATTTGCGCGCTCCTTGCAGCGGAGCGCCTCTGCTGATAGCGCTATATAAGCTTGTGGTGGAGTGTGGTGAGACGCTGGTATGAGCAGGGTCACGTGTCTTTTTCTCTTGGCGACGCAGTAGCCAATAGATCTGAGGTTATCAAAGATTGTTCTGCCATAGATCATAGATATTGGGGTTTGGCCAGCTGAGCTGCTTGGGGCGGATCGGGGCAGATTTAATGCGGGATGTGGGAGGAAAGGGACATGGTCTGTCCATCAAACCGAGGACGCCAAGCTCGCTCTCCCAAACATTAAGAGTAGCGTATTTAGGTCATTGCATTCTCTTCTGGGGTTTGTTTGCTTTGTTCTCAATGTACACATTCTGACCTCTGTCGTCAAGGGATCTTTTTGTTCATCTAAATGTCAAATATTATAAATATGAAGTGAAAGGAAAGCAGTAATTTTAGTCAGATCATTTGAAAAAGATGTTTGATTAATGAAAAGATCAAATTGTTTTACTTATAGTCATTTGGGTTTTCCTAGATATGCTACTAAGCCAAACTGCTGCCTGAGTGAACGGTGCCTCGGTGAGTTAAGACAAACTCATATCAAACATGCCACATTAGAGATAGCATTCATACAGTACAGATCAATGTCAAATCTCCCTCCCCAGTCTGTCTGACCAAGCTACTTTGCTCCTGCAGCTTTGGATAAACTTCCATTATTTGTCAACATGAAGATTATGATACAATCGTATAAGATTTCTTTTAAACAAAGTGTGTTAGATATATCCGAAAATCTTCCATGCGTTGTACTGTAAATACGGAAACCAAGGTCAATGTGACAGACAATTTCAGAACTGAAATATACACAAATATGTGAGGAATTATTGCAGACATATTAATTTTTCACAAGGCCTTTATATACTTATTATATTTGAAGGATGATAATTACTCCATGGTTTAAGTTAGACTTGAATATTTGGAGCATCCAGAACAAACACTAAATATGAATGTCACATTTCCTTTTTCAAAACCTTCTGTAAAAGCTTACATATATAGATCAGTTTTATCCCTTTTACTCAGATTTTAGAATGATATTTCTTGAGGTTGGTTTACCCAGCTGTTTGCCAATGTTTAGACCTTATCTAGTCAGGTTGAGTTGCCATATTTGAAATATTATACTGACAGTTGTAGTGGACATCAATCCATCATTTATGACAACGGATCACAACTGATTTACAACTGATTCTGTCTCTAATTGGCCAAGCGCCATCTGACTGGAATGTTCTGATAAAGCATTGAGCAAATCCTTGTGACCAAAAGCACAATAATATCAATACATTTTGTACTTTTCCAGGATATGTATAAGACTCAAAGGAGTAGAGGTCAACAGCAAATGGACATGAACATTATTTCAAAATTGTCAAAATTGAAACGTACTTGCAAGAATCACATTCAAAATTGTTCCTTGCGCCATTGACCAAACTCATTTTATAATAAGCGATGTCAATTTTCACAGATTAGGCAAAACATTATTATGATACCAGAAGACTACATCTGACTCAAATATAAATATTGTGGACATCATTGCTGCCGATCATGGCACATAGTCATAGCTGTGTTAACATACAGAGTGCTGCTTTGTTGTCATGATAAGAAAAGTGTTTGATTTTACATGTTGACCCTAAATAGTACACAAGTGAATAAGGATGTTGAGGACAGGAAGTTGTTGACTGGAGGTCATGACCTAACACCCAGGTATAAAGTTAAAGGCCCTTTGGAGGATCCTTAGGACATCTCATCACCTCTCTCCTCAGTAACCTATAGTCGACTGCACCTTGCCCCCATACATCGGCCCTCACGCAATCAGTAACCTAGTCGACTGCACCTTGCCCCCATACATCGGCCCTCATGCAATCAGTAACCTAGTCGACTGCACCTTGCCCCCATACATCGGCCCTCACGCAGGCAAACTGTGTTTCTTTCATCGGGCTTACACTACTATTATCCAGGACCCAAAGGGGCACCCTGTGTGAGTCCACTCACCCAGAAACAAATTAGTTTCTTAATGGAGGATGAGATTCATTTATATATGCGCATGCGCTGAGAGGAATTCACGATGAGTTTGTTCTGAGTGGCATAATTTCAATATTGGATTTTTTTTCTCTCTGAGGATGAAATTGGAAGATAACCACCGATCAACTTCACTTACTGAAATATGGATGAAATGTTCGTGGAGCCCAACAATATGACGATATGATAACATGTCAAAATGGCAGCTGTGCATGAACATAAATCTAGATCTCGCATTCAATTATCAAATTGTCATATATGAACTATATCACACAAATCATTCAATCAAAAGTTCATTTAATATAATCATCGTTGTATGTTGATGCATTAGATGAGATTGATAAATGAGCAAAACGTGGAGGAACTCATCAAAGGGTTATTTATTCCTCTTTGTATGTCGGCCTGGGCTTGGCAAAATATGTAAAAAGGTTATATTGAAATTATTTATTGTAATATTGCAGTGAAAAATAGGAGTAATATATAATTATAATAATAAAAGCAAAACACATTTACTGATTTGTGTCAGTGCAGAATGAATATGTTTTTTAGATACATAAGGATTTACAAATTGAGTGTCTGCATATGTATCGTAAGCCATTGTAATAATATCGTAAGATGTCTTTCTAATAACTGGCAATGAGTGAAAATGTAATCCTACAAATTTTACATTTGTGACTATGTGTGTGAGTCAATTTGATCAATGTATCAGCCAGTTTTGTTATTCCCGATTTGAGTAAAGTTTTGGTCTGTTGATTATGTCGGAGTTTCCATTAGAATGACATAGATGTTGGTGTCGTGCTGAAGATTTATTTTGAAGAGTAGCGCATATATTGATGCTATTTTGGCGCTGACATTCATAGCCTCCGGAAACACTCTAAATCTAAAACTTGCTTCACAGAACGATCCTTATGAAATCTATAATCGTCCTATTTCGTGTCAACAAAATGGAATCCTGTCCATTTTCACAAATAGAAAGTAGATCCGAGTCAGATGCATGTGCGCATGAAGGAACAAAGTGGAGCACGTGACCTTCATGTAAACCCCCAAATGTGTTTAAAAGAAATGACCATTTCAGGCCAATAGATGTTGCGAAAATGGCGGTCAAAAGTGGCCAATATATCGTCCGAACTAGACCAATGTGGCTGATTCATTCATTATGATCGAGGACAAATGTTTTTGAGATTAGTTTCTCCTTCCCCTGTGATTTTTGTTCAGAGCAGTTTGACGCCAATGACCTCCCAGCAGTCTTTGCGGCAGGCCGGAAGTGGTCCTATCAATGTTCTGGTTCCCGTCCCGTAAGGCTCACTTTCGATCTTATTACCAAGACGATCGGGTAGCCAGCTGCAAAGAAGGTGGTGACGGTAGCGAGTTGGTGGTCTCCAGGGAAAGGTTCTGAAAGATGGGAGTAAGCGGTAGGGCCGCTACCTTCACGCTTTACTATTGTTTGACAATCCTAACCGCAGGCGTGCTTTACACCGATAAACCTCTACACATGCCACATTCATAGCGTACTTGTCATAATGTTTGCCACACATTGAGCTGAAGGATTTGCTTATTATTATTCGGCAAAGTAACAGTGGAAAGTCATTCACCTCACCCTGGCCAGCCCGCCATGATGAGCTGATGACACCTGTTAATCAAGGTCAAGGTCATGCTAGATAACCACCCGGCTGTAAATCTACAGCCTGGAAAGGATGGCCATAGATTCGGCAAGGTCCAATGTGTCATAAATACTGCATAAAGCATGATAAATGGATCTTGTAATGGAAATCACGTCGAGGATAAGAAGAGAAAATGTATGAAGCTTTAGACTCTGCCCTGTTCAGGCACTTCTCGTGAGCCTACTCCGAGTCTGTTAAACGACTTGCCTACAACACATTTTACTTCTCAATATAATGTGAAACCATAGTTCACCTGCTGCATCAGTTTTGTATTCAGTGTAAAAGCAATGATAAAATTATTTTATAATGTAATGTAACTCTCTTGGTCTTGCCACGTTAGGGTACAATGATATCCTGAACAATATATTTGATCTGCATCTCATTAATGACTTTAATCTTGTTTTCTTCATCAGTGCCTGTCCTGATTTTGTCTTTCAAGAAATATTTAAGGAAATTAATTGGAGATTCAAAGCTTTTATATCCATGTCAACTGAGATCAAGGGTACTCCCAGATCAGACTCATTATTTTGAATGCATTTTTATTCTCTCATGTGCTATAATGATATATCATTCCCAGGATAACCAACTATTAACCCTAACAATCAATCACTAGAATTCTGCATTTACATTACATCAAACCCATAATACACTTAAGGAAATTGAGGAATATATTTATATATATACATGGCACCATGTCAATGGTTGTGACCTTGAATGCCATTTTAAAAATAATAAATAAACCTAATACTTTTAAATACATGAACATGAACATAAGCTTCGTTTCTTATTTGATTTTTATTACATAATAAGCAAATGTGTTTAGGCTAAAGCGTCACACTTTCAGTGGTTTATGTTGCTGTATTTCTGACAAAGAACAGGATAAAAATACCATTAAGTGCAAAGCATACATCCTCTTGATATAAAAGGGAACATTTATACATTAATTTGTAAGAGAGATTGATGAAAGCAACAACTCATCTTAGCGTAAAATTATGTGAATGTTTTGTACCGATTGTGGTGGATTATATTACTACTTTTCGATTTGATATAAAGAGGTCAATTTTAATAGTTTTGGAAAACGTTGCAAGGTTTTGCTGCAATACAAAGAAAATTTCAAGATAGCGTGAGAACGTTGATTGAAAAAAATGATCATGAAATTTAATGGGCATGAGTAAATTGAACACGCTAAGCATCCAGTTCCTAAATGTGTTAATCAGCGTGATAAGGTAATAAGTCAATGGCCACAGACACAATGTAGTCTCAAGAGTGTAATAATTACCAGCTCCCGCCCAGGCCTTGTACTTGTATGGCCAATGGCGGTCTCATAATTTTAGGTTGTTTCAATAAGTACGGCCTACAGATCTAATCGCTTCCTGAAGAGGGAAGCAGTAAAAGGGATAGGGAGCAACCAATGTTAACTGGCCTCTTATGACTCGGGATGGAAACGAGGCATGGTTCAGTGTGTAATATTAAGATACTGACAGGGATAGGCCAAACTGCTTCATGCAAAACCTCTCATCTATAGTGTTAACAGGATATATTTAACTATAACACAAACAACTGATTATTGGCGTTTTTTTCCTCATTGTGTTGATGCAGAATTTGAAATACTTAATGCGAGGTCATATCATAACAAATAATAATAGGCTAGTCATAATAGGCTAGTAATAATTTCACATTCCTTTTTCCTTCAAAATAGAATTGAACATATATTATTGACTTTGCTATTGAAACCAGAAGATTATTTGCTTGCGACACTTGTGATATTTTAGTCCCATTAGGTAACCTTTTATGAGTACAATATTAAGTATGTCTGTATTGCATTTAATGGACCAATCAAAAGGGTAAGCAAAGGTCAAGTGATTGAAGTATGGTCTCTTTCCTAACAAGCATATGCAGGTGTTAAAGGGCCAGAATACTTGACTTTTAAAATGTGATTGATTGAATATATATTCGCAGAATATACATAGAAGATTCTAATTTGATTAATCTATTTTACTTAAGCACCTTTAGAAAACATGAAATATATAATTTAAAGTAGAAAGTTGTTTTTGTTTGAATCCTTTTAAATGTAAAGCTATTCTGTGGGTTTAGACCACTTTTTATGGTTGCAAACATGTTTAGCTAAAATTAAATGGCGCGAAGAAAATGTTTCAGTTGACTTTTTATCCGTTTATGTATTACCATTCAGAGTCAATTGACATTCAAACATTTTGAAAAGCTGATGATTAATATTGACGTATTCAGTAGACCCTGTTTTATATTGATATGAAAAAATTAACGACTCTGTTGATTCATGCTAAATACATGTTAAACATTACATCTGTCACTCTGCATTTCATTCTAGTTGGCTGAATCCCAATACAATCACACCCTAAGCGGAAAATCTAATCAAAAGGGCCTTTAGTAAGCTTAAAGTGAATTTTCTAGAGAAATGTACGGCAAGTTGAGAGTTGAGAGAGGTTTGTCCTGCATAGGGAACGCTCACTTCGGCTGAAGATAAGTGCATGTTAAAGACTGTGGAAAAGCTGATGCTTATATACAACCTGAAGCAATAACATGAAAAGGCAATCATTTTTGACAGAATGTCAGTTCTACACAAGTATAATTCAATTTAGGGGATAAAATGGCCGACGGTCAATGCCCTCTATGCAAAGCACGCTACATTTAAGTTTACGAACCATTCCATATGCCTGTGGCATTTAAGTAAACTGCCCAAGTAGTGCTGAACAAGCAGGAAACAGATATTGCCAAGCTTCACTTTCCCAAAGCACGGCAGCATGTCTTGTTTGGATAAGAAGTGTCAAAAACGTCCATCTGTCCTTCAGAATATATCCATAAATGAGTAATTGCATGCACAATAAATGATTCTTACTTTCTGAAACAATACATAATGCTGCGCGGATCAGCTGCTATCTAAACATTCGAACAGGCATATAATATGAACAAATTGCAATTTAATGCAAATATCAAAGCTGTAGAATGTGATTTTCATACTTCACACACGTATGTATATGGAGTTCCAACAAGTTGCAACTTTGTCCTTTGGGAAATAACTCCTCATATTTCATCGATGTTTTTGCATTGCAAATAAATCACCATAAGATTAATACTCTTTCAGAGGGGAGGAATCTATTTGGTGACCTTTTGAATCATACTCTTGCTGCATAGAAGATTAAAAGCGAATCAAGCCTCCTCAGACTGCCAATATAACGCAAATAACAAGATGAAAGCAAAGCCGGAAAGTATTAAAAAGGTATATTGGTCTAAGATAAAGGACAGATAAAGACCTCCAACATTTAGTGGTTGGTAAGTGGTATGTATAGCAGACTTAGGTCCATGTCTGACACTACCGCCAGGTGGTACCAACCCTCTCATGCCGCTATAACATTGAGTGGTTGGTAAGTGGTATGTATAGCAGACTTATGCCCATGTCTGACACTACCGCCAGGTGGTACCAACCCTCTCATGCCGCTATAACATTTAGTGGTTGGTAAGTGGTATGTATAGCAGACTTATGTCCATGTCTGACACTACCGCCAGGTGGTACCAACCCTCTCATGCCGCTATAACATTGAGTGGTTGGTAAGTGGTATGTATAGCAGACTTATGCCCATGTCTGACACTACCGCCAGGTGGTACCAACCCTCTCATGCCGCTCTAACATTGAGTGGTTGGTAAGTGGTATGTATAGCAGACTTATGCCCATGTCTGACACTACCGCCAGGTGGTACCAACCCTCTCATGCCGCTATAACATTGAGTGGTTGGTAAGTGGTATGTATAGCAGACTTATGCCCATGTCTGACACTACCGCCAGGTGGTACCAACCCTCTCATGCCGCTCTAACATTGAGTGGTTGGTAAGTGGTATGTATAGCAGACTTATGCCCATGTCTGACACTACCGCCAGGTGGTACCAACCCTCTCATGCCGCTCTAACATTGAGTGGTTGGTAAGTGGTATGTATAGCAGACTTATGCCCATGTCTGACACTACCGCCAGGTGGTATCAACCCTCTCATGCCGCTATAACATTTAGTGGTTGGTAAGTGGTATGTATAGCAGACTTATGCCCATGTCTGACACTACCGCCAGGTGGTATCAACCCTCTCATGCCGCTATAACATTTAGTGGTTGGTAAGTGGTATGTATAGCAGACTTATGCCCATGTCTGACACTACCGCCAGGTGGTATCAACCCTCTCATGCCGCTATAACATTGAGTGGTTGGTAAGTGGTATGTATAGCAGACTTATGCCCATGTCTGACACTACCGGCAGGTGGTACCAACCCTCTCATGCCGCTATAACATTTAGTGGTTGGTAAGTGGTATGTATAGCAGACTGATGTCCATGTCTGACACTACCGCCAGGTGGTACCAACCCTCTCATGCCGCTATAACATTTAGTGGTTGGTAAGTGGTATGTATAGCAGACTTATGCCCATGTCTGACACTACCGCCAGGTGGTACCAACCCTCTCATGCCGCTATAACATTGAGTGGTTGGTAAGTGGTATGTTTAGCAGACTGATGTCCATGTCTGACACTACCGCCAGGTGGTACCAACCCTCTCATGCCGCTATAACATTTAGTGGTTGGTAAGTGGTATGTATAGCAGACTTATGCCCATGTCTGACACTACCGCCAGGTGGTACCAACCCTCTCATGCCGCTATAACATTTAGTGGTTGGTAAGTGGTATGTATAGCAGACTTATGTCCATGTCTGACACTACCGGCAGGTGGTACCAACCCTCTCATGCCGCTATAACATTTAGTGGTTGGTAAGTGGTATGTATAGCAGACTTATGCCCATGTCTGACACTACCGGCAGGTGGTACCAACCCTCTCATGCCGCTATAACATTTAGTGGTTGGTAAGTGGTATGTATAGCAGACTTATGCCCATGTCTGACACTACCGCCAGGTGGTACCAACCCTCTCATGCCGCTATAACATTTAGTGGTTGGTAAGTGGTATGTATAGCAGACTTATGCCCATGTCTGACACTACCGGCAGGTGGTACCAACCCTCTCATGCCGCTATAACATTCTCAATTTCAAAGAAAATGTTGCTTCTCATTTACCTTCAAAGCATATCTCCCCAGTTGGGTAATATCAAATCATAATTAGATAACATTCTTGTTCTAGTCTGAAGTACATATAGATCATGTTGTATTTAGTGTTTAAAGGAATTTAGTGGATGGTTGTTTTGAGCATTGTATTAGTTTATGCTTAGAATAATTAATTTCACGCCATGGAATATCTAAAGTCATAAAGAATATTTTGAAATTGTTAATCACTCACTTATGGCATTTATTAAATTAGTTTACATATCCTTCAAATATCTATCACATTTAAAAATAAACATAGAGACAAAGTCCAGGTTTTTAATTTTCAATATTAATATTTGTCAAGCACGTGACTTTGAAGTGGGCAGTTCTATTAAGAATCAACTAAGAAAGAAGAGGAGCTGATATTTACAACAGAGGATGTGATAGGTGCACAAGTCAGCAAGGTGGCAAGAGAGTAGACCTGCTGTTGACCTTTACTTTTCCCGAGTAAATACCTCTGTAAATATATACTCCGCCGACTAGAGCAGAGGGTTACAAGAGGATGTGTGTCTCAGACCAATAACCTTACACGTTCTCTGTGTGTTCTGACCTAAGCGGAAGGCCAGATGCCCTCGTATGGTTCACCGGATCTTCTTCCTCTGCAAAGATGCTCATTCCACAAGAAATCTTTGGGTGGTAGCAGACACCGGGATGTGTTTTGTGTGAGATGTCAAAGAAAAAAATAGGGTTGAGTGATAGGTGTTAGGTATGGGGTATTGTTAAATTGAATAGATTGTAATCAATTTTGAGGTATGGCTTAACACCACACAGATATTATTTTAGGTGTTTATTTTATCCGTTTATTTTATTATTTTCCGCGGAAAGATTAACATGGGTAACTTTAGCCAAGATGAAATCATCAAATATGAAATATTTTCATAATGAGAGTGAACGTATTAAGAAAAACTTCAAAACTATTTTACCGTTTACCCTTGAGCGATTGAGATATTGGTTCCATCAAAAATCATGCCACCAATAATGCAATCTTGCCATATAATGAAATATGTAACTCTACACAAGAACTCTTGGATAACTCTTGGAGCCAATTTCCACAGATTCCTTCAGACCTGGGGCAATGTTGTCTCTAGCCTAACTACCCTTCATTGCAATTTTGCAGTCGTCAAAGGCGTGGCCAGAATGTGGTGTTTGAACATCTTTCACATACACAAAAAGATATGAATAAATATAATGAGATGGCCAACGCTTTATGATAATCAAAATATATATCTATCTCGCTTATCCTGAAATAAAGAGAACCTATGTGAATTTAATTTGTTATGATATGATATGATATCATATCATGTTATCACGATGCAAGCAGTGTTGTTTTCTCACAGCATAAATTCACCCCCCGCTTATTTTTCCTTATAAGCCACTTATGGAGACGCATCGCCTGGGCTTTCTTTCTTGAGGCACCAACCGCCAATACAATATGAAGTTTCTAATAAATGAATTCTGCTCTTGTCAACATCTGACAGCTGTGATGTATTTCTTGTTGATTAAATGAGCCAGACAGGCAAGAAGAGAGTGGTGACTCCAAGATAAATGAAACGAACTAAACCATCTATACAAGCCAATAATGATACACTCTGCCTATTTGCAAACTAAACCATCTATACAAGCCAATAATGATACACTCTGCCTATTTGCAAACTGTTATTTACTTTGCGATTTTTTCCTTTAACTTTGAAATATTGTATTTAGAAGATGATAACCCTGGAGAATTGAAGATACCTTATTAATAGGAGACGCCCTCTTACCATATCATAACACATCTCAGACAACCTATTGGAAATTTAATTTAAAATTTATCATAATATATATTTAAGGAGGGCTGAATAATGATACTTGTATAGAAGTCAAGAATACTTGTAAGAAGTCAGTCAGAATCACATTATTACAAATGTATTATATAGCTATTGTTTGATGCCAAATCATAGTTTTGTATCTATTCTTTCTGGTGAGTTTCAAAGAGACAAATAATGTATTTGATACATTGTGAGTAGTTAAGTAAGAAGTGTTATCTTTGTGAAAATATTACAAAATGTCCTACACAGTTTAAACGGTGCCATAAACTCACATATTGTATGGAATAGGCATCCGTATCATTATAGAGGACTGTTTTGAATAGTGTTGAAGTTGGTCCTGCTTCTATGTAGATTAGATCCAAATATATTGAAAAAAGCTGCCTCGTCAGCACACCTATATGAGAAACAAAGAACACTTCTCGGCCACTCAAGCCATTTTAACAGCTCTGGCTCCCGGATAACCAGCTGAGGTCCAAACTAATTTGAGTCTAAAGCTCAAGGCTGAGTAATCAATAGCGAGAAAAACAAATTGTGGAGAAGAGACAGATAAACAGGGATTTTCCTCTTTATATGGGTCGATTTTCTACTAATTAGCTTTGTAAAACTAGACGGATATTTGGCAAGTGTTATTTTAGCATCCTAAAACTATCAAGGAATTCTCAAAACAAACATAATGAGTAGGAGTGAGGAAAAATGAATACGATTGCTAGACCATGTCAAGGAGAATTGCTTTAATGAATAAATGAGATTTCTTTGGTATTATTATCATGTGGCATCCATTATTCAGTGTGAATTAATTCGCTTTTTGAATTTTTTATTGAATGATATTACTGAGAAAACATGCTATAATTAACAACTCTAACTGGAGTAATTAAATGATAGAACTGAAGAAAAATGTGTTTTCTCCTCTTGTTTAACCGTTCTTTAAGCTCTGATTGCGTGTTCGCCCAAAAGGCAGTACCTGAAGGAATTGTGTAGGGTTCCTCTCTCCCCTACTTAAAGGAGCCACTCATCTATAAGGCCTTTATTTCCTATGCCAGGCACTAATTTAACAAAACATTAATGATCAGGCCTAGTTTTAGTAATTAATATAAATTATTCATCTTAATTAAAAACATGAATTTCTTAATCACTTTATTAAGCATCCTTAGACGTTTCCAGCCTCGTTTTTCCATGATATGAGCATTTATCATGTTGATGGATTATCGCTCACCACACTTATAAACGTATTGTGTCATTAGATCCAGAAAATATTCTTTCAACGTCAAGACCACATCCGAATTTCACAGTGCTGTTATTAACTTAATTATTTGGCTTTCCCAGGAGACAATTGAAAACACTGAACATTAGTGTTTTGATATATTCAATTTGAAAAGAATTCAATGGAGAAAGGTAGGCATCTTCACAAGAGTTAATTTTTATTCCTAAAAAGTGGAGAAATCATGTCGTGGTTCTTGACCTTATAGAGATTATAGACGAATTTTCAACCCCATGTTATCTATAGGGTCACATTCATACAAATGAAGGGACAACATTAGAATGTAGTTCAAAATGTAACTCCCCCAGACTGGTTAGCGGCCTAATGTAACTAAAACACGTCATATCATGTAAATAGACATGATGCAATAGATCGATTCCAAGGAACTAATCATAAATAGTTAGGCATGTCTCACGTTGGGGTTATCTACAAAATATTAGTCAATATTACTCACATATTTGGAGAAAGAAAATCATTTTCATGGTGTTATATTACCCAAATCTATGCTATATCAAGTTATCATATGACATTTTGAGAAAGGTGAAATATGCCATTATATGTATATGACACCGAACAAGTGTATATAGTATGGCATGTGTGACATTCTACATGCCAGCATATGGTATGGTAAGTGTGCCATTTAACATGTCAGCATATGGTGTGGTAAGAGTGACATTTGACATACTGGACAGCATGGGAGCTCCTCTTTAGGGCCACCGCGTTGACCTTATTGCCCCGCGTGTCTGCTGTCCGGTATGGAGTAGACCTCTGTGAGAATTGCCCATAAGGCCATCAAAGATGTGCTCTGCAAGTGGCAGGTCCAGAAATTGTCTCCCTGGGGGAAGTTATACCCGTGACAAAGTTGCAAAGAAGGCATGTTTGTGTCTTTTCTGTTATTCTCCATTCAGAATACATAAAAATGTGGTGTAGACCTGCAACTGATCAAGAAACACACAGTTGAACCTTATATGCTTTTTTACCAAATCTACAAGTGGTTTATATACGCGATGGGCTTCCGGTTCCGCTCCCACAAGTTGATATGGGGAGCCTGCTTCCTATCAGTGCAGCTCAGTTCTTTGTAGTAGCGTCTATCTACCAAGCATGGCCTATCAGTATAAAGCAAGCCATTAAACATGTACTTTATATAAGCGTGAGCAGAAAAAACTTGTGTTTTGGTGCCCACTGAAAACATCAAAACTGGCAAACTAAATTAATGTATCTATTCCATGCACATAATAGGTGTGATAAAACACATTTATCGCCTCATTTAGGGTGCCTAAATGGGACAATGTGTCTGATAGTGTGATCCCACATGTATAGGTCAAATAAAATACTATGCTTTAGCCAAAGAAGGACAAATCCTGAATGTAGAGTCGCTTCAATGTGGGTTAATAACAGTGGAAATTATGTTATATATCGTTTTTGTGTCGCCAAAGCCGTGCAAACTAATTCATTTAAAATTTGTTTTTAATTATTGGATGCTATTACTAAAATAAACATGCAATAATAAATAACTATTGCTGGAGTGATTTAATGATACAAGGTAAGAAAAAAATCATTGTACATTATTCAACAAAATTTGAACGTCAAAAATATTTTTTCTAATTTGTAGAATTAAGGGGTGGGGAAAGGTGGTATCATATGGAAGGAAAACTATTATCAAGGCCTATTTAATGTCAAATCAAATAAAGCAAGACAAATATTCTTTTTACGGACAGTTTTAGTGAATAGAATAGAGTATAGAATTTAATTTTGAACATTTGATTTCCAAACAGAACTCATAAAGGTTTTATATATATGGGAAACACCGCGGTGTTCAGCAAATGTGAAGAAGCTCATTTTTTACATAACAATAAACAAGATATCCTGAAAAAACAGAATGTCTAGGAGTTGAGGCAAAGGTGATAGGCTTCAAAGGACAGGCAGGAAGAGGAATTGGATTATTTGCCACCTTCCTTTTTATCAGGTCCCAAATAGAATGACACCAGACACACAGGCCCTGGTCAACATAACAGTAATCGATCACAGGACTATGAAGGGCATGGATCTCTCAGCAAATATTCCCTCTCAACCTCGCCCTGTGTTAGGGACATCTCCTCTTCCTCCTTACCGCCATCCTAAGGCTTCACTGTCATTGCCATTATTCTCTGACCAGAATGAGACCAGGTTAACACTGATCAATGCTGAAACAATAAAAGGCCAATATTGAGATCACTGCATCTTATATTGCAGGCAAAATCATGCATTATAAAATTATCACAATGTTTGATAATATGTTGTTGATATATGGTATTTTATGTTTTAAATTTTAGAATATTTATACAGTCTAGAAATTTTAATTTATCTGATGTTCCACATGGAGCTCAGCAAATAACGAATATTGATTCAGCTTATGATAACAAATATAGACGTAGAAATCATGTAAATCTATGATATATTTGAAAGTTTTGCTTCGACCTCACATGACTCTGCTCACAAATTAACTAGATAGGCGTCCCAATAAGTCATAATTCCTTGTTTAATATTGACCCACTGCCACTGTCACATGGTGCTCACACTTGACCACTTCTAAAGGACATTGTGCTCACACAAAGGCTGCAAATATCATCCCCACCCCACATTTAATCGTGTAAAAACAGACACAAATCATCATGACCTAATGGTCAGGCCCTGGAGCGTTCACATATTGCCTCCTGGTATTGCTGGGACAGACAGGCTGTCCTGGTTTATATTGCCGCACCAGATGTGTTGCATTGTGAGCAGGATTTCTATTTGACAAAAGCAAGATGGCCACTCAAGTATGAGACACGGTATTTAGTGGCTGGCGGCGTTCCTACTCAGAACTCTCCTGGGGTGGTGAACAGGTTTTAAAGTGGCTTCCCCAACACGGATTCCGTAGATTGTAGAAGTAATGGAATGTGCATATGAAAAGGCTCTTCTGAGCATCATATTTGATCATCAGAATGGAGATATTCAGTAGAAACCTCTTTAGTGTCTGGCCTTTGTCCATTTGTATCGCCCGCATTGAGAATGAGGCAAGCATAGTTTAGTATAGGTACTCCAAATTACCAAATAATGTATTAGAAACAAATCTTCCCGCATTCCCTTTATGTTTTAATCTGTTTAATGAGAAGAGCTCAAATTTGATTTTAGATGGTATTATATGATTAATGCATAATTTTGGAAACGTTAATACTTATTTATTATTCTAAAGCAAGGCTGGTGTAATTGTAGTTATCAAGCTAATAGGAGGAAATTCAAGGAACGTCAAGTTGTAATATTGAACAATCTAAGGGCTGGGAATATCTCTAGATTTCTTAGATCACAGACCACCTGAGGTTCATCATCAACACAACCCATGTGGTGCAGATTACTGCCTGATAATGGCGTGTTGCATTATGCACTTGTTACAAGTTTCATGCTGTGACGAAAAACATGACCAACACAAGAACAGCAGATTTATCAGTAGATCTGGTAATTATCCTCATATCTTGGGTGATCAACTTTTGGCAAATGATGTTTACAGAACGCATGCTGACAAGTATTCTGCGTTTTAAGTGAGCGATAATGTATGTAATTCCACAAGATATGACATTATAATAATTAAGTAAAAAATAAAAGAATTCTGTGTATGTTTGATGACAAACTAAGGAAAAGTGTATGAAGCTAATATGAAATAAACGTTATTTCCATTTCAATCGTTTTCACTGTTTTGGCGCTAATAGCCGTAAAATCATCTGATTAGGCAACATAAAGCCATTAATTTGTTTCATTTCCTTCGTGATAGAAATGAAATATGCGTTTTTCTCACTGCATCGTTTCCTTGCACATCGTTATATCTTATGATTTATCACAGTCTCCTGTTAATTAAGAAACCTCATTTTCCCCCATTGAATTGTTTTTAAATGGCTCACAATAATGTCAAGAAAATCAAGACAATTGTGGCAATGATCGGCATATTTGAAGGTCAAAGTGACATTTGGTGACACTATCAAGTACAGTTCATAATATATCATTCATTACACAGATACTTTAATGATATCGACTTAAGTACAGTTCATAATATATCATTCATTACACAGATACTTTAATGATATCGACCGAGCCACATAAATCATGATATTTCTGCAGTCAGAAGTCGCATTATGAAATGTATAACACTGCAGCTTTGCAATTTTATGTATAGAAGTAGATGTACATTTTTCAATGAAAAAACTTCATTATTTCCGCTTCCCGTGTCCTGAGAATGTTTGTTTGCTACTGGTAATTAAGCACCCTATATGTATTTACAGGCACAGACAGAGGGCGATAAGCTGCCCAATTTTGTGACTATCCCATATGGACTTGTATGTTCAAGAAAACATTCATGGTCTGAATACATATCATTGGTCTGGCCGGGATATGGACTGCTATATGGAGAAAAAGGGGGCAGGAAAACACCCTAGTGTTGGATGATAGACGCTCCAACCCAACCCCTTTCTCATATATCTGCCCAAAAAGTCCCCCTCCGCTGCTAAACTTCCTCCTCAGACATGATTGGCTGGTCCCTACAATCACACTCCATGCAGTAGCACTAGTATATATATATCTGTATCGTACCAGATTACAGAACCTCACACAGTTATGTGGAGAGGATTTGGTAATCATGTGACCCAGACAACTCCTTCCCGACATGCCCCTGTGACATTGTAGTCTTCCTTCCTGTCCCCAGAGAACACATTTCAGAATTGTGGCCAAATTACATCCTAGCCACCTCAAAAGTATTGCTTATTTTATAGGATATCTCTCAGAATTACAATAACTCTATAACAAGGTTGAAACGCATATCTCTGTATTGACAAAGTCCAATTTATTAGGGTTTAGTTCTGAAAGAGTTCAAATCATCAGATAAAAGGGCATTGTATTTTTCTTACTCATTTATTTGGTGCTCTGTGTAAATTGGATTCCGTTGAGTCCGCTCAGGACATGTCTGGGATGAGATTATGTGATATGAATAATGAATAATTATACAGTTTGAATAAGAGGTGCTTCTTTTTTGTGATGTACATCACATCCCTTTCTCATTATATCAAAACGTTTTCAATTTCCCTACTAATGGATATAAAACAGACGTTTATATTTATGATAGTTGTTTCTCTCTATATCAAAGTCTGTCAGTGAACTACATTGTAAATATAAATGCTCTGTTATATTTGTTTGAAAAAAATCTCACAAAATGAGCTGACATCAACTATTATAATTGTCTATGTAGAATGGTGGTGAAATCATGAAATTATTCATGATTCCTCACACTACAATTATGACTTACAGGCAGGTTCTCGGGGTTTCGCGCGTGTTTTACAGACGAGAATTGTCCACATTGCTTTTTGCTTCCTTTATATTTGCACGGTTTATCAACCGTAAGCGTGTTTTTTTCCCCATTTTATTTAGCTTTGATGAAATAGATCACGTCCTTTACAAACAAACCTTAGTAAATGCCATCTCTAGATGATTTCCATTAATTCTAAGATGTATCTGTACCCGAGGTCGCAGCTGACATCCGTCTGACACCAGGCATAAGTATTGATGAAAAGGGGCCCCCTAAGTTGGTCATTTCCTGTTTTAACATCGCCTAATTGTGTTAGTAGGAAAATATCCTAATGATTGATTTGTTACCATATAAACTATTTTCTGTACAAGTTAATTATATTACGCCATATAGAGTTCTATATATGTTACCAGGATGAAATAACTTGCAGTTTTAGTTTTGAAGGATCTTTGTTTTGGAATACATCTATAAATGGGAAATACAATTGTCAATTGAATCGTATCCCTATTGATTCGTGCCCCTTCAAGTCAAGGATTATTTTAGAAGGTCAGATATATATCTCGGTAGAACTGAATGTCCAAATTAACGATAGCATTTACTGGTGCTACTGAGCTCTGGTATTATTAGGATATTAGACTATTTATTCCTGTTTTGCTAAGATACAATGTACATTGTCCTATCTGTATGCATTGACGTGCATAAGCTAGACAGACTGCGCTCTGCAACTGTAAGATAATTCACCCCTTATTATTTCACCCCCGATTACACATCTGTGCACATCATCCAGAGAGTTTTGTGTGCTGTATCTGAGAGATAGGACAGCAATGACTATGTAGCATGTAGCACAGCATCTCCTTCTATCCCTCCACTGGGATATATCCTCCTAATCACGCCGCCATGTACTTCCTATCTACCAGGCGCATGCGCAGATAAGGAATATGTTAGATCATAGAGGCCACATCTCATCCTAAGCATTCATGGCATAGTTTCTAATTGAACCCAAAGGTCGCACTTTGGTCAAATGCAATCATGCAATTTATTCATTTGGACACAATTTTAAGTTTTAAATTGTGAACGCCTTGCGAACATCGCTTTATTTCTCATGCTCAATCTTATTTTGTATAAATTGAAAGCAAATCATTTTATTTTTCTCTCACATTCTAATTCAAAAAGATAAAGTTTAACTTATTACATTTGATAACAACTTATTAAGAATGATCAGTTTACAATCTGTATAGAATCACACTAAATCTGACTTTTCACGAGAAAACTCCCTTTTACTTTAAATAAACTTTGAATAGAATCTTTGTATTGATTTTTGTAATGCCATGTAGATATTTACCCCGGGATGGTATCTTGATAGGATCACCAGCTGTGTCCCTATGGAGTTCTCCACCTATTATCACACAGTAACATGCATCCCTCTTAGCAAACCGCCTAATTGACAGTCAGAATGTAGATGCTTTTGAATCCTTTAAACCAACAAGTACGACTCTTCGCAGTAGTATAGATAACTATAAGAACATCTTGAGATAATTGGTATCTGCAGACATGTTTGAATTAAAGGTTTAGACACTCTAGGTTAATCATATAACTGAATCATGATATACAAGCTGCTACAGCAGATCTATATTGTTCATCTTATAGAGACTGCACTATCTGAAATTACAATTCTTATGTGAAGCACTGTCTCAATTTATATTTACCGCAACATTAAGAGCCCCACTTCTGTATTAATGTCATGTTTATGTTAGATAGGGCATTCTCTACAGCCTTCTACATCAGTTTTATCATGATAAGTTCCGTTTCCGGCCATTGTGTCCTATCTACTTCCGGACTTGCGTGTCTCCAACCTATTCCAGTCTTGGTAAAAACTACAGCTCTGTTTTCAAAGGATAAAACAATATTGAGATTAATTCCGAACATCATGAAATAAAATCGTTACATAGCTGTGTCAATAACCAAGCCGAGTAGACCCAAAGGACAATACTTTTCTTTTTTTGAGGTAGCGTAAATTGTTTCAGTGCTTAACCTAATTGTGTTCACAGCTTTTGTGTTAAGTTGTGTGTTGAGTTTAACGCTAAACTCTTCAACAGTTACTGTCATTATCTTTTGTCATTATCATCATTCTTATTCATATGATATAATTTAGATTCTGTAATATTTGACCTGTATGTCCGGCAAGAACCCAAAAACATTGCTTATTCAGTCCTTGCTTTCATATTGGCGGTGACAACCGTTTTAATAAAAGCTTGACCAATAATCAAGGTATTAAAACCATTACATGTTTTCTGAAGCTCCTTTAAAATCAGAAACTGATTTATTTGTTATTTCAAACTTTGTTATTTCAAACTTTGTTGTTTCAAACGAAGCTTAAGAATAAATATACATGAAGCAATAGATTTATTGTTTTGAATTATATTAATTAATCTGATAATAATTTCCAGATTTATATGTTAAAAGGTCATGCATGTCAAAGTGATGGTTCTACCTATTTGAGGCCCGCTTCTCTGACGAATTCAGAATAGTGAGTCTTTGATTTCTGTCTCTGACTTAGGAGGTTTTTCTCAGTTCTAATATGTCAAAAGAAAACCAATCCCAGCGGCCTTTACTGGCAATCACATAAAACTGGCCGAGTCGATTCTGAAACAATCCCCCTCCCCATTCCTCACAGATACTTTCTTATTCTCTGCCATATACACAAAAATAGCTTCAACTCTAAATAAGTTTCCAGTCTATCACATAATATGCTGTGAAAAAAGACTTCTTTTGGCAGTTGACCTACTCATGATATATAGACACGAATTTACCATAGTATCCTGAAGTCCACCAGACATGCCAAATCCTATACAAATATATATTATACCCACCACACATTCAGTGAAGAATTAGCAATTATAGTATATAAATTTAATTACTGGAAAACATTCAATAAGGATTAGCTCAACAACAAAAATGCTAATTTCCAGCATCTATTCCCTAGAATATCCAATGACACAACATTCCGGCTGTAGTGTTTTAAAGTATACTTTCTCGTTTAATGCATCTTACAGATAGATTTAGAGAGCGGAACCCATTTAGGAGTATTTTTATTTGAGCAGATGGGAGTATACCATGTTTTTCGCCATTAGATGGTCATTTTCTAACTTCCATTAGGCCCGGGGACAATCTCTAGAGGCTTCTCTAGAAGAAGACAGATAACAACCACAATTCCCAACTTTTCATAGTGAGAGAACCCTGCAGTAAGCCATTCAAAGCATCTCCACATGCATTTTTGGCTCCAGGGTGTTTACATGTCATAAGCGGGCTCGCAATATATATTCTGTGCTATCGTTCCACATTATCCGCTTTCAGGAATGTTATTCCTAGTAAGTGTGACATTATGGTATATTGATGTATCCTTTGGCGCTGGAGCACAAATATACCAGGTTGACTTTGTTGAGGGTATTAAGTTGTTGTGGCAGGCTTCCAGAGGCTGCGGGTTCCCATCCTCACGTAGACTTAGCCCACATATGGCTTTTCTTCCATGCACGGATTTACTATATTTGCTTGCCCCCCAGTCGGACTTTGGGCGCCTAAAATGCTGAATTACCGATAAGGGTTTTGCTGGTTATGGGTACATATTTGTCCGCATATAGCTTACCCTCCTTGGAAAGCCCGGCAGCATTCTTGGGTGCCCAAAATAGCCGGATATGGGTCCATAAGCTCGGTAGAATGTCTGCCCCTTGAGGGACCCAAGTTCTGCTATTGATCTTACACCGGCTTATATACACTCCTCATGCCCAAACAAAATGGTGACACACCACATATCTATGCCAGGGTCTGAGTAAAAACTCTACATAAATCAATCACAAATCAGGCCCAAATGAGATAAACTTGCTATAAATATCTGCAAGTGGGACTCTTAGCCGTTTTGTTTGGGTTATATTTGCCTCATTTATCGCCCAGTCTGGAGCAGTGGCAATGCTCTTTGAAGCATACGCCGGACTTGGTATTCCCACTGCGGAGTGATATCGAATCAGAATCTGTGAGCGGGAACGGGTGAGGTCTGCTGCCCAAGTATACTCCTCATAAGGTGTGTGATCAGGCCTCTTATAGACCTTGGTACTTGAATGTAAGCATTTGCCCATATGTGTAAAATGTGACGTGATTGCACAAAGCCCTTTACCATCACACATGTCAGGAACAGTCCCAAATGTGTGGCTTTATTGCATTTGCACAATCATCGTCCAAATTGTTGGAGTGCATTTTGATTTTGTGATGAAAACAGCCAATAAAACATCTCCGTTGAGAATTTGGGATTTCAACATCCAGTCACAAAGAGACAAATCCTTATAAACTGTTTTATAAGATTAGCTCCGTGATTTACCATTATTTATTGATAATTTAGAAGAGTTGATTACAAATAACACATGTGATGTATAGAGCGCATCAATATATTCATTTGGAGGAATCTTACCATTCAAATCTACTTTAAGCCTCCTCCTTAGGCCTGTACATCCGGGGACCGAACACAGGCATCTGTCTGGAAGCTGCCAAGAGTTGTCTGCCCTCATCAACAACGATATGAGTGATTCCAAGCTGGTATGGACTGATAGGCTACATTTACCATGTCCATCCCACCCCATCCCAATTATCTACCAAATATAGTTATCATTTAAATATATCATGCTCACCATTTTCCTGTTATGTTTATGTTTTTTGTTTCCAAGTTCAAGATTTTGTTTTTCAATTCGATCTCAAAGATCTCTCTTTTTTTTCTGGTGTTTCTTCTTTTCACACTCACCATTGGGGGCTCTTTGCTGATCACTCAATCAGGCTGGGATTCAAGAGAGAGGCTTGTTTCAGATGTGAGCAGTCTTTCACAACAAAAAAGGTTGCCGCTCACTTCATTGCATTGCCTAGGTGGATACAGATACTTTCCATGCCTCTGAACCAAGACACTTTGACTAGACTCCCCAGGATAAAGTAGAGCCTTTCCTCCGCCCCATTCGTGCCATCAGTTTGTATTACTGAGATACCACGCTCTTTTTGGTGCATTTCTCAGACCTCTAATACAATTTTGTACAATTTGGCAGCAAGTGGAGCAAGTAGTTGCTGACAATAGTTATTAAGCATCGGGTAGATGCTGCCGTGCCTCTTTGAAGTAAGCTTCTTATATGTGAATATAGACATGACAAAAACTAGCCTTCTGAGATACTATTGTATGGCCATTGTATCTGCAAAAGCCATTTATTCCACATTGGAGGTGATCAAAATACTGGAAGCATCGGGAAGGTGATATAGCAAAGCGGATAAAATGCATTATATGGATCTTGGAGCAATATGTATATCTACATACACGTATTTTGTTGGACGCTATAATATATTTATCATAGTTTATCTGAGAGATTCCCAACCATTATAACCCTACGAAAATGTAATCACCCAACAGTTCAGGTTTTACAGTAGCATTAAACTAAAAACACTGATTATCTTTTGGTTATATCTGTACATGACATATTAAAATGGAATCGTTCTTTGCTTGCGTGATAGATCCCAATTTCTAAATCACATGAACCATTTTATACTCAGTTTTGTCAATAGTTACCAAATAACAACTATGCCCATCCATTTAACAGAAATAATAATATAATATTTAAGTTAGCTACTGATGGAGCCCAGCAGCATGTAACCATGGCTACACTGCTGCAGTTTGGTGACAATTCCTTGGGGGAGGAGTGTGACTTGCTTGGAGTCAGATTTGCGCCACTAAGCTCACACCCCTATGAAATCATATAGCAGCAAACTAGCGGCCTAATTTTATCTCATTTACAGGCTGGTTTCCGGAGTCCCCAGGCCTGCCACAATTAGGTGCTATCTGCTTACTCTGCCTCTTACCGCCTTAAGAGGTCTCTGTCATCTGCTACACTGGGGGACTGCCAGAGATTTGGACCTTCTCAAGACTTCCTCTGTTAATTCCATGTATTCTCTGTAAAGAATAGCTGAATACTTGGTACACAAATGACAGAATATCGATGGTTCTCTGTTCTGTAGTGTCTATGGACGTCTCCAATTCCCATGCGTTCTTATTGTGGACAAAGATTTTGAAGTGCTGTGTTTAGTGCTGTAGAGGTAAACTTTATGTATGCTGTTTCTTTCATCATTATGAAAACTCTTAAAAGTGTACAGAATAAAATAGATGTTTCTGTTGCAACATGACGTGTCTTTCCAACAGGGGATATCCCCTGACTTTGGGAGCGCGACACTGGAACGAGGATCCAGAGTGGGAGATTAAAATGTTACAGTGTTGAGGGAGAGTGCATTTACTGGTATTGTTTTGAGGGAAATAATTTGTGATTGTGGTCGCCGAGCTGTGAGAACGCTGAATCCAAGATGGTTAAAAGTTAGTTGGAAAAAGCCTCAAAACCTCTTAAGTGCCTAACACGTAATGAGCGAGCAATGAACAAGAGAGGTTCTAAAATAGAATAGTTTATATTAATAAAATACATTTAAAGATACATTGGGTATAATGTAAAACCTAGTTTATGTTCAATTTAGAACAGAGAAGATTCGGAGTGAGAACGGCCTGATGTTGCTTATTCCATGAAAATAAATATGATAGAGGATAAAAGAATTTTATATGTCATGTGGAGAAACCCCATTTATTGTTTGATGGAGAAAAACCACATTGTCCACCAGGAGAAGGAACGATAGCTGGGTTAGTCCACAGAGGGTAATCTGCGCTGAAAGTGTGTGCTATCTTTATGATGATGAGATACTGTGTATGAGAATCTGTTGACAATGTGGGTCTGATTAGTGATTACATGCTATTGATGTAAGAGAGGACTAGCCACTGCATCCACTCACTCCGCCATGGATAACCCGCCCTCCACAAAGCCACTCCCTACTATCTCATGCAAAGAGAGAAACTCACTTCTCACTGTTTTGCTATTTGTCATTAGTAACAGCTGTTTGGTATTGTTATTTATACATTATCTCAATTCAGGTAAAATTGTTTAATATCTATATCTTCAAATTTTCGGGGATATTTTGTGACAGAGAGATATGTTAGTTCATTCTATGTATAATTTTAGTGCTAAGATGGCGAAGTAACGTTATCTGCTTGAACCAGATTCCAAAATGGGATGTTTGGATTCTAGTGGATACTTAACCTTTGTTAGATTGTGGTGATATTCTCGTCTAAGATGGCCTAATGATGGGATAAAGGTTTAGAACCTCAAATAGGTCTTATCAGAGTCCGTAAAGTTGATAAACTCCTTTTTTTCTGAACTAACATCATCATTAAAGTGTTTATCTTTGCTCACTGTCAAATTGTTCGATTATCTCCATATGAAAACTGATGAAAACATGGGTTTAGTCTCCATGGGTTTAGTCAACGTAAAAGCTTCAATACATGTTGGAAAAAGCAGCCCCTTTTTCTATAAGGAGTATCAACAGTTGTTTTTATCTACTATGACCTGAAACATGAGGCCCTGCTGAGAAGAGCAGGGCCTGACATATCAGAAACGAGGCTGCCTCGTTCCTGAGCGAGCCTGGCTGTCATTCACACTGGATTCACCCTGACGATGGAAATGTAATCATCCGAATGGGCGAGTGTGATTGATGGTGCGCCCCTCTCTGCTAATATTTCATCCATTAACCTTTCAATAGTAAAAAGACGGTCACAGTCACACGATTGAGAATCGCTTCCGGTCCACGAGATTTCCCCGCACCACGAGGTAACATCTCGCAATATCACGCTGTCGGTTCTCGTTTTGGACGAGGTTTTAGGAAAAACCTCAAATCTCATTGCCGGCTCTCGTTTGAACGTTGTCAGATATTTTTTGTGCCGCTATCACTCCAAATCTTTATATCATCTGCCGTTTTAACACGGCTTCATACGCCGTGATGAGGTCCTATAACTTAATATGTCATTCCTGAACGATCTGTGCCCTCGGACCATGTCCTGATTTTTTGCCCAAGAGTGGAGCAAAGATATATTGACGGCCGTTCATATCATATTTAGATTCTGTCTTGTTCAATGTAAGGATTCACGGCTGATAGAAACATTGATGTTCCACTCAGTCTGCGGACACGGATTTGCTCAATCTCTCCAGCCTTCACACCCTGCATATATGCATGGAGCTACATGTATACATGAATTTTCTGACTGAAAAATAAATCAGAACTAAACAAATGTGACATTGGCAAATGGAATAAAATATGAGGCACAGACAGCACAAGTGTGATATTTATCCGCTGGTTTGGACAACAGATATTTAAAGATGTTTTTATACAGAATGGTTCGGGATTAACGTGTGTGAAATAGACCTCATTTTTGTCAGTCATTTGAAATTTGTATAAAATAAAATCGGTCCTGAAATGATACATGACGTGAGAGGAGTAAATGACGCTCAAGAAGCTCTCAGAAGGTCATCTCAGAAGGTCATCTCACTTTGGAAAATCTCTTCCTTTTAGGAATGCACTATTTGCAAACCCTATTTTTTAATTTGGAGAAATAAAAGTATTCCTCTGGACCTGCATCCATTACCGACTTTAACAGAATGATAAGGTTCACAAGCCACTTTATATCACAAGAGACAAACCCTTCTCAAAATTATAGCAACTTATCACACATTAAAATATACAAAACACAGAGTAAAGGCCTTGTAAAATGGATATAGTTGTATATGTATAGATTTGTTTTATATATATTAGAATCATCTATAAGAAGAAAAAGAAAAGATGTCGCTTTAATGATCATTTTCCACTTATTATAGTGCCCTTTAAATAAGGAGAACTTCAGTTGTGGTTATCTGAGCTGTGGTAAGTCCGGTATGATAGTAACATGATGGAAGGCAGCTATATTGTTGACATACCGGCATCATGGGGAATATCTCCAAATGGGATGGGCATCATAGGCTTACTTGGGATTGACTGTTCTCCGATTTGGCGCTCCACTATCTAAGACCGTGTACTCTAAGAGGTTTACCCATCTTACCGTCACCCAATCTGATGGAGTCACGTGATCAGATAAGTGCCGAATCGCGACACGTGACTTTATGTTTATGCGAGATATGCACGAGATCGATAGATGAATATCATAGGCAATCATGGATGTCCAATTGACTACGATGTAGATACAGCTCAAATGCTCATGAAGGAACAAAATATCACCCAACAAATCTGCTTTCCGTATCACCTTGGCACGCGAATATTCTGAGTCCCTGAAAATAATCTTCTCGGAACATATCTTTGAAACCTCACACGAATCACGGACGCTAGTACAAAATGGTTTGAGTGTGCAAAGCCAGATTGTTATCGATTTCCTTAACCCTCATCAAATGCGTGACGTCATAATGTCAGATCCCCCCATTAACATGATGGGACTAATATAGCGTATTTATTGTTATATCCCATCAGATAGCGGTAAAAACGAGGCAGTTGATGGGTTTTCATGGTTCTTCCACAGCCCCTTATATGGGTCAGAAGGCAAGAAAGTCTCGTATTGCAAAGTCTATGATTAGGAACGCTTCATTTCTGTCAGGGGGGAAAATAAAGTGTATTGTCCTTATTGTAGTTTTAGTGCCATGAGGTAAGATTATCCTCCCAATAAACCATTAAGAAAATGCTGAATTGCACTATAAAATGCGTTTAATACATCAACAAGGAATAAATATTGCGCAACCAGAGATAGCTAACATGTTAAGGATGGGCTGGGTCCTTCGGTTCGTTCCCTTCAGTGACCCTGGTGATAATTATAAAAGAATGTACCAGTATTCATCATATACGTACTATCAATTTTCCCATGGATCAAAAGGGGAGCTTACTTCCGTTAATTTCTTGCTTAAGGCAATTTAATTACTGAGGAGAAATTACAGACATGAACATATTATTGTGAGTCGCCCAAGGACATAATTATATGATATCAATAAAATGTAGGCCAAACATCAATATTTTTTTAGAACTAATCAGGATTCCATAACATTATTTCCATTTTTGTTAAAATACTTTATTCTTCATGTCATAATATAATGTACATTTTTCGGTTATATATTTGCTTTGTTCTGTTTATTTGTTACGTGATTTACGTGATTTGAACTGATGAAATTTTATTCCCTTCATATATCTATAAAATATTCCCTTATTCCCTTCATATATCTATAAAATATATACATTTCATATTACTAAATTTCTACATTTTGCTACACCAGATCAAAAAGGTGATTTACTGGCAACTTTAAAGGATGACTGGGTATTTTTTTGTCTTGGGTGCTAATCAATGCGACTATGTAGAGTTCTGTCTACACATGCCAACACACCCGGCCCCGCCTCTTCCATGACAACCAGCCTCAAACCTTTACTTTTATTTACGTCTGCTCATTAGGTGAACAAATTAGAGACTTGAGTTGCTCAGCTTTTCATTGAAGTCTCGTCAAATAACATTACAACGAGTTGCTCTTGAAGCGGAAATAACGTGCCATGGGACACTGGGAGTTATTTCCAAGAATGACATTTGGACGCCAAAATAGGCTTCATGTGCTTGTGCCTTGAATTGAAAATATTCATTGTAATTCAAAGTAGTTCAGTTAAGTAATGGGACAAGTATTACAATTCCAAACCGGAAGTCAGATACAAAACTGTGTTTGTATATAAAGTAATCAACAAGTGTCTGTAAAAATGAGTAGTAAATGTCGAAGGAGCCATATAGATCATAAAGTAAAATGGTACATGGTTTCCCTGGCTTTATGTGCAAAGGCTGATAGTGCCTGATGGTGCACATATGGGTTATGAATCACGGAAGCTCAAGGATAATAGCGTCTACGACGTCAATATCACCAATAACGTCCTCTGTTTATGTAATAAAGACCTCATAGGAAGCCAAAATATCATCAGAATGCCGTTGAAGTGTTATTAAGTTTGCGTTGTGCAAGAATCAGAGAGTAATGCGTGTCATCTGGGGTCTAGCCTCGTTTTCGAGGGTAAGCATGGTCACATGACCAGCAGACACGTGTCACGTGTAGGTCAGACAGTATTAAGACCCAGCAAGCAGGAGAGATAGACAGCGTCATCATTCAACCTTGCATTCATTATGCCGTGACAGGAAACTGCCTATGACAAGGGAATAGACTCATACATTAGTTTGGAGCTGAACTACCCATCACCCAACAGAGCTGGATGATTGTGTTTCTTTAAGATAGACTCCAGCCCTCCCCCCAGTATCCGTCCTCCCTGGGGTGGAAGAAGCGCTGAATACGAGCACCCTGAGCGGTAAAGACCGCCGTGAAATACACACAGGAACCACCCTCAAAACCCATTTCCTTCAATTAGTTCGATATTTGTTAACTGTTTGCTAAACACTTGCACGCCCATTTCAGTAAACTCCCTCCTGCTGGAGATTAACACATTATCATGTCAGGCAAGATCTACAGAACTCTGTACTTTAATTATATTTTCAATTACATCAAAGCACTGTTCATTTCCTGTTTGATTGCTAATGTTGAAATAATGCTTCACTGTGAAAGTTAATCTTACCATTTCAAACTATAAACAACGCACGACACCGATTAAAGTTTGTGATATGTTGATACATCAAGTATGTTTTTTTATTTGAAAATTTTGTGTCGAGGATGATTTGTAATTTTGATTATTGAGTTAAGAATAAGTCAAAGAAAATTTGGTTATTTTTGTTTTAGAAATTTACGACAGGAATAAGACCAGAATAAATAAAGTTCTTTTTGGAAACGTTCTTCCAGAGAAGATTCATTTTTCATATGTAAACATTTAGAAAATAAAACTAAAATCTATTATTTTAGGGTTATTTGACAATGAGTCTCTTTCGTCATGAGTATCGGACATGGAGTGACAGTTTGATATATACATACAACATGGAAACGGCTTAGCACACCAGATCCTCTTCATGTACAAACAAAATAGAAAGATACAGATTTTGTTTTTGTCAATTCTGCCGCTATGTCTGAAGAAGATCAGAGCTATGTATTAAGAATTTTTTTTTTCACATCTCATGGTTTGCGCATGTCTCAGAGAGAAAGTATTCAGCTAATAGGACATGATGCTTGCACTGACAGAAGCCTGACAATAACCGTTATATGTGCCTCGAGCAGCCGGTGACATTTTCGTATTGATAACGTGGACCATGATCTACGTCCCATCCGTCTGTGATCTTGAAGGCAAAGCTCCTATCTAAAGAGTAGACTGAAATCTTGGGAGGGGTTATTATGGAAATCCGTTGAGACTCTTCTTTTCCTGTGACCAATTTTGCGATTTTTCTTATAGTACATGATTTCATGGTGTAATTTAATGATTATAATGTTATAACAAGGAAAAGTGACGTGCGGTTCCTCATGATAAGCATGTCTATTTTTTATCAGCAATGGTCTGGTCATGTATGACAGCCTCACTGGTCTCAGCCTTTAGACTGTACACAGAATCTTGTTTTCTGCCAAACGCGAATCAGCATCGATCCAAGTCTTTTAAAGGCCGTTATTAAGTAACGACAAGTTGTTGTTTGTCCTCTGATGTCTCACCAGGAATCCGCAAAAGATATCATCCGGGTACTTGCTGAGTGCTGGGCACATTTGATTAAAAGGGGGCGCCATATTAGTAAAACATGTGAGACAAATATTGAAAGCGAAATATATAGGAAGAAGGCAGCTATCCACTGAATATTTGACTTGTCCCATGCCAGATTTTGAATTCTTTTGGAGGGGACACACGTCCAAAGTCTACAGGGATACGATAATACCCAAATTAAACAAACAAAATAATAATGAAATTACCAGGCCTGCCAGTCAAGACTTATAGCGAGGTATTAAATTTCAAAAGATGTCAAAGTTGTCATCAGAATTTTAAAAGTACAGAATTCAGGGCTGTGAACATTTATTCATATCATTTGCTTCAAATGCTGCAAGGTTTTTATCAGTTCAACACCGAAGGCAATAAAAAAGCTATCAGAAAGCTATTAACACTGGAGTTTTAAGTGATATCTGATGGAAAGAGAATGTCTCCATGCTCTTATCTGATGTCATCATCACGTCAAGCCTCGCATTCGATCTGTTTGAATTATCGTCTACTGAAGGACGTTGAAGCTTCATCTTCATCACCAAAAAATTTAATATCTCGCAGTGATTTCAATCATTTTAGCGGAAGTAAATTTTTCCCTGAACTGTTACCAACAATATAATTTTGTTATGAACTGATTTGTATGCCCGGATAGAGAACGACTGGTAAAGTAAAATAAATTGACTGTCCAAATAATTTCGCCATTTTAAAGGTTATTTTGTTAATACCAGTTGCTATGCTTCTGGATGAGAGCGAGGCAGTAGGCCGAAGGTCAAATGTTAAAGGTCAGGAAGAGATGAGATCGCAAACATATGGAATGGTTTATCAGGTGTTGCTCAGGTAGGAAATCATGTCCAAGCAAATCAACACCTCACCTCACGGGTTCAGGGCATCAGATATGTTCGTCTGCTCCATCAGGGCGTCTGTCTTCGGCATCGATCGGCTGTCTTCGGCAGGTAGCGGAAACTGGACGCTCTGGATCCGAAGCTTAGGTTTTATCTGTTCACCGATTGACCAAGTGTTTAATGCCCATGCCAGTTTTCCACCCTGAGACTCTCTGCAAATTCCTGAGGATGGGATTCAATTATGAGGTATAGATAAGGTCATAAAGATGGATTGTAAGGGTCTGCAACAGCGTATAGCCTTATGAATTACTGTAACAAGGTCATCCAGTGTTAAGTGACTTGTTGCCCTAATTTTGAAGTTTGATGACGTCATATTCAAACCATATTTCTGGGTTATTTAATAATGATAATAATAAATAACAATAACATTTGTAAAGCGCTGATACCAGTCCCAGTCTGTTCATAGCGTTGACAATGTTTGAGTACTGATCATATAAAAGACATGTTATTGGCTCATATATTTGGTGCAAGGAACAAAGATACAAACCTTCTTAGCATGGCAAAGGATAGCAATGATCAAATTTGAAAGTATTTTGACTTGTCTAGTCAAAAATGCGCTGTCATGAAGCCACCGCAGCTGAACAGTGAATGAGACCTCAAGTGACATGGATGATACCGTGTAAACAACTCAGCTATTTCAACAAAAGAGTTATTCCAAATTTGGAAGGAAACCTGACATCTCATCCTCCATTTAACTTTGCAAACATCTCGCGAGACCGGGTATTATGTTGTGTGATTACAACGTCAGAGCTATAGTAAATGGAGACAAACCTCTGAGGGACTATGAAATATGAGTTAAGAATAAGTCAAAGAAAATTTGGTTATTTTTGTTTTAGAAATTTACGACAGGAATAAGACCAGAATAAATAAAGTTCTTTTTGGAAACGTTCTTCCAGAGAAGATTCATTTTTCATATGTAAACATTTAGAAAATAAAACTAAAATCTATTATTTTAGGGTTATTTGACAATGAGTCTCTTTCGTCATGAGTATCGGACATGGAGTGACAGTTTGATATATACATACAACATGGAAACGGCTTAGCACACCAGATCCTCTTCATGTACAAACAAAATAGAAAGATACAGATTTTGTTTTTGTCAATTCTGCCGCTATGTCTGAAGAAGATCAGAGCTATGTATTAAGAATTTTTTTTTTCACATCTCATGGTTTGCGCATGTCTCAGAGAGAAAGTATTCAGCTAATAGGACATGATGCTTGCACTGACAGAAGCCTGACAATAACCGTTATATGTGCCTCGAGCAGCCGGTGACATTTTCGTATTGATAACGTGGACCATGATCTACGTCCCATCCGTCTGTGATCTTGAAGGCAAAGCTCCTATCTAAAGAGTAGACTGAAATCTTGGGAGGGGTTATTATGGAAATCCGTTGAGACTCTTCTTTTCCTGTGACCAATTTTGCGATTTTTCTTATAGTACATGATTTCATGGTGTAATTTAATGATTATAATGTTATAACAAGGAAAAGTGACGTGCGGTTCCTCATGATAAGCATGTCTATTTTTTATCAGCAATGGTCTGGTCATGTATGACAGCCTCACTGGTCTCAGCCTTTAGACTGTACACAGAATCTTGTTTTCTGCCAAACGCGAATCAGCATCGATCCAAGTCTTTTAAAGGCCGTTATTAAGTAACGACAAGTTGTTGTTTGTCCTCTGATGTCTCACCAGGAATCCGCAAAAGATATCATCCGGGTACTTGCTGAGTGCTGGGCACATTTGATTAAAAGGGGGCGCCATATTAGTAAAACATGTGAGACAAATATTGAAAGCGAAATATATAGGAAGAAGGCAGCTATCCACTGAATATTTGACTTGTCCCATGCCAGATTTTGAATTCTTTTGGAGGGGACACACGTCCAAAGTCTACAGGGATACGATAATACCCAAATTAAACAAACAAAATAATAATGAAATTACCAGGCCTGCCAGTCAAGACTTATAGCGAGGTATTAAATTTCAAAAGATGTCAAAGTTGTCATCAGAATTTTAAAAGTACAGAATTCAGGGCTGTGAACATTTATTCATATCATTTGCTTCAAATGCTGCAAGGTTTTTATCAGTTCAACACCGAAGGCAATAAAAAAGCTATCAGAAAGCTATTAACACTGGAGTTTTAAGTGATATCTGATGGAAAGAGAATGTCTCCATGCTCTTATCTGATGTCATCATCACGTCAAGCCTCGCATTCGATCTGTTTGAATTATCGTCTACTGAAGGACGTTGAAGCTTCATCTTCATCACCAAAAAATTTAATATCTCGCAGTGATTTCAATCATTTTAGCGGAAGTAAATTTTTCCCTGAACTGTTACCAACAATATAATTTTGTTATGAACTGATTTGTATGCCCGGATAGAGAACGACTGGTAAAGTAAAATAAATTGACTGTCCAAATAATTTCGCCATTTTAAAGGTTATTTTGTTAATACCAGTTGCTACGCTTCTGGATGAGAGCGAGGCAGTAGGCCGAAGGTCAAATGTTAAAGGTCAGGAAGAGATGAGATCGCAAACATATGGAATGGTTTATCAGGTGTTGCTCAGGTAGGAAATCATGTCCAAGCAAATCAACACCTCACCTCACGGGTTCAGGGCATCAGATATGTTCGTCTGCTCCATCAGGGCGTCTGTCTTCGGCATCGATCGGCTGTCTTCGGCAGGTAGCGGAAACTGGACGCTCTGGATCCGAAGCTTAGGTTTTATCTGTTCACCGATTGACCAAGTGTTTAATGCCCATGCCAGTTTTCCACCCTGAGACTCTCTGCAAATTCCTGAGGATGGGATTCAATTATGAGGTATAGATAAGGTCATAAAGATGGATTGTAAGGGTCTGCAACAGCGTATAGCCTTATGAATTACTGTAACAAGGTCATCCAGTGTTAAGTGACTTGTTGCCCTAATTTTGAAGTTTGATGACGTCATATTCAAACCATATTTCTGGGTTATTTAATAATGATAATAATAAATAACAATAACATTTGTAAAGCGCTGATACCAGTCCCAGTCTGTTCATAGCGTTGACAATGTTTGAGTACTGATCATATAAAAGACATGTTATTGGCTCATATATTTGGTGCAAGGAACAAAGATACAAACCTTCTTAGCATGGCAAAGGATAGCAATGATCAAATTTGAAAGTATTTTGACTTGTCTAGTCAAAAATGCGCTGTCATGAAGCCACCGCAGTTGAACAGTGAATGAGACCTCAAGTGACATGGATGATACCGTGTAAACAACTCAGCTATTTCAACAAAAGAGTTATTCCAAATTTGGAAGGAAACCTGACATCTCATCCTCCATTTAACTTTGCAAACATCTCGCGAGACCGGGTATTATGATGTGTGATTACAACGTCAGAGCTATAGTAAATGGAGACAAACCTCTGAGGGACTATGAAATATGAGTTAAGAATAAGTCAAAGAAAATTTGGTTATTTTTGTTTTAGAAATTTACGACAGGAATAAGACCAGAATAAATAAAGTTCTTTTTGGAAACGTTCTTCCAGAGAAGATTCATTTTTCATATGTAAACATTTAGAAAATAAAACTAAAATCTATTATTTTAGGGTTATTTGACAATGAGTCTCTTTCGTCATGAGTATCGGACATGGAGTGACAGTTTGATATATACATACAACATGGAAACGGCTTAGCACACCAGATCCTCTTCATGTACAAACAAAATAGAAAGATACAGATTTTGTTTTTGTCAATTCTGCCGCTATGTCTGAAGAAGATCAGAGCTATGTATTAAGAATTTTTTTTTTCACATCTCATGGTTTGCGCATGTCTCAGAGAGAAAGTATTCAGCTAATAGGACATGATGCTTGCACTGACAGAAGCCTGACAATAACCGTTATATGTGCCTCGAGCAGCCGGTGACATTTTCGTATTGATAACGTGGACCATGATCTACGTCCCATCCGTCTGTGATCTTGAAGGCAAAGCTCCTATCTAAAGAGTAGACTGAAATCTTGGGAGGGGTTATTATGGAAATCCGTTGAGACTCTTCTTTTCCTGTGACCAATTTTGCGATTTTTCTTATAGTACATGATTTCATGGTGTAATTTAATGATTATAATGTTATAACAAGGAAAAGTGACGTGCGGTTCCTCATGATAAGCATGTCTATTTTTTATCAGCAATGGTCTGGTCATGTATGACAGCCTCACTGGTCTCAGCCTTTAGACTGTACACAGAATCTTGTTTTCTGCCAAACGCGAATCAGCATCGATCCAAGTCTTTTAAAGGCCGTTATTAAGTAACGACAAGTTGTTGTTTGTCCTCTGATGTCTCACCAGGAATCCGCAAAAGATATCATCCGGGTACTTGCTGAGTGCTGGGCACATTTGATTAAAAGGGGGCGCCATATTAGTAAAACATGTGAGACAAATATTGAAAGCGAAATATATAGGAAGAAGGCAGCTATCCACTGAATATTTGACTTGTCCCATGCCAGATTTTGAATTCTTTTGGAGGGGACACACGTCCAAAGTCTACAGGGATACGATAATACCCAAATTAAACAAACAAAATAATAATGAAATTACCAGGCCTGCCAGTCAAGACTTATAGCGAGGTATTAAATTTCAAAAGATGTCAAAGTTGTCATCAGAATTTTAAAAGTACAGAATTCAGGGCTGTGAACATTTATTCATATCATTTGCTTCAAATGCTGCAAGGTTTTTATCAGTTCAACACCGAAGGCAATAAAAAAGCTATCAGAAAGCTATTAACACTGGAGTTTTAAGTGATATCTGATGGAAAGAGAATGTCTCCATGCTCTTATCTGATGTCATCATCACGTCAAGCCTCGCATTCGATCTGTTTGAATTATCGTCTACTGAAGGACGTTGAAGCTTCATCTTCATCACCAAAAAATTTAATATCTCGCAGTGATTTCAATCATTTTAGCGGAAGTAAATTTTTCCCTGAACTGTTACCAACAATATAATTTTGTTATGAACTGATTTGTATGCCCGGATAGAGAACGACTGGTAAAGTAAAATAAATTGACTGTCCAAATAATTTCGCCATTTTAAAGGTTATTTTGTTAATACCAGTTGCTATGCTTCTGGATGAGAGCGAGGCAGTAGGCCGAAGGTCAAATGTTAAAGGTCAGGAAGAGATGAGATCGCAAACATATGGAATGGTTTATCAGGTGTTGCTCAGGTAGGAAATCATGTCCAAGCAAATCAACACCTCACCTCACGGGTTCAGGGCATCAGATATGTTCGTCTGCTCCATCAGGGCGTCTGTCTTCGGCATCGATCGGCTGTCTTCGGCAGGTAGCGGAAACTGGACGCTCTGGATCCGAAGCTTAGGTTTTATCTGTTCACCGATTGACCAAGTGTTTAATGCCCATGCCAGTTTTCCACCCTGAGACTCTCTGCAAATTCCTGAGGATGGGATTCAATTATGAGGTATAGATAAGGTCATAAAGATGGATTGTAAGGGTCTGCAACAGCGTATAGCCTTATGAATTACTGTAACAAGGTCATCCAGTGTTAAGTGACTTGTTGCCCTAATTTTGAAGTTTGATGACGTCATATTCAAACCATATTTCTGGGTTATTTAATAATGATAATAATAAATAACAATAACATTTGTAAAGCGCTGATACCAGTCCCAGTCTGTTCATAGCGTTGACAATGTTTGAGTACTGATCATATAAAAGACATGTTATTGGCTCATATATTTGGTGCAAGGAACAAAGATACAAACCTTCTTAGCATGGCAAAGGATAGCAATGATCAAATTTGAAAGTATTTTGACTTGTCTAGTCAAAAATGCGCTGTCATGAAGCCACCGCAGCTGAACAGTGAATGAGACCTCAAGTGACATGGATGATACCGTGTAAACAACTCAGCTATTTCAACAAAAGAGTTATTCCAAATTTGGAAGGAAACCTGACATCTCATCCTCCATTTAACTTTGCAAACATCTCGCGAGACCGGGTATTATGTTGTGTGATTACAACGTCAGAGCTATAGTAAATGGAGACAAACCTCTGAGGGACTATGAAATATGAGTTAAGAATAAGTCAAAGAAAATTTGGTTATTTTTGTTTTAGAAATTTACGACAGGAATAAGACCAGAATAAATAAAGTTCTTTTTGGAAACGTTCTTCCAGAGAAGATTCATTTTTCATATGTAAACATTTAGAAAATAAAACTAAAATCTATTATTTTAGGGTTATTTGACAATGAGTCTCTTTCGTCATGAGTATCGGACATGGAGTGACAGTTTGATATATACATACAACATGGAAACGGCTTAGCACACCAGATCCTCTTCATGTACAAACAAAATAGAAAGATACAGATTTTGTTTTTGTCAATTCTGCCGCTATGTCTGAAGAAGATCAGAGCTATGTATTAAGAATTTTTTTTTTCACATCTCATGGTTTGCGCATGTCTCAGAGAGAAAGTATTCAGCTAATAGGACATGATGCTTGCACTGACAGAAGCCTGACAATAACCGTTATATGTGCCTCGAGCAGCCGGTGACATTTTCGTATTGATAACGTGGACCATGATCTACGTCCCATCCGTCTGTGATCTTGAAGGCAAAGCTCCTATCTAAAGAGTAGACTGAAATCTTGGGAGGGGTTATTATGGAAATCCGTTGAGACTCTTCTTTTCCTGTGACCAATTTTGCGATTTTTCTTATAGTACATGATTTCATGGTGTAATTTAATGATTATAATGTTATAACAAGGAAAAGTGACGTGCGGTTCCTCATGATAAGCATGTCTATTTTTTATCAGCAATGGTCTGGTCATGTATGACAGCCTCACTGGTCTCAGCCTTTAGACTGTACACAGAATCTTGTTTTCTGCCAAACGCGAATCAGCATCGATCCAAGTCTTTTAAAGGCCGTTATTAAGTAACGACAAGTTGTTGTTTGTCCTCTGATGTCTCACCAGGAATCCGCAAAAGATATCATCCGGGTACTTGCTGAGTGCTGGGCACATTTGATTAAAAGGGGGCGCCATATTAGTAAAACATGTGAGACAAATATTGAAAGCGAAATATATAGGAAGAAGGCAGCTATCCACTGAATATTTGACTTGTCCCATGCCAGATTTTGAATTCTTTTGGAGGGGACACACGTCCAAAGTCTACAGGGATACGATAATACCCAAATTAAACAAACAAAATAATAATGAAATTACCAGGCCTGCCAGTCAAGACTTATAGCGAGGTATTAAATTTCAAAAGATGTCAAAGTTGTCATCAGAATTTTAAAAGTACAGAATTCAGGGCTGTGAACATTTATTCATATCATTTGCTTCAAATGCTGCAAGGTTTTTATCAGTTCAACACCGAAGGCAATAAAAAAGCTATCAGAAAGCTATTAACACTGGAGTTTTAAGTGATATCTGATGGAAAGAGAATGTCTCCATGCTCTTATCTGATGTCATCATCACGTCAAGCCTCGCATTCGATCTGTTTGAATTATCGTCTACTGAAGGACGTTGAAGCTTCATCTTCATCACCAAAAAATTTAATATCTCGCAGTGATTTCAATCATTTTAGCGGAAGTAAATTTTTCCCTGAACTGTTACCAACAATATAATTTTGTTATGAACTGATTTGTATGCCCGGATAGAGAACGACTGGTAAAGTAAAATAAATTGACTGTCCAAATAATTTCGCCATTTTAAAGGTTATTTTGTTAATACCAGTTGCTACGCTTCTGGATGAGAGCGAGGCAGTAGGCCGAAGGTCAAATGTTAAAGGTCAGGAAGAGATGAGATCGCAAACATATGGAATGGTTTATCAGGTGTTGCTCAGGTAGGAAATCATGTCCAAGCAAATCAACACCTCACCTCACGGGTTCAGGGCATCAGATATGTTCGTCTGCTCCATCAGGGCGTCTGTCTTCGGCATCGATCGGCTGTCTTCGGCAGGTAGCGGAAACTGGACGCTCTGGATCCGAAGCTTAGGTTTTATCTGTTCACCGATTGACCAAGTGTTTAATGCCCATGCCAGTTTTCCACCCTGAGACTCTCTGCAAATTCCTGAGGATGGGATTCAATTATGAGGTATAGATAAGGTCATAAAGATGGATTGTAAGGGTCTGCAACAGCGTATAGCCTTATGAATTACTGTAACAAGGTCATCCAGTGTTAAGTGACTTGTTGCCCTAATTTTGAAGTTTGATGACGTCATATTCAAACCATATTTCTGGGTTATTTAATAATGATAATAATAAATAACAATAACATTTGTAAAGCGCTGATACCAGTCCCAGTCTGTTCATAGCGTTGACAATGTTTGAGTACTGATCATATAAAAGACATGTTATTGGCTCATATATTTGGTGCAAGGAACAAAGATACAAACCTTCTTAGCATGGCAAAGGATAGCAATGATCAAATTTGAAAGTATTTTGACTTGTCTAGTCAAAAATGCGCTGTCATGAAGCCACCGCAGCTGAACAGTGAATGAGACCTCAAGTGACATGGATGATACCGTGTAAACAACTCAGCTATTTCAACAAAAGAGTTATTCCAAATTTGGAAGGAAACCTGACATCTCATCCTCCATTTAACTTTGCAAACATCTCGCGAGACCGGGTATTATGTTGTGTGATTACAACGTCAGAGCTATAGTAAATGGAGACAAACCTCTGAGGGACTATGAAATATGAGTTAAGAATAAGTCAAAGAAAATTTGGTTATTTTTGTTTTAGAAATTTACGACAGGAATAAGACCAGAATAAATAAAGTTCTTTTTGGAAACGTTCTTCCAGAGAAGATTCATTTTTCATATGTAAACATTTAGAAAATAAAACTAAAATCTATTATTTTAGGGTTATTTGACAATGAGTCTCTTTCGTCATGAGTATCGGACATGGAGTGACAGTTTGATATATACATACAACATGGAAACGGCTTAGCACACCAGATCCTCTTCATGTACAAACAAAATAGAAAGATACAGATTTTGTTTTTGTCAATTCTGCCGCTATGTCTGAAGAAGATCAGAGCTATGTATTAAGAATTTTTTTTTTCACATCTCATGGTTTGCGCATGTCTCAGAGAGAAAGTATTCAGCTAATAGGACATGATGCTTGCACTGACAGAAGCCTGACAATAACCGTTATATGTGCCTCGAGCAGCCGGTGACATTTTCGTATTGATAACGTGGACCATGATCTACGTCCCATCCGTCTGTGATCTTGAAGGCAAAGCTCCTATCTAAAGAGTAGACTGAAATCTTGGGAGGGGTTATTATGGAAATCCGTTGAGACTCTTCTTTTCCTGTGACCAATTTTGCGATTTTTCTTATAGTACATGATTTCATGGTGTAATTTAATGATTATAATGTTATAACAAGGAAAAGTGACGTGCGGTTCCTCATGATAAGCATGTCTATTTTTTATCAGCAATGGTCTGGTCATGTATGACAGCCTCACTGGTCTCAGCCTTTAGACTGTACACAGAATCTTGTTTTCTGCCAAACGCGAATCAGCATCGATCCAAGTCTTTTAAAGGCCGTTATTAAGTAACGACAAGTTGTTGTTTGTCCTCTGATGTCTCACCAGGAATCCGCAAAAGATATCATCCGGGTACTTGCTGAGTGCTGGGCACATTTGATTAAAAGGGGGCGCCATATTAGTAAAACATGTGAGACAAATATTGAAAGCGAAATATATAGGAAGAAGGCAGCTATCCACTGAATATTTGACTTGTCCCATGCCAGATTTTGAATTCTTTTGGAGGGGACACACGTCCAAAGTCTACAGGGATACGATAATACCCAAATTAAACAAACAAAATAATAATGAAATTACCAGGCCTGCCAGTCAAGACTTATAGCGAGGTATTAAATTTCAAAAGATGTCAAAGTTGTCATCAGAATTTTAAAAGTACAGAATTCAGGGCTGTGAACATTTATTCATATCATTTGCTTCAAATGCTGCAAGGTTTTTATCAGTTCAACACCGAAGGCAATAAAAAAGCTATCAGAAAGCTATTAACACTGGAGTTTTAAGTGATATCTGATGGAAAGAGAATGTCTCCATGCTCTTATCTGATGTCATCATCACGTCAAGCCTCGCATTCGATCTGTTTGAATTATCGTCTACTGAAGGACGTTGAAGCTTCATCTTCATCACCAAAAAATTTAATATCTCGCAGTGATTTCAATCATTTTAGCGGAAGTAAATTTTTCCCTGAACTGTTACCAACAATATAATTTTGTTATGAACTGATTTGTATGCCCGGATAGAGAACGACTGGTAAAGTAAAATAAATTGACTGTCCAAATAATTTCGCCATTTTAAAGGTTATTTTGTTAATACCAGTTGCTACGCTTCTGGATGAGAGCGAGGCAGTAGGCCGAAGGTCAAATGTTAAAGGTCAGGAAGAGATGAGATCGCAAACATATGGAATGGTTTATCAGGTGTTGCTCAGGTAGGAAATCATGTCCAAGCAAATCAACACCTCACCTCACGGGTTCAGGGCATCAGATATGTTCGTCTGCTCCATCAGGGCGTCTGTCTTCGGCATCGATCGGCTGTCTTCGGCAGGTAGCGGAAACTGGACGCTCTGGATCCGAAGCTTAGGTTTTATCTGTTCACCGATTGACCAAGTGTTTAATGCCCATGCCAGTTTTCCACCCTGAGACTCTCTGCAAATTCCTGAGGATGGGATTCAATTATGAGGTATAGATAAGGTCATAAAGATGGATTGTAAGGGTCTGCAACAGCGTATAGCCTTATGAATTACTGTAACAAGGTCATCCAGTGTTAAGTGACTTGTTGCCCTAATTTTGAAGTTTGATGACGTCATATTCAAACCATATTTCTGGGTTATTCAATAATGATAATAATAAATAACAATAACATTTGTAAAGCGCTGATACCAGTCCCAGTCTGTTCATAGCGTTGACAATGTTTGAGTACTGATCATATAAAAGACATGTTATTGGCTCATATATTTGGTGCAAGGAACAAAGATACAAACCTTCTTAGCATGGCAAAGGATAGCAATGATCAAATTTGAAAGTATTTTGACTTGTCTAGTCAAAAATGCGCTGTCATGAAGCCACCGCAGTTGAACAGTGAATGAGACCTCAAGTGACATGGATGATACCGTGTAAACAACTCAGCTATTTCAACAAAAGAGTTATTCCAAATTTGGAAGGAAACCTGACATCTCATCCTCCATTTAACTTTGCAAACATCTCGCGAGACCGGGTATTATGTTGTGTGATTACAACGTCAGAGCTATAGTAAATGGAGACAAACCTCTGAGGGACTATGAAATATGGTGTGTCTAACTTGTGATAACAGAGGCCCTATCGCTGGGGACCCTTGTTGTATGATAGAACTATGTAATACATGGCCACTGCAGGACGGAATAACGAGAACTGTTGCCTTAACTTATCCTTCCACATCCAATTCTTATACTTGGCAATATACTTGTTCGATTGACAATATAGGATGAAAATTTGACCATATCCAAATTTAAATAATACCTAGTTTCAAGCACGCCCTCCTCTTATTCATTCTTGGAACTGCTGGTAAATTCATTGAAATATATGTTCTATGTAATCAGTTCCGCTATATATATAAACTTTACAGGCTTCCCATGTGAGAACAGTTACATATTTATCATTATTTGAGTTCAATGCCCTTTCCTGAATGTGAGAAATCGTCAAAAAAACCTTGTGTTGTGTGCTCTGTATAGGTCTGTACATGATGCATTTACCCTCTGGGCCCCTATGAATAAACAAAGGATATAACACAGGATGTATAAAGTGTATCCCTGTCATAAATCTGAGCAATGTCTCGCTGTGTTCTGATGCTGTTCACTAAGGTCATTCCGTGGGTGTAATACATAGAATCGATGTCCAATAAGAAATATGGATGAACCAAATGCCATCCATGGGTATATTGGAGGTTGCGATGATTAAAAGCTCCATGTATCAAAGGCGCGTTGGACTCATTCTGAGAAGTGTGAAGGAGGGTGACAGGGAGTGTGCTATATTGTATTATATAGGCGCGGTATTGGGCCCACAGTGGCACCCTAGCTCACTCCGCCTCACCAATCACTCCTGGATTATGACTTTCAATTAAGACCGATGGAATTTGGCCTACAATGTAGTATGGCCGGTGAATGGAGTGGCCTTCTCTCCCTTCCGAGAGGTGGGATTTTCTCCTCACCAAACCAAACAGCTAGCAGCTTATAAAGTCTTTAGTGTCAGGCGAGTCAACAGAAGGGTGGCAAGCAGGCGGGGTCTGGCTTGGCCTCGGTCAGATGCTATCGACATTGCCCGCTTAGACTAGGCCTTCAATGGCAACAGCCTGTTTTATCACCAAACAATGCCAAAAATTGCTCCGGTCAGGAAAGAGAATCGTATCGATCCAGTACTTTTAGGAATATGAAGCTTTGCCTTCTTAAAAAGAACGCCATGCTTATGAAGCCATAGGGCAAAGGTCTATTTGCCACTTTCTTGATTTAGTTTTTTTATCAATCACTATCGATTTTTTTGTTCTTTGGATTTTGATTCTTCAAAACATATAAAGAGACATATGCAACATGGCAGTGGAATGAACATGGGTATAGATGGCATATGACAACAATTCATCATTCTGACATTGTCATCCAGTAATAAATCATATCCAAATACTTTTATTTCACTGGGATTCAAACTTACATGTATCAAGTGATGATAAACCTTGATAGATGTCATGATTTGTCAGTAAAAGTACCCATTCAATAGAGATGTATGATTAAACAAACTATCTTCAAATTCAAAAAAATATCAAACTTCAAAAAGCGTCAATATGCCTTTGTTCAAGAAACATTAAAATACTAATGGAGGACATTTTCATCCAGTAATAAATCATATCCAAATACTTTCATTTCACTGGGATTGAAACTTACAGGTATCAAGTGATGATAAACTTTGATAGATGTCATGATTTGTCAGTAAAAGTACTCATTCAATAGAGATGTATGATTAAACAAACTATCTTCAAATTCAAAAAAATATCAAACTTCAAAAAGCGTCAATATGCCTTTGTTCAAGAAACATTAAAATACTAATGGAGGACATTTTCATCCAGTAATAAATCATATCCAAATACTTTCATTTCACTGGGATTGAAACTTACAGGTATCAAGTGATGATAAACTTTGATAGATGTCATGATTTGTCTGTAAAAGTACCCATTCAATAGAGATGTATGATTAAACAAACTATCTTCAAATTCAAAAAGATATCAAACTTCAAAAAGCGTCACTATGCCTTTGTTCAAGAAACATTAAAATACTAATGGAGGACATTGAGATCATGGTTATGCCAAAAACGGTTACATCCAATCAGAAACATCCGCTGTTTATTTGTATATCTCAGACAGTTCAGGACACCCCCCCGACATCCCGTTACCTGTTTTTATATTTACTAAATATACATGAAATAACTTAACCCTTTGTGGCATAACTGTTGCTATTACTTTGAAATGAGTGCTCCTTGTTTTCTTTGGGTTGGCTTTGTGAGGTTTATCGCAAGTCATGTAACGTTTTAAAATCGCCTGTTTAGCTATGCTGATCATGGCAATATTAGCCAATGAGAATTAGAATGAAGACAATAAGCAGGTGCCAAATTTAATATGAAACACGCATTTTGATTGGTGAAAATCATCATTTTTTCATGTTTGTTCTGGGAAAGCAATTTCCAGAAAATATTTCCCTCAGAGGTACACCTCTACGGAAGCAGAAGCAGATTGTTGGAGAAAATATTTCCGGAAATAGGTATCTCCATTCCCCATGTTGATATGTCCCTGATGGGTTGTACATTGAAATGATGCTATTTTGAGATGCGCACATCATGTGATAGATGCGGTGCATGATGTGAGCGAGAGAGCATTAGTTAACAGCCCTCTGTGTGAAAATGACAAGCAAACAACCTGTTGTTTACTCTGAGAAACTAACGATGATTGATAATCATCTTAATGGTCTATGCTGTGTGGACCCTTCCTAAGAAGCTTTGTGGTTTTTATGAGAACTCATCTTGTTTGAAAATGATTTAACAAAGAGAAATTTAAATATGGATAAGCAATATTTTGGAAGGTTATGTGTAAACTATCGAATGATATAATTCATAAAACGACCAATAGTTGGTAATTCAAAATTAAAAATCCTCATGAACGGAGGACATTTTTGAAACATGTAGTTTTGCTCTTATGCCAGAAATTTCATATATGAGCTGAGGCCCATGCCAAAGGGTTAATCCATTGTCATTGTAAATCTGTGACCGGATGGATTGTCATGTCACGGACCTGCAACATGACAATTCAATGAGGCAGCACTATATCTGCTACAAGTAGGTCTCATCACGTAATGACTGAAATAATGTTGAAAGTGATGTAAAACCCCAATCAAACAAACAAACAAACTTATGTCAGATCATCTTGGTTAGATACAGAGAGGCAGATACCAAACCTTACATGTGCACGTAACGATTGTCAGCTAGGGGGCACCACTCTCTGGCATATTAGCATCAATGGTGAATCATCTATCTGGTTGTATGCATTGAAACCTAGGCACACTATGACTCGGGTTTTGTATTCAGGACATCAATGTTGAAATATTCAACTATTAAATCGTTGAATATTTCAGATAAAAAATAGCAAATCGCATGTGCACCTTAATATAAAAGATAGATTGCCATAAAAAGATACAGTACAAATGTAGTTGAACAAACTTTTATCCGCAAAGTTGTTATCATCGACAAAGAATATTATCACACAAATAAGCATAAAATTTAGATATTCTTTCAAATATCAGTGACCTATTTATTGAACAGGTCATCAACAGAATGATCACTTTGTTATCTTTCACTATAAGTATCATGACCGCTACATTTTAGAAGTGGTTTACCCCACAGAAAGGGGCGATAAGAGATTAAATAGCATCTGTATAATTTTGTAAAAAGTCGTCTGCTTTTATGTGGGCGTCCAGTCCCAAGCGGTAATCTGATCCGTCCCGCCTCACATACCCATGGGCAGGAAATGCTTTTCACTTAACACTAAATTCGATTTTGCTCTGTTTTTCTGATGCAGAAAAAAAAAGATCGAGAAGGCGGGAAGATTCTCAAAGTAAACAGTGTGCTGTTTTACATTCTTTGTCCGCAACAAGATGAAATTGAGTCAAATAGCACATTCAAGTAAGAAGATTGATCAATGTTGAGACAGACGGTTCCGGGATTTTTTTTACACAGCCTCAACTGACCCCTTGAGGCTGGCCTTTTTGCCTCTGCTATCGCCTTGTGTAACTGTGAATTATCTTAAAATGAACCGTTTCTCCTCTTCATAAACATTCCTTTCACGTGAAATGTTGATTAGCTAAATCAGTGCAGGACAATTTAGTGAATACTTAACTACCCTTTGGCCATTGGTTGGCAGCACTTTGAGAAAAGTGTGAAAGATTCTTCGCCCTGTCTTATGCCACCAGCTTTTTAGCGGGTAACATCAGGACGTATCGTTTGGCGTCTTTGAGGTGGCAGTTCCACTTTTGTGGTTTACCGTAAAGTAGAGCCTGACGTGACAAGAAAGCCAAATAAAGTTAATGTTTTCGTGTGGATGCCAGTACAAATTAGTGTTATAAAAGAAGAAATAGCCACATATATACACAAGCTTCTCACGTCAGTGATATAAATGCCACATATATATGTGCATGTACCTATTTACTCTGCTTAACCGAGATTATGACAAAGGAACTGCTGCCACAGGTTTGCATATGATATGCATCTTGAGCAGTTTCTGTTATAAGTACTTTTGTATATTATGATTATCTCATAATTAATTATTTGTTTAGAGCGGTGAGCATATCTTTAAAATACATCAGAGATTGAGACTATAGATCTGGTCATGATGGTCATTTCTACGTAGAGGCAGTGCCACCTGGTGGATATAATTTATTCATCTCCACCAGGCGGCACTATTGGTACGAAAACGATACATCTCCAAACAAAATAAAATTGAAACAGCCCACGTTCAGAGTAAAAGTAAAAGTCCTGTTAAAATTATTAACAGACTATTTATTGAGTTGATCAATTGCAAATTCATGAAGGGCAACTTTAAATATTTGCTTGATAATTACATGTCAAGTGTGCAACAATACAAAATAAGACACTGGCTCACCCATGATGATATTTTGTTTTTTTCCGATCATTTCTTAGTCATTTTGACAATGAAACTTTATTTAACATCATATTATACTTAGGAAATATATACAATCTCGATAAGTCGATATAAGTCGATATATACTTATAAATATAAGCGAACTGAACACGAATAGCAAAACCTCTACCTCTCCGAATCGAGCTCAATGTACGTTCTGAATAAATATCTCAATTTAATTCCAACTGCAATCGTTTTAGTATGAAAATGCTATGTGAATATATAATATACACAAGTATTGCATACACAGATATCTGTATTGTAACAATTATAGGAAATGATCATATTAGAATCCTAGATATTATTGTAAACACTAACATTTTAAAAGTTTTATTCATCTTGTTATTTCTTGAATATTTATAGGAAAACTTAAATTTTAGTTTTGGTCTCATTTCTGTTTGTTGTGTGACTAAATGTCACTTTGATTAAGACCATCCTTGAATGACACGTGTGGGTACTATTTGCGAATTTTATCACACCCCAAGTGAAAATCTACCTGCTTCTTGGCATAATTCATTGGGTTCATACATCAGCCAAACACCATTTATGCTAGGATGGTTATGATTGCCAGAGTTTATATTTGGCATTTGGGTGGCAATGAAAAAGAAACCTGAATCTTAGTCATGTTGTAGGCGGCATGAGGTGAGCAAATACATCCGTATATCAAGCCGTGATCTTTGCTTGTTTGGAATTGCCATGCTTAACACTATGCCCTTTCAATGCCGAGGTCACCGTGGTTAATACACAGGCTGTGTCCTCTTATTGTTATAACCGCAAGCAGCGCTGAATCTCCCTTATTTTGGTGACCGCATGCAGTGCTGAGTCTCCCCTGGGGTCCACGTAGGTCAGACCTCTTTAATTAGCAAGTCACATGGTATGTCATGTGCCTTGACCAAACTGCAGGACCCCATTAGCCCAACGAACGTCTGTGAAATTAAGTGTCGGCAATACACATTGCACTTGGGCAGTTTGGAGAGCTCCAAGACATATTCATTCCACCATACTATTAGATAGAGACGAACATTGTATATCTTACTTACCTTTTTTAGATTGGTAACAATACAATTTCATATTGTGACCCAAATAGATAGAGGTATAGTTCTCAGGTTTAGTTGTGTCCTATGGGTTGCGTTTTGTATTGATATTATCTTATTTCATCTTATCTTAGCAAATACATTTCTTTGTGAAGCAGTTTTAAATAGCTAATAACTGAATAATGATGATACGTAATACATACCCGGATTGGTGTAAAACATCGTGCTAAATGAATTGGTTCTGACTTGTGTGTTTTGCTCAATGTAACTGCATTTCTGGACATTGCAAAAAAAAGAGAATCATTCTGGCCAATTACAAATAATGGTTTGTCAAGGTCTATGTTGAAAAGTGTCAAATATATGGACATTTGGAGAGACCTTATACACAATTAAAAGCAGACGAACATATAGTGATAAGCTTATGGCTATAATTTAGTTTAAACTGTCTGTTTTTTTATTCCTGTCAGAGTGGATTATGTTTTGTATCATTTGGTATTATTTGTTTTGCAGTATATAATACATTTCAGAAACAGATTGTTTGTTATTGGATTATTTAAATGTTAAGGCAAGGCCACAAGCACGAAATATAAAATGTATTGTGCGAAACGTCGTTTCATGTTTTAACAGTTTACATAAAAAAAATGTTCCAGTCTCATATTTCATAGTATTTTGTGTAGTTTTGGTGACTTATCATAAATAATTAGGTCAATTAAGCCTGAGCGATGACGGTGAGTTTCCTCACAGAACTCATTTGTAAGATACAGAAGAATAATGAGATATGCTGATATGAATGTCCTTTTATGATATATTAGATAAACACACATTAGAGGTTTGGAATAAAAGACTTATATTGCAATTTACATCTTCTGTAAAAGCATCGCATTTAGTTAGCCGATTCGTCGTAGTATTTCCTTTAAGAAAAAATTGTTAAAGTATGAACAGTGTTTGGTAGGAAGAATTTCGGTTTTATCATTCACGATAAGGTGTATATACAGAATGAATTCTCCATCACTTATCTTAAAGACCGGAGCGAATCACTATTATAATTTTCTCATCACAAAGGTGATATTAATTCTACTGGGGTGATACAATACATGTACAGTTGTTGATGCAAATATCAAATATAACAAAATTCTACTTTATAAGCTACTTAAAAAGTAATCCGGAATCGGAATTATTATTATCCACCAGCAAATAATCATTATGTCAAGAAGAAACAAACGCTTTGACGAATAATCAATTTCATTTCCTAATATTTCTTCATTTGTCAAATTACGAAGAAATATGATATGTATTCTCATCAATATATTTTTTATCAATCCAATTCAATTATTATAATTTGTTCCTATTCAATTTATTTAAATGCTTCATGGTAGTTGTCATGTTATAAATAGGGAAAATGTCTTAAAATAATTGAACATTAACATAATCATGTATAAGAGTGCAACTGAGTTTGAAAACAAATATGATGGTAATTATTTATCAGAACTGTACAAGTCATTATCACACTCACATTATGTTAGTGAGCTGCATATATGTTTCTTTGATTAGGTGATATTTAAGAAGATTTAGTGGTAATAATCTTATTTACCATCCATCAAAAACAGTTGTTGCCATGGAAACAAGTACCATTTATCATCATTATAATGCTACACTTGATGTGGTTTCAGTTTTGATGTTGATAACAAATCACCCCTTGATATGAAGGCCTTTGGTTTGAGATCCAAAATAATGGAACAGACAAATGTTATCAATTTTGAGCACTAAAGATCGTAATCCTCTTTTAGTTCAGATTGTTAAATGTATAGTGAAATCCACTGGATTAATATGCCAGAGTAGAGCTCATAATATGCAGAACCTGTGATTGTTTTAGTGAAAAAGAGAAAGAATTGTTGGTCAACAATGGTTTCCTACAAATAAGCACACTGGTGACGCATGATTTGCTTTCAACATTGCTGAAACTGTAACATAAACAATCAAGTACACATTGCCTATCTTGAATAATATTGTTTTGGAATTTGCATTTTTTTAGTACCAGCAATATCCATGTTTGCTTTGAGATATGGATTCAGACAAAATTGTGGTGAATGTGCAATCTTGCCATGATTAAAATTAAATGCATATGATCAGACCTGTGAGACACCAGTTTTTGATTTTAGGTTTGTAACAATTTCATTGAAATGGACATATTAAAAAATCATCTCAGATTATTTCCATGTTACCCTTATGAGGAATAAATCACATTTTACCAATTGGAAAAGAGAAAAAAATGTGCATAAGGGAAGTAGATTTTTATGGCTTTTATGGATTTTTGTTTACATTTTCAATGTGTATTTTAGCTCTGATATTCATACATAACGTGTTAGGCACGCCTAAGAGATGTTGAGGCAATTGCAATATTCGACCAACATCTTGGTTTCAATGCTTTCACAGTGATTTTGCCGTTAACATAATAGGTGCGAATGCATTTGCCACTCACCACTATTCAACATTTTAATCCTCCACGACTGTTCCTTACATTAGTGTTCCCCCTTTAAGGTCACGTGTATTCTCTCATAGAAGAAACACATCATGGTGTGCCTTGTCAATGTTACCCCTTTATATCATAATGTTTACTATATATTGCAACATAGCATTCTATGGAGTTGAACATTTGAAGTGAAAATTCTTCTGTGGAGGCTTCAAATGGGATGAAATCAATATTGATATGCCATTTTCAAACCTATCTATGTTAATAGAGAACATACCAAAGCTCATTACTTAACAGGGCATCTGATTTGAAGAACAATTTTCAGATTGCTGTACCACAACTAACATCGTGATTGCAGTTTAATGTATGAACAGAATAGGTCATCTATGACCATATTGTTTCACGCCTGAAGTAAACATGACCAAACAGTCTGAAAATATCAATTCGATCAGCATCTCGGTTGAAATGCTTTCACAGCTTTGCTACAGCAATCACAAATGATTTTACCGGTAACATTATAGGTGCGAATGCTTTCAACTCTCACTCCTATTCAACAGTAGTCTGAAAATATCAACTAGTTTAGGTCTGATAATATCAATTAGTTGTTTTGGCCAATAGAAGCTTGGTCCCAATAGGAAGGAAGGTGTGACACACGAGGTGAGCTGATGTCTTGTCACACCTCATGCCCAGTGGGCCAATCACTGACAGTGCTTAAATTGTAGGGATGGAATAGTCCGGAGAGACAGAAAGAAAAATCTCCAGTCTATTTTTATTTTATTTATTTATTTTACAAAAATGACAGTACAACTATATACTCACAGTACTTGCAGTACAAAGATACATGAATTAAATAGTTATTTTGCTTACTTCTTATTGGAGTATGTACTTTCTCAAGGACGTGGGGTTATTTGCATAATAAGAAAGGTATCTTATATGCAAGATATCATAAGATACATCATTCTCCGATAGGAAATAGAACAAACAAGACATTCCAATCATAACAACAATTTACAACTTAAGCCGGCATTCTCGCTGTCAAAGTAGAATATGAGTCGTCTTAGTTGAAATAAGTCAACCTTGCCCATTACTTATTTGTGCATAATGATGCTATTACAACATGTTCCCGTGGCACATATGGTCCATATAAACGCTAACATACGTCTAAATGGGACGTTTACATGTATGCAGTGGAATGATCACGAACTTGATAATATAGAGGGCACCAAATCCAGGTGACCTCACAAGAATTGGTGTGAAAATGTATACATCAACCATTGTATCAAACATCACGCTGATCTCCTGGCAATATCAACAATAATGTATCAAGAGGCTCAGAGTATTATTCATTTATGATTTAACAAAGCAAAACCCAGCAGAGTGCACATCCTAATAACTAAATTCTCTCCTAACTTTGCTAAATGTTGGTCTGGTATATGCCGCAATAAGGCTATGCTCCCTGAGAAAGTTAGGCATAATAAGCCGTAAGTGACCGCCGTCAATATGGGCCGGGTTTGATGGGAGAATGCACTGGGTATTACCAACTATGAACACATTTTATATGAGCAGGGCTTGTTCACGTCGTGCAGGTTACATATTAACTGGGCTATTTACTCCAATACGTGCCAGGCTTTAGGTTTTTCATCTCTCAGAATTAGATAGCATCTTCCTGTGGCCCCAGCCTGAGGTGCTTGATTGCCCCTGATTGATCGATCGCCTAACTGAATTGCTCAGATGTGTACCACTAATCAAAAACTCAGATTTCTTAACCCTGACCCCTCACCTGAAGGTCATACAACACCATAGTCTCTTTTATTGGCCCAAACATTTTTCTCAAAAGCTTAAAATAGGATATATGTTATCTGTAAGAAAAATATTACGATTTTTATGTGAGACATAAGATACATAAAAGCCACACAAAGCTTTACTTCTGGACAGACAAAGCTTCACTTCTGGAGGAAAATGCAAATCTTGGAAAGGGGCCACTGTTTGTCTGTATGTCAAGATGTGAGGAGTGGGATAGGGGGCTTAGATATCAAGGCCATTGGGACTCAATGTATTGACTAGGTCCGGAACCAGTGAAGGCTTACAATTTAGAAAGAGGTCCTGAGAGGTATAACATGATGTCTCTGCCTCCCCACACAATAAACCTTCAAAGGTACACTCAGGTTCAAATCTCACCCAGTGTAACCCCTTGCTAACCAAGGGCTCCACATATCAAACTCAAGTCCATGCAATCATATATGTGAAAACATTGTAGCATTTGTTTTAATGTATCTATATGCTGTTTTACTTACAAAACAAATACAGTAATATAATGTATAGGTTTCCTTACTATCTAGAGTTTTCATAATGTATGGCAAAGCTTAGTGTCAATAATGAATAGATTTATTTAGTGTTTGTTGTTTAGATGATTTAATGATATTCATGTCCACAATAAAAGTCACATAATACTACTAATAAAGTTAGAACAGATGATATCATGAAAGGAAGGAAAATTAAAAAGTGTAAATCAAATATGGTCCACTGTAGGAACTTTCCCCCTGTTATCTTTGGACGAGGGAAGGGCGAAATTAAATTTGGAAATTAATGCAAGAAGTGCATACGTTCACAGATACATAGTTGATTTTAATATGACACACAATTCACATGTTTTATATTTCATTATTCAGTTTAAAAGTTTTGTTTATTTCTTTCAGGAATGTGATTCTCAACTGTATATTTTTCTGTCTTTTATATCATACAAAGATCTTTTGCACTAAAACATCTGAAATGATTATTGATTTATGATAAGTTTGATTTAGTATAGTGTACTCGATGCATTGTAATCTTGCTGATAGATTTCATAATGTATTTTCTATCATAAAAAGTAATCTATCAGTAAGGTTTGATCAAATATTCTATTGATTTAAATATTTTACTGTGCGATACGCTCATTTCATTTTTTCATTTCCTGCTTGACAGTTTGTTTTGAATCGTCAAATTTAAGTTGTACTTTTTCCTTCTGATTTTGATAAAACTTAGATGAAATAATCTGCTTTTGATCAATGTACTTATTTTTAGTTTTTAGATTCTTTATATATTAAGTAATCATAAAACACTCTAACAATCTCTGTTGTCCGGAGACAATAAAATATGACGTTTGCAATTTAGGTCAAGCTGCGTAATTAGAATAAAAACAAATAACATGAAATGGGCGTACCAGAGAGCGAGGAGAAAATGGTCTAAATTACACTGATACCTTAATGGCACGTTGTCTTTTGTGCACATAGGTACACATCAAGATGAACCAATCAAGTACAGTCCTCAAGAACTGCTGAAAGGGCGCGAAAGTAAGTGGCTCACAACTCACGTAGTGTCATCCTGGTGTGTGACTTGTTTTGTGACCACTGTCCCCATACATGGTAAAATGCGGTAACAAGAGTTACTGGTTTTTGCTGTGTAGGGCAAAGCTTTCAGCCTGCACCCCTTGCAGTAATTTAAGGTGGTATACTGATCCGTTAACTGTCCATTTTTTAAATGAAAACAATATATATATATATATGTTATTGAACAAAGTGAATTAAATGTGACCTATATATTTTCGTAACTTATTTGAAAGGATTTTTTAAATTATTACTTCTTTATCAACCATTCAGCGCCTTTCTTGATATAATTTCATATTCTTTGCACTATTTTTGATAGATCTTTGAATATTAAAAGCAAAGTAAAGGTTAACAGATCAGTATGCAACCACAGTGCCTCTGGTAAATGAAGTGTGGTAATGTTGTATATGGTGTAGCCAGACCCAAACACCTCACAAAAGTAATACTAGTTATTCATGGTTTATTAACACATAATCTACCCCCACCTGTAATGTGTGATTTAGTCATGTAGACTTTTGTGAATGAATAGATTTAATGGGTGGAAAAACTTATTAATAAGATAGTCCCATGATTGCAAAATTCACGTCATCGCATGTGGGCAGGTGTTGGGGAAAACATATTTCCAATACAGATATATTTCAGGAAATTGAGCTATACGTATTGGCATTATCAAATTTATATATATATATATATATATATATATATATATATATATATATATATATATATATATAAATTTGATTATGTTCAGGACATATTTACATGTTTTATTTCAGGAATGTAATATAATTTGAATCATATTTTGTGACAAAATGTTTCCATGTAACTCGGTATCACTATTACCCCCCAAAAAAATCCTACCTCCACATCTAAAGTTGTGATAAACACCAAGAAATGAACAGGCCGCTAGGTGGCCTTCTCTTCCTGTTTCCATGTGAGATGTAAATATTCACTATAGCGACATAATGACATAACACTTATTTTTGCTTGACACAGAATTGTCGCTCTACTAAAAGGCCGATAGTGATCAATGTACCTTTCTGAATCCAGTTGTGAATGTCGTAATCATCCCAGGTGTCAGTCATTGTCGCAAAAGGTTTCTCAGTTTAGCCCGTCGTTGCTGTCATTTCACGAAGCTGTTATTTTGCCTCCACAGAGTCAGAGTGGCATGTCAGGCATATTTAGTGTGGTAACCTAAAGGGATTGTCGCCAAAACTAATTAATTGCAAGGTGGCCGTGAATTAGTCTGAAGAAGATCAAAGATTTTTTTTTCGCCTGGAGTGTGTGATTTTCTCCAGCGGGGTTTGGAATCACAAGCTACCAGCCATAGAAATGAGGCTGAAGCCATGAGCAACGCCGGGCGCATCTATGAAAGGGTTAGAGACATTGATCAAAACAAAACTTCCACTAATTGATATATTCTGGGTCTGCTTATTGTCAGAAGCGGAGTAACACGCGGCTTCCAAGCAACATTCGCATTTAGCATAGACACTGTTTAGCAAACCGAGAAGAACAATCATGATGTGCCCCGTCTAGGTTTGCATGATGCTCACTAGAGTAGGGAAACATACTTAGAGATTGTAATTTCATTTCCTTTTCTTTTTATTTCACACCAGAATATTTGTAACCATTACTTTTTTTATCAGGCTTTGCAGAGCACAGGTCTGCTTTGAACCGCTAGCAATATCTTGTAACAGAAGATATCTCTATATCCTCATATATTGTCTCATACATCTACCAATCACCATTTAATTAACGGCATTTCAATGGATTTACTTTGTGATAAATTAAATATTTGAAGAGGAATAAACAGCAGCGCATATGACAGACTCCCATCGGGAAATTGGACACACGTTGGAGTTGATAGAAGCAATGACAACACATACAATATGCATGTTATAATAATATCATGCCCTTCATCCTAGACAAACATGGTCTCCACCGCTATGTGCATCTCCCTACATTACTTGCCCGACTGCCATTACAAAACGTTAACTCTAGGCTCTTCTCCTGTTCATCCTTTTTAAACATTAGTGCGAAATTGTCATCAGTTATGTCAATCAATGACAGAAATAATGTCAACACTTGCAGACTTTTGTGAATTAGCCGTGTGCTTCTGGGAAATTTGATTTAAAAATACATGGTGGATATTTCGAAATTTCACTGCCATCAAAATGCACGCATTCTTCCAAACGTTCAGGGTGTCTGTAGCTTTTCATCAAGTTGTAACATTAACATTTTTTCCAAATAAATTTTGCATTAAGCTGGTTGTATTTCTAATTCAATTGATATTTACCTCATGTTTCTTCATATATATTAATTTCAAAGGACATACCAATTTTATGTACAGCACAATCAATTTGCACAGATAACCATTTTTATAAATATAACATATTTCAAATCTTACTCAACTACAATTCACATTTTTCTTTTTGTAAATCCGGAATCAGATATTCAAAATGTAAACAACAACTTACTGCTCCTTTTGTAGACATCGATTGGTTTAAATTGTTGATAAATACATGTATTGTGTACTGCATATGGGGAATACAAACGTGATGGAGCATTTAATGTGTTACTTGCCATTCAACTCCACAATTCTTCTGACATAGCCATGAATAAATCGTTAAGAACATTAATTTTGACAATCCACATGAATGATTTAACTATGAAGTTTGCAGACAAAAGATTGTTGTTGTAAAGACAAGGATTTCCTATTCTATCAATCATATTTTATTGACTGCTGCAAACGATGTTGACAAAATATAGAGTCCACAGTGACAATATCTGATATTGACTATGCATATGAAAAACATTCTCCTCAGTTTAAAGATAAGTCTCTCATTAACAACAAATGTACGGCTTCCAAAATGTCACTGGATTGTCAATTATATATAAGATAGAAATGTCAATTTTTCTATTTCCCAAATAGGTTTTGTAATGTTTAAGTCTTATCTTAGCTCAATACTCGAGATATGAATACAATTTATGACAAAACCTAATCTGTTATATTTCCTGCCATTGTGAGGTCTGTAACTTATATATAATGTGCATAATGTTGTTTGGTTCAACCAAAGCCAGTGTAAGACTCAGAGGTAGACAAATCATGTTTCCATTAATTGGAAAAAAAGGGTTACAAAATCTCACGGTGCTCTACCGCCTCCGGAAAATAAGAAACCCCTTCAGCAAGGAAGCTATTAATCCAAAGCCTAAAGGCAGGATGGTCTTTTGTTGAATGCTTCTAATGGCACCAGAGGGCAGTGTGGAACAACATCCAGGTCATGTCAAACTGTCATGCAGCGTGTCACACGCATGATGCAGTACTAGTATCTTTGTTCTTTATCCCAAATCTCTAAGCCAGAATGATGACCTGTCCATTAAGCAGATGAAACATACCACAGAAGATATTTAACTGTGCGACATTTATTAACACTAATAGAACAGATTTAATAGTTTCTGCTTGAATATTATGGCATCTGGTTTCTTTGCTGATTATCACTTAATTCAAATGAAGATTTTTTTTACACAAAAGAGATTGATTCTCTTTTACCTAAGTAGGTCAAAGTACTTTGCCAGAACAAAACACTGAGGCTTCATTTTGAAGCAATATTGATGGTTGTATTTGTTGATTTATTCTTCTTGGAATCCAGCGATGTGGCATGTGCAGTGTGAAGTATGGGTGCGAGGTATCCCTGTATCATTCCCCTTCTGACCCCTGGATTCGCTGTTGCTATGCATATTCATTGTCAATGGCTCATGATAAGGAGATAGGCCGGTCACTTCGTAGAAGCGCTGTCACGCCTATATGTACTAGTGTGAAAGGTCTGCAGTTACTAGAAAGTGAGCAAAACACGATATACATGGAAAATTGCTGTAAAATATACATAATATATATATATATAACCAGCTTACGAAAGATTGGTTTTAAAATGTGCATTTTGTACTGAGCGACTTATGAGAATGTCTGCATGTATCATAAGCATGTTTATTGCATGTTAGTTTTCATAAGGTGATGATACATGAATTAGGTGATGTTACACGAATACAACCAGCACCATGTGTGATTGTTACAAGGTGATGTTACGTGAATGCAACCAGCACATTGCGTGATTGTTATATTGTGATGTTACACGAATGCAACCAGTACCATGTGTGATTGTTACAAGGTGATGTTACGTGAATGCAACCAGCACATTGCGTGATTGTTATATTATGATGTTACACGAATGCAACCAGTACCATGTGTGATTGTTACAAGGTGATGTTACACGGATGCAACCAGCACCATGTGTGATTGTTATATTGTGATGTTACACGGATGCAACCAGCACCATGTGTGATTGTTATATTGTGATGTTACACGAATGCAACCTGCACCATGTGTAATTGTTATATTGTGATGTTACACGAATGCAACCAGCACCATGTGTGATTGTGATATTGTGATGTTACACGGATGCAACCAGCACCATGTGTGATTGTTACAAGGTGATGTTACGTGAATGCAACCAGCACCATGTGTGATTGTTACAAGGTGATGTTACGTGAATGCAACCAGCACATTGCGTGATTGTTATATTGTGATGTTACACGAATGCAACCAGCACCATGTGTGATTGTTATATTGTGATGTTACACGAATGCAACCTGCACCATGTGTAATTGTTATATTGTGATGTTACACGAATGCAACCAGCACCATGTGTGATTGTGATATTGTGATGTTACACGAATGCAACCAACACCATGTGTGATTGTTACAAGGTGATGTTACGTGAATGCAACCTGCACCATGTGTAATTGTTATATTGTGATGTTACACGGATGCAACCAGCACCATGTGTGATTGTTATATTGTGATGTTACACGGATGCAACCAGCACCATGTGTGATTGTTACAAGGTGATGTTACGTGAATGCAACCAGCACCATGTGTGATTGTTACAAGGTGATGTTACGTGAATGCAACCAGCACATTGCGTGATTGTTACAAGGTGATGTTACGTGAATGCAACCAGTACCATGTGTGATTGTTACAAGGTGATGTTACGTGAATGCAACCAGCACATTGCGTGATTGTTACAAGGTGATGTTACGTGAATGCAACCAGTACCATGTGTGATTGTTACAAGGTGATGTTACGTGAATGCAACCAGTACCATGTGTGATTGTTACAAGGTGATGTTACACGAATGCAACCAGTACCATGTGTGATTGTTACAAGGTGATGTTACGTGAATGCAACCAGCACATTGCGTGATTGTTATATTATGATGTTACACGAATGCAACCAGTACCATGTGTGATTGTTACAAGGTGATGTTACACGGATGCAACCAGCACCATGTGTGATTGTTATATTGTGATGTTACACGGATGCAACCAGCACCATGTGTGATTGTTATATTGTGATGTTACACGGATGCAACCAGCACCATGTGTGATTGTTACAAGGTGATGTTACGTGAATGCAACCAGCACCATGTGTGATTGTTACAAGGTGATGTTACGTGAATGCAACCAGCACATTGCGTGATTGTTATATTGTGATGTTACACGAATGCAACCAGCACCATGTGTGATTGTGATATTGTGATGTTACACGAATGCAACCAACACCATGTATGATTGTTATATTGTGATGTTACACGGATGCAACCAGTACCATGTGTAATTGTTATATTGTGATGTTACACGAATGCAACCAGCACCATGTGTAATTGTTATATTGTGATGTTACACGAATGCAACCAACACCATGTATGATTGTTATATTGTGATGTTACACGGATGCAACCAGTACCATGTGTGATTGTTATATTGTGATGTTACACGAATGCAACCAGCACCGTGTGTGATTGTTACAAGGTGATGTTACACGGATGCAACCAGCACCATGTGTGATTGTTACAAGGTGATGTTACGTGAATGCAACCAGCACCATGTGTGATTGTTATATTGTGATGTTACACGAATGCAACCAGCACCATGTGTGATTGTTACAAGGTGATGTTACACGGATGCAACCAGCACCATGTGTGATTGTTATATTGTTATGTTACACGAATGCAACCAGCACCATGAGTGATTGTTACAAGGTGATGTTACATGAATGCAACCAGCACCATGTGTGATTGTTATATTGTGATGTTACACGAATGCAACCAGCACCATGTGTGATTGTTACAAGGTGATGTTACACGAATGTAACTAGCACCATTTGTGATTGTGATATTGTGATGTTACACGAATGCAACCAGCACCATGTGTGATTGTGATATTGTGATGTTACACGAATGCAAACAGCACCATGTGTGATTGTTATATTGTGATGTTACACGGATGCAACCAGCACCAGGTGTGATTGTTATATTGTGATGTTACGTGAATGCAACCAGCACCATGTGTGATTGTCATATTGTGTTACATATTGTCATATTCATGTTACATGAATGCAACCATATGGTGCTGGTTACACTCATATGACACCACCTTGAAACGTCCACAACGTGAGTTCAACCAGCACTGAACATATCTGGGGGTTATCAGCCATGTGGCACGTGCACGTTTGTATAGGGTGATGCTAGATGGTGCAGCACAAATGCAATCAGCAGGTTTGTGTACCAGGTTGGACTGGTCCCTCAGATCAATGCTGTGTGTGGTCTGGGGGGGCTACAGGGTCAAACACACCAAGTGCTCAAATGTCACATAATCCCCTGCCACAAAGGTCACCATTTGTGGTGGACCTTATATCCGAAGCCTTGAGATCAGTGAGTATCTCATCATGACCTACAAACGCCCTCTGCTCTATGGTAAGACGGGGACAGCCTTCTTCTCAGGACAATGCATCAGCCATACGATAACTTTCACACACAGATCAATGCCAGGTGCATCATACTACCTGTTCCCTTGAGTGGCCACATCAGTAGAGTTGTATTAACGATCTCTTAATGATAAAACATAATCAGAGAAGACAATACTCTTTTATGTTTCTTAATTAAATACCAGTAATATCATATGCTGAGGTGCGTTTAACTCCTTTATAACGAGACTTATATGATCAGTGAAACTATATATTAAACAATCGTAATCATATTTTCCCATATTTCCTCAAAAACACGCCTAGAACAATATGGGATTTATCCGTCCTTTCCTGTCAATTTTGACTTTTGTATGTCAATCAATTTGTTTTCTTAGAAGTAAACAATTTATGACAGTCAGCCATTACAATAAAAGTCTACAACATTAACAGATTTTCACTTCCAGAACAGGTATCACAGTATCTGATAAAGCGGAAATTAGTTTCCATCTGGACATACACGTAATGTTTTCATTGACACCGACTGCTGTGCTCAGGTATTTCAAATGAGGCTGTCTTTATCAAGTGTCCTCCCTGACTTAATGTATTATATAATACATTGTATCGCTAGTTTCCTTCCACAAAGGATATTATTCTTTATTGTACCGTCCCTTTCAAAATTATTTTCACAATCGTCTAAAATAATACTTTGGTGTAAATTGTAAAAGAACTTTGTTGGTTTAAAAAAAAATGTCAAACTGTAAATCTACCCTTCCACCAGAGTTTTAGATGACATGTTTAAAGTATATCAAAGTACATTTAATATTGTGAAAATATCGTGAAGGCAACGTAGCACTATTGTTTATGTTCATGATTCATAAGCTGCTAAGTGATCCTTGAGTTGCATACTATTTATGTAATGGTAGGGTCATAAGTTGACTGAATTACCTTTGGTTTGTTATCTAACGAACAAGTCAAATGTAAACCTTTGAGGGTTTTACCAAAGTGTATCCAAAGCTAAATGGGAGAAATATTAGGTTGACTTCTCTCTAGATGATTAGACAATTTCTGATCTGAGTTTGTCATTTTCTCAAAATTTGAAGTGTTACAGAAAATGGTACAGAATGTAATATAAAAAGTTCATTTTTAAAAGGTTAGATTTGAAGATGATATGACTTGATTCAATAATTAGTTGTTTGAAGATTTTACTCTCCCTTACTATTCAGCTTTCATGTATTTTCCATCCTGGATATCTACTCTTGGGCAGGTTAATCATCTGATAAATATAATTTGAAAAGAAAAATCTGACTCCAGTACAATTATAAGCTTCGGTGTACGCTCAAAGAGTTAGATCTCTTGAGGTGGGTTTAAAAATATGTGTTGGAATCATATTAGCCGGACCCAAATTTAATACACAGATAACATCAGATTCTGTCCTGTTGTGAAATAAACATGTCTGATCCAGTTAGTTTTGAAACACAAAAACCATCTGCCCTGTTGCAGAATACATGTCTGGTCCAGTTACAAGACACATGTAACATCTGCCCTGTTGTAGAAAACATGTCTGGGCCAGTTGACACAAAAAGCACTATGAGTGCTGAATATGACATATATTTGGACCAGTTGTAAGAAACAGATGATATTTTCCTGTCCCTGTGTAGGTTCTACATTACAGTCAGACAGAGGAAACTTCTGTGTCGTGCAGATGTCAGGAGCAGAAAGGAGACACAGAGACACAGAGATACAGGTGATATACAGGTGACATATAGGTGACATAAAGGTGACATATAGGTGACATAAAGGTGACATATAGGTGACATATAGGTGACATACAGGTGACATATAGGTGATATACAGGTGACATATAGGTGATATACAGGTGACATATAGGTGATATACAGGTGATATACAGGTGACATATAGGTGACACATAGGTGACATATAGGTGACATATGTTCAATATATTCTTTGAGCAATATATAGCCAGTTATAGGTTACTTGTGATTCCTAGCTTTGATATTGATTGGCCTTTATTCATCAATATGTTGAACAAACTCCTCTCTAACGTGACTCTCTCTGACATAGATATTAATCTGGCTAAAACTCGATGGGTAACAAAGAGGCAATTTAACACACCACTTCACTCGCCCTCTCTACCCTAATGTAATCATTTACATTTATACTCCTTAACGTATTTGTTTCTTCAGGGGAGATTTTCAGCATTTCTTCAAATTAAATGAATAAACTATACAGATATTGATGCCTTATATACTGTCAATGTTTATCAATTAGCTATAGCGAATCAGAATGATTTTGTGATAATGGGTTGAGAAACCACATAAAAGTTCGAGAGGAAATTTGGAAGAGATTGTACCTGGGGTGGATACTTCTGGGAGATATCGATGCGGTTATAGTTGTTTTTACCATTATGGGTCTGTCTTAATGCTGGATTCCATATGAGACCAGCTGAGATAGTCTGAGGTTTGTGGTGAATCAGGAGTTGTATTCTGTGACCATAGCGGCCGGAAGCAATACTAAAACACAAGCTGTACAGCTGTGCCATCGACGAGTTCATAAAAAGGACACGTGTTCTAGATTTGCCACTGCCAAAGTGACAGAATGGTGGCAGAAAGAAAACTATATTGAAAAAAAATGTTTGTAATTAGGAAGTCAATGAGTAAGCGCGAGGAGAGAGGGTGCGATGCCCCATAATGCACGGGTGTAAGGCAATGCTGAGCAATATACGCTGATCTACGGCACTGTTAGGTATATTAGTAAACCCATTGTGACAGTCCATCGCCTTGCCTCACAACTGTTGACCTCTGCAAAAGCTTGTCCATTCACAGCCATAGCACCGCATATTATATACACTTATTGATGTTAGAGAGAGGATTAAGCGACCACCAGTGGACCGGTGTGTGTATGTACCGTGGCTGTGTCTTCAGCAGTGGCAATGGCTAAGTCCGGGCTTGCTCTGCCAGCCCCGTGAACAGTGGCTCGCATGTACACATACCATCCACTAAAACCCTTAACCGACTCGCATAGGAATCTTTTTCTCTCTTCCTCTGCCGGGAGAGAGAGGTGAGGCAAAGCGCAAAGATTATAGTTGGGGCAAAGCATTGCTGTGTGTTGAGGGAGACGCTTTGCAAAGGCACCAACCACGAGCTTCGGAACATGTACATATTCCACCACTTGTGTTAGCCAACCATCGTGAGGTGCAGCGCAAAAGCCGGCGATCCCAGGATTCCCCTCTATAAACTACGTATAGGAGTATACCTCTTGGATTATTGAAACGAAAAGTGGATTATGAGCGAGTTTTGTAGATGTAAAAAAGGCATATGTGGTAACTATTTTGTGGTGATGTTATTGGACGTGTTCAAGGTTTTGTAAGGAGTGCGCATGGGCGTTGAGGCAGCTGTCAGACCGACACAGGAGCCTGCAGGCAAAGCAAGAGAGAGAGAGTGAGATAGGGAGCTGGAGAGAAATAGAAAAGCATAGATCTAGGGGAGGGGGAGAGTCTTGCCTGGACCCCTTGTCTGGTTACCATTTGACAACCGCAATTGGAGTTTTTTAAACTAAAACAATGTTGAGCCTGAGTCGGGAGTAGGTGACCATGTTCGGAGCCGGGAGTAGCGCCGCCGTCGCCGTCGTCGTTGCCCCTGCCGCCGTGTGTAGTCGCCCTCTTCCCGTCGCCTGACCGTGACCACCCGAGGACCATGCACTATGCGCCCGGGCTGCATGTTTCTGTGGATCGGCCTTATCCTGTCCACACTCCGAACTAGCTTCGCCAAGCTGGAATCTGGTAAATCATTATTACTCTTTAAAAAAACACCCATCATCATTTTCAAGCTATTTTGCTGGCTCCCTTTTGAAGTGAGGGAAAAATAGCAGTTATAATTATCATGTTCTGCAAGTCATTTCATAGCGGGCTTCCCCCGAAGCAAAACGTCAGTATGTTAGTGGGGTCTGAGTGACGGTTGGGATAGCTGAATTCCACCACTTGCAAACCGTGAAGCCACTCCCAATGTTTTGCCCCAGACCATTATCTTAAGTCATGTCATATGCCTTATTTTTAAGAGGAACTGTTGTGTGGAAGTACATATATGAATTCCCATTTTGTCTGTAGATATTTATATAATCAATCTGACCTGTCAATCAAGATCTAGTGTGATTTGTACTTTTCATCACTATCTTCACCATAACTTAACGTGAGACCAGTCAATCACTATATTACATATATCCCTCCATCAAAAACAGAACATGATGAACTTGTAAGTATATATGTAAATATCGTTATTCCCCCACATACTTATTACATGTTTCTCATTGCATTCAAAGCCAATGGCATTAGCAAAGATCACTTCATAAGCATAAGGTCAAGTTGCGTTCCCTCTTCAAAAGCTCTTATAGAAGCGATCTGAGTTCATGCTTGAGCTTGCCGAGACATTCATAATGAAGAAAGATGTAAATAGGCGTGAATGTAGGTCACCCATCCCATGACAGGAAAACGGGGACATTCCACAACTCACACATTGCATTAATATTGAATGAAAAGCGGCATGACAATGTAGAACATAGTGGTAATTATCATGGAGGTCTGCTACCTTGAAATCAATACAAAATGCTATATCATCCTAGTATTGTCATAGCATGACCAAAACCATGATACCTTTTACTGAAATGTCCACATCGTGTTTGGTGTACACGTTTTCAAAGCTATTACACCGGTAAACATTGTTAAGTTTATCAACATACACATTTCATTGGTATAAACCAGTAGGAAAATACACAGACCTATATTTATGTAGCCTCCTTGTAGGCCTGTGGTAGAGGGGAGACGTGAGTAGGAGAAATATTGAGTTTTGTGCATGTAATGTAAAGACTGGGTTTTCTGTTATTCTAAGAGCGCAGGCCACGAGCAATGGCAACCAGCCAGATGGAGAAGGTATTTAATTCAATGCATCATAATACATTATCGCCCACCATAATTAGGCTTCCAGTTACAGACGTATTATGTTAAAAGCTTCATTCATTATCAAAATATACCTACACCAATACTTGTGTTTCCCGAATTCTTGAAGTGAATTAAACCTTTCTAAGCCTTGTGGGGACCCAACACCTAAATCGCAAAATAACACATATTTTATAAGGTTGAGAAGTCACAGAAAAAGTAGATTAAATATTAGATGGATATTCTTCAACTTGTATGAGTGATTAGTAGCATATAGAATGGTCCAAACATTGACCCTGTCATAAGTAATACGCTTTATTTTAGGAAATAAACACATGATGACCAAAGATGACCAAAGTGTCCAATAAATAATGTTATTCACATTTTTAAATGATGAGTCCTTTCTAATTTATTGACCCTTTGTAGTTTAAGCCAAACTCCTACATGTATTGTACATGCATGGTACATGTATGCTCATGTATAGCGAGAATTATGCCTCATTCTATTCAAGTAAGTTTGGAGATAAACTATCTGCATCCATCTGGGTCAATTTCAGTTTTTAAGACAGTCTTTAAGACAAAATAAGAGGCAAACTTGATTTCTTTGTCTGGGTAGAATTACAACCTGGCCGCCTCAATAGTATCCTTTGCATAGTAAAATTCAGTTGTATTGACATGCAAAGCTACTTTACACGTTTCAGTGGGCAGTACATGGACGTAAATTGTTCCTGCTCTAACTTGGTACTATCTTACTCCTTTGCAATTATTAAGTAAGGGGTGGAGTTCATCACAATTACAGTGCATTTACATCTCAGTTACTCGAAAATAATACAGGTAAACAGGCCAGTACCCTTTATACAATATAAAGAGTAGACACATAAAGCTTAACTTCTCAAGATTAATCTCTTTCATTGTTAGTATATATCAGGGTATATCAAAGACTGCCAACGTGACTAATCGCCCTACTCTTTTTGATGAGTAATTATGACAGTCATCATGGCAGTAAACAATATTTCTTAAAGTTAAGCTTCTTAGTTACCTCCATGTCCATTATAGACTTCAAAATAATTGATAGAAAAGCAAGTTTTAAAGTCAGTAACGTTTTTCACTTGTAGATGTCCTTACATGTAAAACAGGGTTAAATACTCTTATACAATACTTTTTCATTTCATATGGAGGCAAGTTAATAACATAATTTTCTGATCTCACTTCATATGGTTTTTTCCTGCCACTAAAAAGCATTTATTATAAGTAATCATATGACCTGCTCCAATCCTTAATTATTGGACTCATTATTTTACAAATACTTCAAACTAGGATTTTCTAGCACATAGTGAGTGCATAGATTTACCGAGCTCGCAAGTCTGCCATTTCCATTTGTTTCTTCTTTACTGAGTAGCACAGGTTAGTTGAGCACACAAAATAAGTTGTGTTTCCAACCTAATTTTTTATGTTTCAATGGTAAAGGAAAGTCCATTTCCTCTATCCCTTGCCATCTCAGACAAGTAACTGCTCAGTCTGGTTGGGCACAGTCAGAAGTAATTCAGTATAAACTCCCATCTTTCTCTTCATTGGTCTTAGGAGAAGACCATTTCCTCCCTCATTCATCGTCAGGTCAGTATTACAGGTTGGTTCACCCAAAGTGCAATATGTGCTGGGGCATGGACAGTAAATCTAGACAGTATTGGGCACATATAGGATTTCCAGTGTAAAGTGTGCTTTTCAGAAGTGCATTTTCCAAAAATAAGGTAATATTATAAATCTATTATTATAATTGTTTTCCAGAGTTCCCATGAATCAATAGCTTCTATTTTTCTCCTATAACCACTGATAAATCTCTCTTTTACAAATTTTTCTTAGAGTTCAATGAGATAACATGTTAGGCTATGTAATTGCAGGGAGCATTCAGGGATGCGTCATGAATGATCTAGCATTATGTGTTCCACTCATAAGTCTCTATAGTTGAAAAAACATGTTCAACTACAAACCCAGCCATAGTATTCTGACATCAATTTGGGATCTTAATATAAGATGCTAACCTGATTGCTATGTCTGGCCCTAATTTGAATGTCACTAGATTTATATGCTGGAGCAATGGAGCATCTTGATATATAAACATCAGCCATCGTGACCAGAATGGGATGCTGCACATTATAGTGTATAGATGAGGGAGCAAGAATGACAAGATGAGGTTTGGGAGGTCTCATGCGCATCCAGGCTAGGTGGTAATCTGGGATTCCAATCGGGGGTGCTCTGTAGTGTGAATAACTACAACAAAGTGAAACACACATTGCCTGGTTTAATAATTAATGGGCTGGGGGAGGGAGCATCGATCGCAGAAGACTGGGTGATCGAGACCTGCAGGTCCGTACATACGGGTACCTCATTTTGTAGTCCAGCCCCTCGCTTATGTTCTCGTCATTTCGCCATCAAGTTCCTTAACCCTTGTACAGCAGGAAGCCTGATGGCTAAATCATATAGTGTAACCATATCCTCAGAGTCTACAAAACTGTATACTCATAACATAACGATTCTGCTTCCTCTTTACATGGATTCAACTTGAATTTGTATCAGATTTAGATAACAACTCAATTTCAAGTTAAAATCCAGTAGCACTCAAAGGCCTCCATTTCATAATCCAACCCTTCTCATTTCTTGCAACAGACAATCAGAATGTGAGTAGATTTTCCCACGAGGTCTACATCCTCAAAGATCTCCAGATTTAACCTTTTGATAGAGGAAGCTCACCTCATTTTGTGGTCAGCAATTTCAATGGATGAAACCTTGTAATCGATTATGCCCCAACTATTTCATGCTACCTGCCCAAGCCAGTAATCAACTCTATATTTAGCGTGTGCATACTCCTCTTTGGGGATGAACAGTCTCACCTTAGTCTACCTCGGTGCATAGACACATCATGCTACGGAAGATACCAATCAAATCTCAACAAGCGACAATAGTATATGAGCGCAGTTCTGATTTTACTTCATCAATTTATCCCTTTTCAGGATAAGGATAGCATGTCCCAAGACATACATATTCTCAGGTTGTTTTGCCCATTTTAATGCTTCTTTAACTATTTTGACAACACTTCCTCTAATCTTTTAGGCTAGGATATCAATTGAGAAATAGTGGCATGGCAATCCACATTGCCATTATTTTTAGATATTCTGATCGACAGTGTTACATTTCCATTTTCTGACTTGGCAAAGTTGGAAAAGTGTACTAAACTAACCCTTGAAAGAATGTGTCCATGCACATCAGGTCTTATACTGATATATACTCCCACTATTTATTTCTTAACTGAAGAATGTAAAAAAACAATAACGTTTAGGCGAACCCCGAGAATAGAGTTGCTTATTGTTCTAGGGCATAAAAGATACGGCGCTGTTTCAGATAACGCTACAAATGATTTCTTTTAGCTCAAAAATCAAGTTTGTTTTACATTATCTCCGATTCTTGGACCTTCGTGATATTCAGCTTGGCTTGTTTCCAGCAGATTGTCCCTGGAAACTTAATGTATTTGTTAAATATACCGTTTTGTGTAATCCATTTTGTTTAATATTGGAATAAGCCACTTGGTACCTCCTGCACTATTAAGATTACAATTATATCTAAGCAATATTTCTAATACTAAAAAAAAGATTAAATCTTTAAATGTAACAGTGGAATATTTGATTATTATGATTTTATATATTATTATTATTATTATAGGTTATCATGTTATTATTAATGTTATCTATTATTATTAATATTATCTATTATGATTGTAGTTATTATTATTATTTCTTTTCCATTTTTGAAAAGTGAGACTCAGATGATTTATAATACCTTGTGCCTTACTGTGAATGCCTGGTGTTATAATATCTGAATTGATATATCAATATTTAATTGGTCATGAATGCCATTAACAAACACTTTTATATCCTAATCAGATTGTTCTTTATGTGTTATTCATAATCAGCAATCATTATAAAGTGAATATTGGACTAATAGCAAAGGTTGCATTTGATATACACCCACACATATAGCAGCTAAATTATATGTAGGTCTGGTATGATCAGCTGTTTTCGTGGTCATGACAGGATGCAGAAAAGCTTCAAAGCATCTCTCAGGCCTTCCCTGAACTGGTTTTTTTAACACTTAAAATGTTATATGGTCCTTTTCCTTGATGATGCAAAGAGATTGTTTGATAACACGAGTGCAAGCTCGTTAGCTTAGTTTACAGTGCGATAGGATGTAACATAACAATGAACTGAGCTCCTCGTATTATTATTAGGGAAAATATCAATACTATATGTTATTCTTATGGGTTTTTTTATTTTGAAAAAAAACCAACACTATTAAAAGCCTAGTGTGCATTTAATGAAAATGAAGCGCCATTTTTCTACATCTTAACACTTAACACCACACTTAAGCCAAGAGTCTGGCCTGCCTTACTAATTATTCTGTGAAGTTTCAACTTCTTTATTCAATAAGACAAATATGAATATTGTTGACATTATGAGCGTTTACTTATTTTCAAATAGTTAATAATAACCAAAGCTTTATATATTTACTTGACATATACAAGATATTATAAGATGCTGTTGAGATGTGCATGGTTTGGATGCCTTGTACTCTCCTAAGGGCTCGAGGGCTTCTAATCTCAGTCAGCTCTCACTAAATGAATTGATTAACAGATTAACGACAATCAGGGTTCCAGCAAGTTGGCGATGATGTCACATTACTGCGATATGGACCGTCAATCTGGCCTATTTAGATCTCTTAACTACCCCAACTGCAGGCATCATACACTTTCTTATCACACCAAGTCCCTAATAAATATCTATCATATCTCATTATGTGCTCTACCCCGTGGTGATTTGCGCATATCGCTTGCGTTGCATACTTGTCCAATGCGGTTTTGATGATGTTTAAGTGCATTCTCATGAAGTGCTCTCTGGAAGGTATTCATGGCATGGTGCCCAAACAGGCCACATTAATGCAGAATAACTACGTTTTGTATGTTTTATGAATTGTTTTGTTAAGCAATAGCGAAAGGTCAGAGTCAAACATTTGCGTCGATAAATAACTGTTTCAGTTGACACAAAACATACAGCTATAACTTTTGTATGATTTGGGTTCAGATTTATCCTTTTGTTTCAGTAAAAATAAAAGTAATTACATTTTAGCCAATTAAAATACTTTTGAAGTGTATATAATTATATGAAATTTCTTCTCTTGTTTTTTTTTTCTTTCTAAATTCCAAAGACGATTAGGAAAAAGATGGCATTTACCTTAACGATTGGGAGGGGTAACAAATGGAAGCTGGTGGGAGGTTAGCTTATTTGAGCAAAGTGGTGCATGCTACCAGACTGGTAGGTCTGATAGCGAGGCTCTGAGGACATTCCCCATCACCAGGGTCTTACCGACACACATGGGGTCGGCAGGGGAGCATCTTCAATTTCTCCTATGTCAAAATTCACCTGTTTCGATCTTCATGCCAAAAGAGTGTAGCGGTTGAAGTTACAACTGGGTGTATCTTGCTGTGTCTGCAGAAAGGTCTACGCTAAAATAGGGCTGTAAATGATGTTTTGGTCATTTCAGTGAGAGACATGAAATTGTGAATCAAGAAACGGCTTGTCAGAGCCCTGTACACGTATTGATTGTGTTTATCAACTTAAGGGCAAGCGTGCATTACAGTGTGTTAAAATCTACACAGACATTCTGAACACAGCACTAGCCCCCACAAGCTGATATGCAGATACACACATATACAAGGCTGGCTCAAATGTAGGAGCATGTGACAAAGTCAACTGACTGGCTGCTGGGTAGGCCGGCCCACGTGCCAATCAATGTGACATTTCTGACACTCCCTGACACCCTCTCTGTCAGCCATTCTGATACCCAGTCCTATGGTGCGCATATAAAACACTTTGATAAAAATGTCATTCTACTGTCTGGAACTTTTGACATTGTTCTCTTTTATTTTTGTGTGATATAAACTTGTGTGTTATACAACTATATCGTTTAAAAGATGATAGAAACTTTTTACTGACCAGTCAGATATACACCTATATATTTAGAAAAGGGGGTTTCCTTCTTCAATTAATTTTGTCAATAATTGTAAAGACAAGACTACACAACTTCGCAGTATCATATGACCTTGACATTCAAGATGGCTACTTCATCTCAATGTTGACGACCTACTTTCGTGTGTTGATTATGAGAGTTCTCGTCGTTTGGCATGCCTTGAAGGCATGTAGACAGTCACATAGATCTCTGTGAAGATGAAATGTATCTCCTGCATCTGCTTCCGGTATGTCTCCATGACTCAGAATTCAACACGAGATATCACGAGATTTCACTCTGCTCTGGGAGGTCTGTGGCATTGACCTATTCAAACTTTTCTATTTGCTTTTTGAGTATGTAAGTGCATTAACCAGTGTCCCAATCATCGACCATTAAAATACCAGCATGATCAGAGATGGGTTATTTTTCTCATCTTGTCATATTTATAATAATTCTTGGTCTATGCACATTTTGTATTGGCATAAATGGAAATAAATATTATTAAAGCATCGTCATTTTGTTAAGGATTAGCATGCCAATTCTCAAGTAAACATTTTATTATTTCATACAATGACCGTGTCTTTTGTTAGGTTTTTAGGTCTTTCTTTCATGTTTGTCTTTATGTTTTATTCATCACTGTGGAGTTTTATTGAAGCAGTGCATATGCACTGGGCATTACACTGTATTAACCAGAATATCACTTGTTCCAATAAAGAGAAGTTTACATGACTTCTTATTTGAAGCACATGAAAGGTGTGTTATGCTGTGTTTGCACCCTACAAACCTTGCCTGATCCTCCTTTAAACATTTGTATCTGTGATACTGCCCTTCAGAGATTTATCACATTGGTTCTTTAACATACCCTTTAATGTTTTCTAAATCCAACATTGATTTCTTTGTCAGATATTGTATCCATATAAAATGTTCTTTTTAAAACAATATTTTGTTTTGATTTCAATTCATATACTTTTAATAGTTTTAATTTTATGCACGCCGAACCAACTTACATGTACATTTAACAATTTTGTATATTTAGCAATGCTGCCTGCATCTCTACTCTTTATCTTTATTCAATTTTTCCTGACTAATTTCTAGGTCTGGGTTCGGAGGACGAGGTGAAACTTGTGGATTTCCTATTCGAAGGACAAGGCTACAACCCGTTGATTCGCCCGGTCAAAAACCTTACCCAAGTAGTCAAGGTTCACTTTGGTCTCGCCATGATTCAGCTCATTAACGTTGTAAGTAGAATTACATATTTTTTAACAAACATTATTATACAAATGCCTATTACAAATTATATGACATGTCCTACCGAAGTGTTATGTTTGCCTGGGCAGTGTTCATCTATGAAGCACCAGTGTGATTGTGTTGATTTTCACATTTTCACCAATCGAGCCATGACATGAATTTCTCTTCAGAGAAAATTTCTTACTCGGTAAATGCAGTCTTGGAAAACCATCCAGTATGTGTAATTAGATGTTGTGTTGGAAGTGCATTCACACATTTGTTTGGGGAGCAAAGTAATCTTTTTTGTTGACTGCCAAGCTCTGGGAATGCTGTGAATCCAAGATGATTAAAAGTAGATTGAAAATGGTCTTAATATCTCTGGGTGCATTGGTGTATTGGTTTGGAGAATTCTCAGAATACAGAAGATTTAAAAAAAGGGATTATTAATTGTAGGATACTAAAAGTATATGAACATAGTCAAAGTAATCATTAGTTTACACTCATTTCACCCACGTAAGTTTAATTATATACTCCTCAGGTAGAGAATATAAAACCGATGTAAAGTAGTGTAATGTCATCTTTAACTGGAGGAATCAATATCATATAATCATCACTAGCATTTAGATAAAGTTTAAATCGATGGTATTTGTCAGTATTTCCATATACGCAATATATGTATATGTAGAAGATATGCAGTAGAAAGATATATACTTTAGTATCATAAGGTCTCTATTTAGCAAATTTCTACTGAATGCCCCATGAATATACAGACCAAGTAGCTTTGCGTCTTTCCAGCTCACATTGTTATTACTAATTATTAGTCCAAGCATTCTTCTGATCAATAACCTCGAGGTTACCATGGCAACATTCCTGTCGTTACATCTCCATGCATAACAGGACAGTTTTGGCATTGTTTTGAATCTAATATGGTTTGTTTTCATCAGGGAAGTGGTAAGTCTGTTATAGAGTTTACTAGAGCACATTATGGCAAAGGTAGTTCTTCAATATTACTCAATTCTAATAGATTACACATGGATCTAACTGTTTCGTACATTTGCCCACTCTCACTGCATTCCACATGAGATTGACGCATATATATATGTATATATGTGTACCTACATACTTATGGTGTTGAATCTGTAAACTCAGAATACATTCTCTGAGTGTTCTGTGCAGACCACTCTAGCGATCTATGGGGTCCTTACATTTCAATCTGTTGGATGTGAATATTGCTTTAAGGCAAATTAAATTAAGGGAAATGAAACCTGTGCATACCATTTCAAAATTCAAATAGAGAAAGATAAACTCAATATATTTGCCATAGGACCTGGCCAAAGCTTCTCCACATTCCAATCTGGTACCTTCAGATGGAGAAGTGCGGTTATAAGTAGTTCTTGGCAAAGCCTTTAATTCGGTTATGAGTGATTCGACTGAGAGGTTCGGGTGAGGAACAATGGTGAGCCAAATCACGTGATTGGTGAGTAAAATCTCGTATTTGACGAGACCTGGTGTGGGCGGGATACAGCGTTCAATGTCACTCCCCAAATATACTGACGACTGCCCGCAGAGAACCCCTTCACTCTCCGTTTGGCCTGCACCCCTAATGGCCGGCAAAATAGATTTTCCTTGTAGCATTTTGGTTCGATATAGAGATAAATAGATTTCTTAGTCAGGCCCAGACGTAGGCTGCCAGTTCTCGTAGACTTCGAGACAAACACGTGCGAGAGGCGCGAATCAGTCAGGCTACGTCTTGAACCGCCATTTTGTTGTGGTATTCTTGACAAAAGACCAGCTTGGCATTTGATATGTGACTCTGTAACGTTATTTAGCCGCTACCATCTGACAAGGGGTTCATGACTTTAGGCCTTAATTCTGTAACTGGGAACATTCTCATCTCTTTCACATTTCATTGAGGGGGTAGATTGGATCGATGAATGCCTGGGTCTGCCACACATCCTAACCTCCCCTATTGTCACTCAAGGCTGTCTGAGCTGAAACCCAAGAGATTTCCCTTCAAGTCTTTGAGTCTCGCACACTTACCAACATTTCAACACGTACAGAGAAATTGTAACAATCATAATCACTCTCAATATTGCATAACATAATCGCCTACAATTCATGTAAGACATAAGCTCCAGAGGTCCTCTGCACCATGCATAAGAACGTTTTCAGCCATAGTTCCATAAAATCCATAGTAAGCAATGTCAACTTTGTCTTATATGAAACGACATTTTTCTTTTATCTTTAGATTTTGTGAATGTTGGGACCAAATACACTTAAGAATAATGCAAAGATGAAGGATTGGATAGCACTGTTTGAGTGGTCACGTACAACCAAGATTCTGGTGTTTGAATTCTGTGATACTGTGCTTGACTGCGACATGATATCATACAAAACAGGACTGTTCAATGTGTAATCTCCTTTTGGTCTTGAAAACACCACATTCTGCCTTCAAATATGACCATGCACATGTAAATATCAACTTCGGTTAGTATTATGCAGAAAAGATTAATATCAAAGCTTGTTATTTGCAACTTTAAATTAAAGCAATCCTGACAGTGAGAAGCAATGCATTCCCTTAAAGGCACACTTAACTCTGAGAAGTGATTTAGCTCTTAAAGTGCAACGTAAACTTTAACAAACAACGCATTCCCTAAAAGGGCACAGTAAATTGTGACAAGTGATGCAGTCGTAAAATGGATATACTCTTTTATATTATTTCACGGGAAATAAAGAACCAAGTGTTGTTTACTTCAAAATTTACATAATATTACAACAGCACCTGTACCCGAACGATTTGCATTTGACCTACGACTTTACCAATTTACTTCAATCTGCTTAACCCAAATGTTTTTCAACAAGAATATTTAAGTATGCCATAAACATATTATTATGCGATCATAATATATCAACCGTCCATGCAATATGTTGCCATATTAGCATTTCATTATTAAATAGCAGTGATCTGTAATGATCCTATACCTACCTGTAAGTGCCCATACTTATTTAGTAACCACAGGATATGATTTGCAGACTAATCAGGGAAAGGTCCCACTGGTGTCTATGGCCCTTCCTGGGTATTAATTGACCAATCTTCTATCAATATGTCATAATGTAATAGGATTATACGACTGCCATTGAGATAAGATTGGAATAGTCAGCTGCTTTAACAATATGTTCAAGGTTCTCTTACGGTTTACACATTGATTTCAATAAACTGAAATAAAGAGATGGCATATCACATTTTATTGCCAAAATCTAAATTTGTCATATTTATTTCATATAGAGTTATTGATTGAAAGTTTTCTATGGGAGAAGAATCGTGTCTGAAAGTTCAATTGAATATTTATAACTTCTCTTTGAGACCTATAAGTCATAATTGTATGGTATGGTTATCATAGCAAAAAAGTCTTTCCCTGTTTGATATTATATTTGGTCTATCCTACTTAATTCTAGAGCAGAGCCATCTGACAACATGGGAAAGATACTTTGTCTCCAGCTTTAATAACTGTGATATGAAGTGTGGTTGTAGATCTGGGGAAGGCTGACATGCATATACCAGCCCCTAATGTGGAACCAAATGCCATTGATAACCGTATAACACTTTTCTATTAACATTTATTCCTCTATAAGTAGACAGCTATGGCATCACACAACATGATGCGTACCAGAAACCGGAACAGCCGGTGTCAAATGGAAAAGTTTCCACGCTAATATTGTCCACATGGCTTGCTGATTAACTTGGAAGCAGATGAGCCCGATAAAAGACTAGTTAATTAGCAGTGATGCATTTACAGAGTGCAATGACCAGAAACAAAAATACTTGGCTTCAGGATACGAGATTACCTGATTATGTAGGTCCTTTTGAGTCAGCGTGATTGACTAATAGCCTTTACCAGAGGAACAGAAGTAATCAATATATAAAAGCTCTCTATTCTGGATAGTTCCCACTTGAATAGCTTTACCTGAGAAGATATTTATTCATGTCCTGCTCAGATACATTCTGTACCGAAGATCCGCTCCGGGATTGATATCAAGTGAAGGGGGTTAATTGTTTACAAGACTCTCAGGTGTTGTTTATTTTTCCAGCTATTCTATACCCAAATTAAACAATTTGCTTTATGCGGTTACCCTGGAAATATCTTATTCTTGTATTGATTCCTTTTGAATATTTCAAACTATTAAATTATTAAGGAGGTAACGTAAAATTGCTGAATACGGCATGAACTCCAATAATAGACAAACAAAGTGATGCTAAAATGGGATAAGGATATTGAGTACAAATGTAGATAATGTGAAGTTGAAAAATTACCGGTTTAACCCACCCAAATATTCCCTCAGTTGTATTAATGCTAATAAACCAAAATAGTTTTTTAAAGCGATAAGTGATATTTTAGCGTTCATAGATTTTATCATGGTCTTGCCACAAAAAATGCTGAATTCAAGTTATCAAAAGCATTGCACACTTGACTTCTGTGTATCAGAATGCAGTATTGAATATGCAGAAATTGTTACACATTCACTGATGACAACGTAATTATTAGCAGTGCAAATTGACCTATTAACTGGCCAATAATCCCAGACTAGATGCAGAGTAGATTAAGCTTGGGGCTTATCTAATAGGATAAGACACCCACCTTCCCTCTAACCGTATTGCCATGACTCACTTATGTAACCTACCCATTGGCAAGTGATCATTAGCATCAATACTTAAACCGCCTTAAAGTGGTGCAAATTGCGACAATTATCTTCATGTTGTGTCTTAAAGGTAACGTATGAGTTATTTGATGAAAAATGTCCATGATGATCTTAAGGCTTTTCGGTGGAAAGCACAAGGTTTAATTGGTGTAGATCGCATAGATTTATTTTGCATTGCAACAATGGCATAGTACAAAAATATCCATGATAAAACAATCACCATGGATACATGAACATAATCACATCCGGTTCAGCAATCATTCTGAGTAATATACAATTGCTTATCTTCTGTTATTTGAAAATATAGCTGCAATAAAAGCTTATATGACAATTGTTAATAAACTGAGGAAGGGCTGTAAGTTCTGCAGAATGGTATATGATGCATACAGATAGGCAAGATTGTGGAACAAGGAGGCAATAAAACTGTAGAACACCTGAAGGAGGCTGTCTTCTTTACCACTTATCACAGGCTAATAGTAGCTTAGCCCTGCAGTAGTGGTGGCACTAGGATGCTCTGTGCTATAAATGTTGCTTGCTAACTTCAGGATCGGACTCAGAGGGTACACAAATGTCAGTGACTGTCACGATTTTAGAACATTCCAGGTAATCAAGATTGAATGCAAGTAAAAAAATAGAAAAGGGAAAATGGTGTGGCAAAAAGACAGGTTAGATTTGAAACCAATAAAAAGCAAGTTGATTTGGGGATGGGGTGACTTTTCTGAGTCATTCAAGACTCAATATTAGCATATTTGCAACATGTTTATTATGACACAAAATGAATGTTGGCCTTTTCTTGGCTCATCTCCCAGCCATTGCAAGCATAGTGAGCATACGTACACACTACTATTGTGCAGAGGCAATAAGATAAATCACCATTGTGGTATACAGCGCTATATCAACTTCCATTGATGCTGACTAACCAGTACTACAGATGGGATAGAATTAAGGTATTATCGCCCACAACCTTGATTGATATATTATGCTGGATATGGAATACAATGGTACAAAACTTACCAAGAAATATGGAAACTAAGATCCTCGCAATATAACTGTAAGCAAATAAAGGTTTATATAAAATGAAACAAGTAATAACCAGGGCTGTAACTAGCCTCATTTTCCTCTTTAATTACAGTTGTTGACTAAATGGTTTTCAGGAAAGGAATATAATGGTTGCATAATTATTAGGTTGTGAGGGTATTTTTATGTGAGATTGAAAGAAACAATATAGAAATAGAATCGTACAATAAAGAGCCTGAGGGAATATCACATATTCTATAATTAAGTGATAGAAGAAGTCATCAAATGGTAAATAGAAATGGCTTTTGTTCAGCAACAAACCAACACCAAGCAATGATTTTGCAGTTTGATTTAAAGACCCAACATGAGAAGGAAATGGTGTGTTACTCGCTACATGGAACCCCACTACTTATTATGCCGTACAGGCCGAGAAGGCAGTCCCTGTTAATTATTTTCACAAATATAATGAAGTGCAGTATGAAACCGGAGAAGTGTCAATTTCAGCATACCGGAAGTGGAGGAAGCTCAAGGCGAGGTAGTTTTGCCTAACGGAGGAGGTATCATGTGCATAGCAGGAGGGGGTTAAGTAGGTATTGTTTCTTGTGTTGCTGAGGGGAGTTAATGATCGCAGACACCAATATACTTTCAGACAACGCTTACTTAATATTTGTGCATTGTTGTTACTCTTTCTCTCTTTTTTACGCAAAGGAACGTTAGAGCAGGAATCGATTACCTGTGTTGTTTCATTTTTTCACAACAGACCAAACAAAGGATCAGTTGAATTAAACTCAAGTTTAATCACTCGGTTAAATACAGTAGAACATCTTTTTATCGCCGCTACCATTGGGAGTTGAACAGCTATGAATATATATAATATATAACCAGCTCTATATGAATTTGCATAATGAATCATTAGGTTGACTTTCATAGCATTGGTATACTTGGTGTATAAATGCATTCAAATAATCACGGCCCATTTTTGAAATGTGTCCCCAGTGCTTTATGGAATTACTAGCACAGTGCGAATACACTAAGAAATAAACCGAGAATCCGCATAACAGTTTACTTCAGGGCATTCAACTTGTTTGATTGCTATAGGTTATACATTTAAATCAAAAGATCAAAATTAATCTGCGAAAGGAATACATATAAGATCTTCAGGTTTCAGAGAGGTACTTGTCCTAACAACCTAAAAGTAAAAAGATACACTTGAACCAACAAGTCATCATAGCTACAGGGCATAGATAATGTTAAAACGGTGATGCACTTATATTATATTATGGTCCGTGTTGTATGAGTGAGGGGTTAGCACACCCGAGCTGTGGCTTGTCTCACCAAGGTTCGCATCCAGCACACACCACATCAAACACTGCTACATGTGCGATGCCAGCTTGGGTGAGCTGCATCTTCCCCACATCTTGCACCCTGTATCATCCATGTGGTATGGAGAACATGTAGCCGAGAGCCCACAGACAGTCCGGGCTGCCTGTAATGTTTGTAAACCGAAATAGGAAGCCCTGCCTGGCTATTGATTCAGGGCTCGGTTGCAAGCTCCCCACCGCTCCATATTTTCCAAGGAAATTAGGCAGAGTCAACATGACTACCAGAATAGGACGGGACACGGTGACTTGACAGTAACAACACCACAATTCCATGCCCCCCTCTTAGACTGGCATACTTCTCTAATTCACCTATTGTAGCATTAACTTTCTGTCATTGCATCACCTTTTAATTTTATTCCATTTGACATTCTCTATAGCGAGTCATTTGTAATAGAAATGTGTTTAGTAATTGTCTTATGAAAGTAAACAAATAGTTATGCTTTGAGTCAACCTATGTCGTAAAATCTATACTCCAAAAATATACACAAAAATAAGTTTCCCCTCCTTTTTCCACTTGGTGCTTGTAAGTGTACGAGGCGGGGTAAAGGTATTTTCATTCTTCCATCTACCAAGCTCTAGAGTCTCATTATTCTGCATTCATCCATGCAGTTACACCCCGCCTCCAAACATATGGCATCACCCACGCCTCCAAACATATGGCATCACCCTGCCTCCAAACATATGGCATCGCCCTGCCTCCAAACATATGGCATCACCCTGCCTTCAAACATATGGCATCACCCGGCCTTCAAACATATGGCATAACCCCCGCCTCCAGACATATGGCATCAGCCTGCCCTCAAACAGATGGCATCACCCTGCCTCCAAACATATGGCATCACCTTGCCTCCAAACATATGGCATCACCCCCGCCTCCAAACATATGGCATCACCTTGCCTCCAAACATATGGCATCACCTTGCCTCAAAACATATTGCATCACCATGCCCTCAAACATGGCATCACTCCGCCTCCAAATATATGGCATCACCCCGCCTTCAAACATATGGCATCAACCCCGCTTCCAAACATATGGCATCACCCCGCCTGCAAACATATGGCATCACCCCGCCTCCAAACATATGACATCAGCCTGCCCTCAAACATATGGCATCACCCTGCCTCCAAAAATATGCCATCACCCTGCCTGCAAACATATGACATCACGTTGCCTCCAAAAATATGCCATCATGCTGCCTGCAAACATATGGCATCACCCCGCCTGCAAACATATGGGATCGCCCTGCCTCCGAAAATATGGCTCCTGAATACAGTTTCACCCTACCTCTTAAATGTAGTTCACCTTGCCTCCAAACATATGGCTCCTAAATGCAGTCTTCAAACATGCCATGCACCAGCTTCTATGCCCTGCACCAGCTTCTATGCCCTGCACCAGCTTCTATGCCCTGCACCAGCGTCTATGCCCTGCACCAGCTTCTATGCTCTGCACCAGCTTCTATGCCCTGCACCAGCTTCTATGCCCTGCACCAGCGTCTATGCCCTGCACCAGCGTCTATGACCTGCACCAGCTTCTATGCCCTGCACCAGCTTCTATGCCCTGCACCAGCTTCTATGCCCTGCACCAGCTTCTATGCCCTGCACCAGCTTATATGCCCTGCACCAGCTTCTATGCCCTGCACCAGCTTCTATGCCCTGCACCAGCTTCTATGCCCTGCACCAGCTTCTATGCCCTGCACCAGCTTCTATGCCCTGCACCAGCTTCTATTCCCGACACCAGCTTCTATGCCCAGCACCAGCTTCTATGCCCAGCACCAGCTTCTATGCCCAGCACCAGCTTCTATGCCCAGCACCAGCTTCTATTCCCAGCACCAGTCTCTATGCCCTGCACCAGCTTCTATGCCCGGCACCAGCTTCTATGCCCAGCACCAGCTTCTATGCCCTGCACCAGCTTCTATTCCCGGCACCAGCTTCTATGCCCTGCACCAGCTTCTATGCCCAGCACCAGCTTCTATGCCCTGCACCAGCGTCTATGCCCTGCACCAGCGTCTATGCCCAGCACCAGCTTCTATGCCCTGCACCAGCTTCTATGCCCTGCACCAGCTTCTATGCCCTGCACCAGCTTCTATTCCCGCCACCAGCTTCTATGCCCTGCACCAGCTTCTATTCCCGGCACCAGCTTCTATGCCCTGCACCAGCTTCTATGCCCAGCACCAGCTTCTATGCCCTGCACCAGCGTCTATGCCATGCACCAGCGTCTATGCCATGCACCAGCTTCTATGCCCTGCACCAGCTTCTATGCCCTGCACCAGCTTCTATGCCCTGCACCAGCTTCTATTCCCGGCACCAGCTTCTATGCCCTGCACCAGCTTCTATGCCCTGCACCAGCTTCTATGCCCAGCACCAGCGTCTATGCCCTGCACCAGCTTCTATGCCCTGCACCAGCTTCTATGCCCGGCACCAGCTTCTATGCCCTGCACCAGCTTCTATGCCCTGCACAAGCTTCTATGGCCTGTACCAGCTTCTATGCCCTGCACCAGCTTCTATGCCCTGCACCAGCTTCTATACCCTGTACCAGCCTCCCATATCTGCCCACAAGACATTATCTCATTACCATAATATCAAACTGCTTCCTGATATTGTTTTTACATAAACTAAGGTCAGAATGACCTTTATTTAAATGTGGCTGATATATTAAACCGGTGAGCCTGTGTAAATCCTATCAAGCCGCTCGCTTATTTTAAGTTGACTCAGATCAGGAGTAAACTAAAACCCCACAGACAGACAGAAACTTTCAGCAAAACACATGGGTAATATCTTTAGACACTGCAAAACTCTATCCCCTGCTCAGTGTCTTCATTTCAATTCCACCCAAAATGTCAAGATTTCTCGCGATAAATGGGCACATAAAACTAAATTAGCACCAGTCAAATTCTGTGTTCAAGCGTCATAAAATCCGGTGAGCGACATCATCGGATGGAGTTATGGGGATGTTAAGCGTTCTGGGGTGATCTGTTAGCACGCTAGAGTCTGCAGAGGAACATCACTGGTGTTTTGTTTTTCACAAGTTGTATCTCAGAGTAATGGTGTATCACTCTTAGGTTTTATGAAGCGAGAGGTTCAAAGAGTCTCAGGTATATTTGCTTATTTCCAAAGTTTAATATCCAGAATATAAGTGAAATATCAAACACGAAATAACTATATGAATATTTGTATTGGATTTTATTTGATTTTCACAAATATCACACATTGTATTATGAACGTGCTTTAGTTGAATGAAAAATAAGCACATCAGCAATTGAATCTATATCATATTCATGTTAAATGGCAAGCCAAACTTAGATTTAGTTTATATATCATACGAATTAAACAACAAATAAATTATATTTGTAATAGAGTATGGTGATGTCTACATTTATTGTAGAAATAAAAAAAAATAAACGCACAAAGGGCTTTCAAGCCAACCGAGAACATCATAAATATGCCATTTTGAATTACATCTGTGCACAAGGTTTTCATTATGAGGAAGTCTTGTTTGACCACAACTTTAGAGGGGATACCTTACTTCAAAACACACCCCAGGTTATGGTTGATTTCCAGATGCATAAGATATTATGCATTGGCACAGATTGCCACCATATTGGATGATGTATGTAGCTGAATGGCACGTCCATGCACGCAAACGTCCGTCCGCCATGATCACTGTGCTTTGAGCTGAATTCCAAACAGATACCCACCAGGAAATCACCAATCTGACCCAGCATCACGCGACCCAGAGATCAAGGTCAAGGTCAGCGGACTTGCCCTTGTCAGTATATTTGAAATCGAGGCTATGCGACCTTTGCGTCTCCCACGGGCTACCATCTTGTTTCGGCAATTAACCCATTCTTCAAATGTGTAAGTAGACGCAAGCAAGAATTATTTTGAATCCATCGTACATCTCTAATTGCTAGTCAAGGTCAAAGCAATCACTTTGTTAAAACAGCTGACCAGATAACCAATTAATGGATCTTCTGTTCATAGCCAATTTCACCATTCATTCATCACATTGTTAAGTATTAATAAAATGACCCAAAACATGCATATCATCAGTTTGTTGTGTGAAGCTTCCGGTCGCGTAATAATTCGAGGCATATGCGTTTAAGTAACTCGTCTTGCTATCAATCTACTATTTTGGTAGCGGCGATTTGGCTGAGGTTCATTGTTACATAATCTGGGTGGGTAATCGCTAACAAAGTGATATATAATCACTCACAAAGTGTGTGCTAATAAGTGACAGAGATAATCAGTTGTAAGACCTTGTTTACCTGCCCCTAGCCAGAATTTATTTACCCCTCTTGATACGTCAACACTGAACAATGAAGCAATCCCAGAGTTGGGTCGTCCAGGGGTTTAGAGGGTAAATAGAGTAAATATTTACTACACGTGTTTATGATGAAGGTAAATATGTGCTGGGAATTACAGAGAGACTTGAAGATAACGGTGCCATGTCATCTGGCTACACTTGCTGCTCCTAGGAACGGCACTACCCAATGCTAGCATTAAGTGAATCTTGAACCTGGCCCACTCCTCATCTTAATAGATTAATCTCTTAGGTAAATTTAATATTTTAAATCATAATCAGATCATCTCATCATTATCCTTCTATTAATATTTATCAAAGAAAGAGAATTAAATTCATTGTTATGATAGGTAAACGAGAATTTGGAAGGATATAATAGAAAAAAAGAAGAAAAATAAAAATAGAATTTTCTTGAGAGAGGAATCTCTTGTGGATCCTATAATTAATGATAAATGAGCTGAACAAATGAGAACATACAATGATTTGCTTTCTGCCCCCCTGAGACTATGTGGGCGGGTCCCACACTTAGGAGGCACGCGCATAGGTAGGATGTTCACGTGCAGGGGTTAAGCAGGGTTCCCGCTAACCCCAACTATTGTGTCTGATGTAGAAAAACATGGAACATTTATGTGATTCGGTGACATTTTTTCTATGCTGAAATGATCTTCATTTGCATGAGAATATATGAAGGTAATTGAATGAAATGATTTGTTTTGGTAATAAATAAGATACAGACTTTTCATTTGCACAAGGACAAAGTAAGTTGAAAAGTGAGTGGCCAAAAGTTATTAAGTATTTAATGTGATGTTACATTTTAGTGACATCAAAGTAGCTTATTTATGATAGTCTCAATCTAGTTCCAAATTTGATCAACCGGCTAGACTTGTCTCTCAAACTCGGTCTTGTCTCAGAGATTGTGCAAAATGTGGTTGTTGAGATGTGTTTGTTATCATCACATTAGAAAATTTTAGATAATCCGATATAAGAGTGATGTGACATCAAAATAGCTGAGACATTTCAGACAATAAAGTCAATGTGACATCACAAAGGCTGTCAACAGTTTACAAAGCCTTCCCAAGCATATACTTGTCTTCATGTCAATATGGCATATTTGCACATCATGTTCTGAGCCAGCACAAATCGATGTATATGGTCGATCCCAAGATACCGCAGGATATATTCCCAGTTGGCATGTAGTGGAACAGCCTTTACATGTGAACAACATAATCTTTCTGCATATTTTATGCATTGTTTACTTATATTTTATGGAGTGAGATAAACCTGTTGCCATATCTAGTGATGAAGGTAATCAATTTAGTTGTGTAACACAGATATGATTTTTTAAGTCATGAATGCTGATGCTGCAGTCATGGGAATAAAACAACCCTTAATACACTATGTATCTCTGGGAGTGAATCTCGAAGCGAGTAAAGACTGATGATTGAGGAAGTAGCATTGCTCTGTATAAAGTGGCAGATGGAGGCAAACAGCTGGCTATCTGACACTTCAAATCCCTGACCTTTCTCTTCACCACAGCTTGTATGCCCCGAAGGAACCCCCTCCTTTCCCGAAGCCAGGCCAGTGTACCACAGCAGGCAACAACAGTCTAACACATATGCCATAAAAGCGGTGGACCATTTCAATATTGTATGTCAATTCAGCTCTATTATTGATGATGTGCATACATTATAATCATACCCATATAATATTTGATACATATTTTATTTTCATTGACATGGAGGATAAGGCTGAAAAAGGGTTGAACCCATCACAAAAAGCTGGCCCCTATTTTACACAGAGTATATGCTATAGCTACCCTTTGTAAGATGAGCAGGCGTTCTCTAGTAGCACAGCTCAGAGGGGAACAACAGCCCCTCAAGGACAACTCCACTATCAACGTGATGCCCTTGATGTTAGTCTGACACAGGAAAACGCCCTGCAGGAATTGATACTTCTACACCCCCTAAGGTCACGCCCTCCTTCGTTAGCCATTGCCCTGCTATGCTTTAACCACAGATTGTCGTCGTTTATTATTTATTTTATGAAACTAATCAACACAATAGCTGGGGGAGCGTGTGGTATTGACGGGGAACAAGTTGACATATATTGTATTAGTGTTATTACATTATGTATGAATATGAGACAATGTCAGAACCTATCGATCCGATGAACTTATATGTCATATACGTGTACACTAATCATATATTCACACAGGTGATTAGTGGGAGTTTATAATCCTATGAGATTATAAACTCCCACGTTAGATATTTGCAAGAATTAAGATATTTTACTGAACCTGAAAGTAGGTTTTAATCATTTGAGGCATGGCCTATACCCAATTATCAGTTCTTTTACTGAGAGGTAAATAGGTTATATACATCCGGGAGAATAATGCCATACGGGATCTTGTATCATTAAAGCTTTATCTATTGTATTCATATCCCTTTCCCGTGTGAAGAATCCCTGCATATGTATGTACATGTAACAGAAACTGTATATTGTGAAACCAACTTTAGAAGGGAGTGTTCTCCAGAACCAAAATGCATTGGAAGAATATTTTATGGAGAGCAATTCTGATATTCACATTTATCAAGGTTATTGAATGGATCCAGTCAGAAGTAGACAAAGAAGAAATTGTGAATTGCCTTTGTTCAGATACTTCAGTTCAATTGAGGTGAAAGGTCTGCAGCTATTTCTCTTATATCCTATTGCATTTACCGCCATTACATGTTAAATTGGTCAGAAAGTTAAATCTATTTATATGCGGCATCGACCATGGATTGGGATGAAGTTGCTTATTTGAGGGCGTCAATGTGATGCAAGTGTTATTCAGTGCTGGCTGGCGAGACTGGTCTGAACCTCCACCAGTCGCTATTGATATAGTCATTAAGGTCAATCAGCAGTTGAGATGGGCCTGAATATTATACACAAGTGAGGGCTTCAACCATAGGTTTATATTGATCTCCACTCAGACATAACAAGTCCCAGTTTAGCACAGGCTTTTACTTCTCTCCTTATCATCATTGTCATTATCCTGTTCCCAGCATTAAAGCCAATCTCACTGTCTTCTCTTCCCACAGTCATTACAATTCTATTAAATTTAGATTTAATGCTGTCTCCTGTCTCACACATTGCACTTTAAACTACTCCAACTGCAGTATTATTTCCTTTTCATGTGTTTTTACTAAACCTGCCTCAGTTCATCCTGTTGCAATTCCCATTTAGTTAAACCGCAATGTAAGACAGATATGAATAACAGATTAAATTTTACCCCTTTTTATTATCTGCCTGTCTTTAATGTTTTGGAACTCAGGGTAATCATAATGTAAGAACGATACACAAATGTCTTTTGCTTCATTGCTCTGGTTAAGGAAAATATCTCCTTCTTTTGGAATGAAATCTATTGTAATTGAAATGTGGGTTTTAACCAGTTAACTGTGATATGTATATTAATAGAGCGAGGTACATATTATATTAATCAATTATGAAAGTGTATCAAGCAAATATTATTAATTAAATTCTATATAGGAGGCTAACAATATACCCGTACAGATCAATATCCCACAGAGAGATAAATTGATCTACTGTAGTAATGAAAATGCTGTGTCAACTCTCCATTTTACATTCTCTTTATGCCAGGTACTCAAGTATTACATTGTATTCAATTCAATTAAAGTCTTCATGCAATGTTTATGATGATTATAGCACTAGTATTCTTCAGAAAGTTAAGAAAAGAAGCTTTTCTGGATTTATGCAAGTTGACTATTAGAGTTGTCTTATGCCCCTAGACTCATAAAGTTTGGACCAACACAGGTTGTCTAAATAAGAGAATGTGTGATGAGAGTTGGGTTGGATGAGGTAGAGATTTAGTATGTAATTGGAGCAACACTGGAGTTAGCTGGGAGGGCTCACACAAGCCTGACTATCAATTAGATAAATGACGGTAAGCGGCCCCAGGTGTCCTAACTTCACAACACAGCTCATTGTAAACATCAAAAGGTCAACCACTTTCTCTTCCCGCCTGCTAAATCACCGAAATTAAAGCAGCATCGGTGGACAGCTTGGCCTATAAGCTCTCAGCCATCGGGTGGCAGCCATTTGTTTGTGGGTGCCCTATCATCGACTGTTCACTGTCAGTTGACTCAGCATATCTGACTGCCATAACACGACCTGTCCCGGACCTTTTTATCTAGTGTCAGGCTATACACATGAACATTGTTGCTTCCCACAAAAGGTTACACTTATATGGCTAAATTATTCATGCTCCATGTCCAATAATCCTGTCTATAGAGACACCCTGACAGGAAGTGCTATCTGACAGGTACCACATCGTCCAAGTACCGCTTGCCACAGTCAAGAGATGATTGGCTTCCAGGAGTGGCTCTTTTATATATGTGCTGGAATAAAGTGCTTATTGATCAAAAGTGTAATTTTTGTAAAAGACTTTAGATCTTCTTAAGTTTTGGAATAATGTCAAATATATCTTAAGCTTTGTGATATTGTCAAAGGTAAGGTCTGAAAGCACTGCATTCACAGATATCACATTAACATTTCTTATGGTGAATGACTTTTTCAAACAGCAGTACAACTTAAGTACCTCACATACTTCAGTGAAGTCTTACTATATCCCCACACCAATAGCTATGTAATACGCTAGACTAAATTACTTACTGGACTTTTGCCATCATCACATAATATGCTATATACCTCGGAGCAAAGTATCAATTAGTTCTGCAGAATGACATTGACATTACTTATCCTTGTTTACAGTAGAACTAAGGGCACGATGTTATAGTAATAGTTTCTGGCAAAGAGCTACAACATTAATGTAAACATTCGGACATACATGTAAACTGGGGTATACAATGGTCCATTTTCTTGTTAACTTTCTACGGGAAGTCTGCAGATTATTTCAAACTACAGATAATGTAAAGTGTAAAATCGGTTTTAATGAAGGCATTTCTAGCCTTAAAACATATGGCATTTTGTATAATAGAGGAATTGCGTTAAATCAATCCAGCACGTGGTGACAGGCACATATATTGAGGTTAAAGTGGTATGACTTTAATTGTCCAGTATTTCATAGGTACCTTTACACACGTGTATGGTATGGATTAAGATGAGCCAACTGATTTAACTAATCATAACAATTCCGAGAGATCATCAGAGTGTTAAACGCTTGAAATGTTACTTTATACAATCCGATGAGTAGAGATTAAGTGAAATATTCCTGTTCAACTACAGCTATCTGAATTAAATTGAATTCTGATAAATTGAATTTCATAAAGTACCAAAATAATGCATTTTGGTATGAAAATCATTAATCAAGATATATATTCAGGTTATGGATACAAACATATGCTGGTTAAATAACATATGATTAAAATAACACCAAATATATGCTTGAACATGAAGTGTGGATTGGCTGAGCGAAGATGCTTCACCTTAGAGTGTCATAGACAAAATTGATTTATCAATAGCCGTCGATAACATCAAATGGTGACTCACTTTGTGTCACCAATGAGGATGCGCTCTCAGGCTGTCTGGTGTTATTTTCCCCCTGATTACCAATCAAGCCAATGTAAAAATATCACGCCTCAGTGACTTTACACACTGCCTTCATTGCTCCACTGTTTACACTAACTTCATTGCCCCCTGATCTTTATTAGTCTATAGATTTTACATATGCCTGTACTATAGACATTCTATCTGATATATGTAGGGATATCATTGTCACTTAAGCCATTGAGGTATTTTGTGTGGTATATATAAACCGACACTTAGGAAGCCTGATATTGAACAGGCAGCTAAAATTAACCAAGACAAGATGGCAGGAATATCACACTTAGATTAAGATATGATTAGAACCTATTGTTTGAATGGCATTTTTATCATAGATAATAAATCAAATTAGAGATAATAAAAATATAGGTTCATATAAAGCAGCTCATACTTAAAACCTGTTAATAAGAACATGTGTCATATATGTTATAGTAATTTGTAGCGAGGCACATCCATTTTCTAAATTCCTATACATTACTAACCATTTTTCTGAATGCGACTTAAATTAATTGTTTGTCAATAATATTATGTTTGAACTGAATTTTGTTTTTAATTCCAGGATGAGAAGAATCAGATCATGAAGTCTAATGTGTGGCTTAGAATGGTAAGTATATTCAACACTCACATTCAATTTGATTTTTTTGTAACAATTTTCAAAGAATATCACTGTCAGTATTGTATGTATATCTCATTTATGGCCATTTGAATTGGCACCATTAGGAACAAAATGGTGTTTGTTTCTCTGAAAATATTAGATATCTATATTGGTCAGCAAGCTTGCAAATGGTGTTCACATATCGGATTATGATTTTTCTTCACAAATAACGTGGCTCTCAGTGAGTGAAGGATTTAACAAGGGTTGTGTAGTGGTCAATCCGGAGGTTGTCCAAAGGGACCTGCAATTTGCAAAGTTTATCGACTGTGTAGCATGGCTGGGGAGCACTTCAAATTATAGATCATGAATGACATACCTGATGTATCAAGCAAAAGTAAACTAATCAAGAAAACGGATATGATAGATTCAACACATGCTTTTTGAATTTAACACAATGGCATGTGGTCCGGTCACCAGGGCATGATGACTTATAGTCTTAAGATGACCAAGGTTCCGCCATTATAGAAGATATAGTCAGGCCCCTCTTTATCTGCCTGACCAGGTTCCTGGAGAAGACATCGGTGTGTCGTGCCAGAATATGATAAAAAGGTATCGCATCAGTTAATATGTTGGTGCTACTGATATGATACATCATCCACGGAATTGTCACGAGCAGATGTCTTCGGGAGAAAGGGATCACTTTATAAATGTCGACAGGCATATATGGCTGGGCATAAGATGGGACATTGTTTGGTAGGTTGAGATGGGGAGCGGCAAGCTTGATTTATATGGAAAATAACATGTTGCCATTGTTGACAAGGAAGGCAGGAAGTCTCACCAATGCTTGTGTGTACTTGGGGGCCCACCATCAATCGATCTCCCAATCCACCATCTCACATAATGAACGCTCCCCTGCTCCACGACTCATATATTACACAATGAACGCTCCCTGCGACGGCGTTCTACTTCATGCTTCACAGATTAAAACGCTCGCCGGTAAATGAATGGCGGGCTGGTGAATGACCTTGACCTCGCCGTGCCTGATGGGATAGGCAGACAGTCATAATGGAGGTGCAGTGTGGGAGCTGTGTAGCATTCTGTGGGGGTAAACTGCTGTAATAGACATGGGCTATGTAGTACAAGACATATTAGTGTTCTATCATAATAGGTCCGCTATCAGTACCCTACATGAGCGTGCTCACCCACTCCCGGGTCAACTGATTCAAAAGCCCGTCAATTTAGACCAGGGTGCAGATATATTTCATGGCTAAAGAGGGACAGTCCTCGATATATCATTCCCTTGTTATAAAGCCTCTGTTTGAACCATCACAACTACAAAACGCACAAATGTGCGATATCTTCACTATGAGTATATTCCATCGTGGCTTATTGCATAATACCATTCTAGGCTTTCATCTTGAACCTTTCAGTTCTTCATCCCTTCTCACCTTCTATTGTGTAAGTTTCCAAACTCTGTGAGAGTTTATGCTGATTATTCATCAGTTACAGCATTTTACAGCATTGACAAACTCTATGAGTTGTCCATAAACTGTATAAGAGTCTTTATGATGGTAAACTGTAAGTATTTGTTCTTCTCTCAAAAATTGATAAGAAAATGTGTAATTCTTTATTTAAGTATCACAGCAAAGTGCAGAGTTATCCCTGAAAAAAGGGGAAATCCCTGCTCAGCGCTTCATGAGCAGATGAGCAGCTCAAGGTGCATGATATTTGTGAACACGTGGTCAGACCAAGGTGGGCATGTAAACACATACATCACAACAACTCTCGCGGACTGTACTCACTGTGGCAGTGATGCTACATACCTGAACATTCAGCTAGAAAACATCTCCACCGCGTGGTGTTCTGGGAAAGGCTTGGTAGTATCCAATCCATGTGGTTTATGCTGGACTTACATTGGCAATTACCAGGCCACATATCTTGCCAATCTTCTAAATATTAAAAATTGAATTATTGCTGAATGAATAAGGGATTATATTTTTTCACTGAATCTATTCTTACATGCTTAGGCATCGTTTGACTGTCAATGAATCTCGATTGTGGTCTTCGACAATTTACTTTTGATTCATGAATGTCTTATGGGAAGTTACAAAAGAGGGAGAAGCTATTAAGACTTCCAATCATGTTACTTATGTCTTGGTCACGTAATAACTCTTTATCTAAGAATCATCGGTCATTTGCTTACACTTTACAGTACATACAGAAAGCATGACGCGTGTCTGTTCTCTCACCAAAGATTAGAACTTTCCTGCGGGTTCCACTTGCACAGGTAAGAGTACCTGACTGCTTTCCACCTGGGATTATGATGAATGTTTGCTGACACTGGACCCAGTGGCACCCCACACTCTGTAGCTGACTCAGTGAAATGTTTACGCTCAAAAGAAATGTTTTAAGCGTTTGTGTCTCCAAACCAAAGCAATGATCTGGGCCAAAAATAAGTGTTTAGAGATTGGATCATGCATCTTCATGAGAGATAGTCGGTTAGGTCAAGTGTTTTGTTTTAGAATTTTCAATTTAGTGGTGATGGTATCACAATCAACAGTTTTATGTGATATTAATATAGCCTATGGGTTGTGCTTCTATTCTGTGTGATATTCTTCCATCTATCCCTGCCTTGTGAGGTACAGTCAAATACTACCTCTACCAGTAATGTCACACATTTGCGTCCCATTCGGACGACATACATTACCATAGCCAACAGAAAGCTGCGCATTCGGTGGCCTGCTCATGCACAACGCCCGCCTCGTTTCCATTCCTGAATTTTGCCAGATATTATTCTTTGCCCTTTATTGCGTGCTGGTCAAATCAACCATTTTGTGTGATTCTGATATTATCAATGATTTTTTTATTATAACATAATCAGATAGAATACAAGATTTCTTTAATCAACCATTACGGTAGATTGTGTAACCTAACTAGCTTCAAATGACCTTTATACTTTACAAGATATTCATATTGTACACAAGTCATCCCGAAAATGCATATTGCTCACATTCCATCTTTAATAAACCAAAAAGCGATATCAAAGAATTATGTCAGAAATCGAACTTATACATAGGTTTCTACCGCTTGGTCTGTTATGATACCTTTAAGCGTGCCAATAGGCATCATAACTTGTCAAAGATCAAAAAGCGGTTTGTGATATTTTCACCACAAGTTCGTGTCTCATGCTTTGCGTTCGCCCGCTTTGCGACTGTAGGTGGAGGAAAATACAGTGGATACCGTCCTATATCCATTCTCACACCCTGCTCCAAATTATAAAGTTTGTCTGGGCAAAGAACCCTGTGCACAAGAAGAGAGTTGAGTTGAAGGGCTGCTTACACAGGAGCCAATCTGCCTTCCAAAACTGTCTTAAGTATCCAATAGTGGAATATATTCATGATCTGTTCCATATATCATGTTACAATTGTCGATAACTTCCTGATTTCCAATGACTGTTTAAAAGATGTTGGAACAATGAAACTGCAGTGGAGTGCCATAGTCATTCAAAGAAAACTTCATAAAGATAGCAGAATTTGAAACTGTGCCCAGATTTCTGGAGAGTACCGTGGCGGTGTGTTGGAATTCCTACAGTATGATAATGGGCGGACCTCTCCTCGCCAGCTATCTCCCCACAGCTGACACTATTTTGCACGCTAGCAGATCCAAGCCCACCGCCAAATTTCCACCCCTACCTCGGGTACATCTTCCCCATTCAAGGAACATTACACACCTATCCAGACCCTCATGTTTTTATCGGTTTGTTAGTTTTTTGTAGCCCTGCTAAGGACGGGTGGCATGTTCATCTGATAAGAACTGATAGTGGGGTGCAATAGTAAAGACTCTGCAGACGGGAGATTTTTTATCTGGTGTAATACAAGGAAATGTGTTACAGCCTCAACTGTTTATTCTGTTCAATGCCGGGCAAACTGTGAGCCTCCTTTTTCTTGTTGTTTGTGTGGTCAAAGCCTAACTTAACCCCACAGCTTTGATTGCACGGGCGACAAGAATCTTGGGATGATATTGACACTAAGATAATCAATATCAAACCCAAAAAGAAATCTACACCTCAAATGACCCCTGATATATTTCTAGTCAAGATCTGTCATCCCGTTTTCTTGTTACCTCCTTGCATGAGTGACTATTTTGAGCCAGCCTAAATATTAAAACTTTTTGCCTTTCCTGACATTGTAAAGGAATTGGCGCAGTCTATTTATGTTCTAGGAAATGAAGATCTCAACCTATACTTGTAAATCAGTGTAATGGCCAGACTTTCTTTGTACAACTTTTTGAGGTCTCTGACACAGTGTGACACTGTGTTTTCTCTGCTTGTTAGCATTGGATCCTCCGGTAGATGGAGTGGGTACGGTTGAGTATAAAGTTTTTTTTTTCAAATAAATGAGCCCAACGTGATCGATATTCAAAGACATATTTCATAAGAAGTTGTGCAGCTAAGAAGTCGAGACAATATATTATAAAAACAATATATTTGATCAGCTTACGACAACAACATTATAGGGTATGGAACATCACAAATAACGAGCACGAAGGCACAGGTGATTCCCAACATTTCATCACAATCTCGATAATATCATGTGCATTTTAACATTGACTCAAGAGTCAACAACAATACAATGGAAATCTCTTGCATAATCGAGACTCATAGAATATTGTAAATATATAATAGTTTGGAAGGATCGGAATGCAATAAGTCATAGTGTTACAAATATTTATTGCATTATTGTACAGTACATTTTAAGATTTGTCTAATCATGATGCAAATTTCATTTTCAATAACTGTTGTTTCATAATGGAGCAACAAATATTATTTTCAAAGTCAATAGGTCACAATAAGTTACAATAAGTTGGCTCATGAGACATTGATCAGGGGACGATAAGAGTATTAGTTACCTCTCATCATACAAAATACCTTCAGTTATTAGAACAGGACATTAATTAAATCTACATTAGTATAGGTGTGTAAATAACCATGGTGACACAGATGGCTATGTACTCAGACCTAGTGTGGGAAACAAATTAAAACCACATCACACATACTAATCACCTGAGGTGCGTCATAGGCAACAAACGCCGAGTGTAAAGTACAGGCGACCAGACGACGGAACGTCTATAACCCCTAATTGATTAAAAGTGGACAAAGTTTGAAAGGGTCACGGCTTCATATAGCATATAATTTTCAACTCAACTTATTTAACGTGTTTTTGTATAGTTGCTCAAAGTTCAGGGGGAATGATTTCAAAACATTGCTTCAGATCTGAATTGTATAAGTTATGGACCCCAAAGCCGGCAGCCAGGAGAGATATAGGCTGTATTAGCCACGACTGGGAAAAACAGCCTACATAAATGGATGTATCAGCTGGCAGAAGGCTCTGACACAGACCGTCTCGGCTCCCAGCCTGTGATGTATGCTTTATGAGATGTTGAGGTTATGCCAACTGTTCAGAACTTCCTGCAAGGAACAGCTGATTTCCGAGCTGATATGAGTTTATACAGCTTTTCATTTCAGCACCAAGGGTTGTTTACTGGAAGAGAGGCTTTTTTAATAAGCAATACTCAAAAGTGTTTTCAATCATTCATTTGCCACCTGAGTAAGTTCTACTTCATGACCCACACTGACTTCACACAGACAAGATTCAGCAATCCCACAGTACACCAGAATATATTATTGATTAGGTAATTGATGATTTTATTTTTATTCAATACATAATTTTAAACAAAAAATAACACTTCCGGTCTATTACTGATCCAATACAAGCATGATGGAAGTGAACTGTACCCACTCGTGTTGGAGGCCCAGAATTCCTGCCAATTTTGTTGTTTTGCTCTTATACTCTGTCTGATTAACACATCTGGGTAACACATCTGTTAATCTGAAAGGTCACATGGTAGGTGCGCAGCAAGATCAGTCTATTGGGAGCTGGTCAATGAAATTCCGTCAGCATTGTTTGCAGGAAGATTTACTTAAAGTGTGGACGGGGTGCTTGGAGGTGCCAGATATTTTAAGTATATTCGGTGTTAATGGTGTAACCACAGAAATCTTTGAAAGAAATGATACAGGAACAATTCAACTGGAATGAGAGTGATTTCAATAAGATGAGCACAAAATAAAACTGCACAAGATCGCTCATGTTTCTGTTTTCCCATCTTAAATGGACTGTTTGAGAACTGAAGACAGATTGTAAAAAATGTAAAAGCGTATGCATGTGGCTATTGGCCAGCCATAAGAAAGCCACATTTAGACCGTGCCTTACCATGGCCCTCCCGCATGTGGAGTTACTCAGGGCAATGTGGACATTGGGGGCACAGCAAGGGGGACGTGTTAATTGTGCCGGACAGACTGGTGTGATGAAAGCCGGCCAATGAAGACATGACCGCTGCCCCCCAGACTGGAACACCGACACATGTGTCCTGCCCCTGTCTCAACACAAAACACCCCTCTACAATGTCTACAAAAGCTACCTACACATACAACACTTCCTATATTATTCTTACAGTCTCCACTCATTGAAATATTTTTTTATTTAAAAAAAGAGAGAGTGAATTGGTTATTATTAAATTTCTCCTTACTAGACGGTGATTCTATCAGTCTGTTCCTTGCTTGCATGGAAGCAATCTTACAAAGACAACCCTGAAATATATAGGACACTAACAGTTTTCAGAAGGCTCTATCAAAAGCGTATAGGATGTTAGTAATGATGAACACTGAGAAGCTGGGAGTGTGGACACCCTGTGATGTCTGCCATCTGACCTCACCATGTGAAAAACACATTAATAAAGTGGCCTCACCAGGTTTGCACTCAGATTGTTAGTTTCTGAGGACTCTCTGGTCTTAACCTCCTGGGATAGTGTTAATTTAACGATGTAATCAACAGTCTTGTGTGCTTTATTCTCCATGTTATGAATATACCAGATGTCATCATACAAAACTTTACAGAGCTTAGTTTCTTATATATTTACGTTATGGTTCCATTAATGTAGCCAGATACTGTACGGTATAAGTTATATTCAACCATTTGACAATAATGTAGGATAAATTGATCAACTTGTTTTAATTCCTTTTCATGTCGCTTTAGAGAGTTTTTACAAGTAATCCTGAGGAAAATTTTGGAAAGGACTGCTAAAATATCTTAAATCTTTTGATTTCTATAAATGTGTAAAACCTTGCCATTAGAATTAACCACAGGATGATATGATAGGAAAGGGTGTGCATTAAGCCTGGGTATGAAAAGCAAAATGAATGGTTGATTTTGAAAGATTTGATTTGATTTGTAAATCACATAGAGACTGCAAAGTAGTATTATTGCAGCGACGAATGTCCACAATTGTGTTAGTGTTCAGGTTATAAGGGCTAGGGGGGCAGCAAAGAGAATCTTAGTGTTTTAGGACAATTGGGCTATAGAAACCGAATCCCTTGAGGAGAATACAGAAGATCACAATTTGGAATCACAGACACACCATTAGGTGCTTCTTGGGCAGGCGCAGTCTGGATGTCCTCACAATGTCCTAGCAGGAGTGACGAGCTGCCTGGACAATGGGCTCTATCCCCAGCCATTGAGGGCCCTATCAAGAGGCCTTGCGCGCAGTTTGTGGCCCTTATGGCCGCACCGCAAGATGAATGGGTGTCGCCAAGGTAGTGGTCCCCCAGTCCTCTCATGTCTGTCTTATCGCCTCCCCAGTATGGCCTCCAAGCACACCACAAGTGGCCACACAGCCACTAACAAAGCTTTATATAAATTCATCATGGTGAAATGTTAATCAAGTGGTGCAAGCCGCCCCAAATCGCCATACAGGCTAAGGCCACGTTGCGTAAACAAGATAAGGGCAAATGGCAAGGGGAAGGCTTGGGCACTGGCTTGTGACTGTCGTGACAGGGAATAACCATAAAGCCTCAGAGCCACAAGGGTTAACAGGGCACAGAGATGTGTAAACAAGGAAGGCGACATTTCTCCGTAAACAATGTGGTATATAGTTGCTGTGCTTCAATAAACAGTGAGAGTTAACATTTGTGTTTTGGTTTATCAGGGTCATAAGTGATATCAGAGCAGGTAAATATGTAATTTGGACATTGAAGCACTATTTTGCAGTCCCAACACAAACTGGACAGTCGTGGAGTACACAAAATGTAAATGTAATCCTAGTAAACAAAAGAACAATTTACACAACACATTTTGGTACACCAGCTGATAGATTACAAATATAGTCAACAAGGGTTAAAACTGACAACACATTTAATGGAAATGTTAATTGATTCATGACTAGTTAGATATAAATACAAATTTGTTTATACTGTTGGAAGACAAATTTCAAGATCAAAGTACACAGAATAATTACTTACAAAATAGGATCAAAGGTGAAATAAAGGTTATAGGACAGAAAACCAAAAAAATCATTTTGTTTAAGTGTATAAAAGACCGAATATCCTTGATGCTACGATTGACTGTACCAATCAAATGATAGCGAACAATACATGATGAAACAATACATTAACAAAAGACACTTAACAAAACAAAATACATAATACAATTGGCAGCATTAGATTGTCCTTGATGAAACCAAAGGCTTAAAATTATATTTTCTAAATACACATATGAGTGTTATGGATGTATACCTGGGGCGTAGTGGGCAGTCTGTTGTTTATAGACCTCTGTGATGATCACAGGTGTCTCCACACTGTGCTTCTGATCACAGGAAATGGTAACAGAATTACATAATGTTTACCTTATGACTTGGAAGTCTTGAGTTACTACTCTCAGGAATGTCAATTTTAAGAGCCTGTATAATTGTTCTCCTTTTAGACTTCATGATATTACTTTTGCACCATGCTATCTGAGATGGGAAAATATAATATAATTTGCGATTGAACACTAAAAGGTCTATACCAACATTCTCTCATAAAACACTGCATGTACATGGAATATTAAAAAGCACTATATGGGATGTGCATATATGATTTATGCGATAGATATATGGGATATGGAGGTTTGGTTCATGAGGATTTCTTTGAGGCACCTGATGTAAAGCAATTCATCATTTCATAGCAATAAATTCGTACTTTTGTTTCATGATCATCGCTTCATATTTATTTAATTTGTTTAATACATTGATATCAAACATGCAAAATTGAGTTTCTATCTTAGCTATATGTCCTGGGCTGTCCTTTTTAACAACACCCCTCAGTTGTAAATAGCAAGGGTAATTTTAATCATGTGCCAAGGTGTACAAGTCTATAGTTTATCTGAAACGAGTCCACGATATGAATTCAGTCACTCTATGTCTTACGCTCTAGGATAATAATTTGTAATAACTCTATGTCTTACGCTCTAGGATAATAAATTTGTAATAGCTCTATGTCTTACGCTCTAGGATAATAAATTTGTAATAACTCTATGTCTTACGCTCTAGGATAATAAATTTGTAATAACTCTATGTCTTACGCTCTAGGATAATAAATTTGTAATAACTCTATGTCTTACGCTCTAGGATAATAAATTTGTAATAACTCTATGTCTTACGCTCTAGGATAATAAATTTGTAATAACTCTATGTCTTACGCTCTAGGATAATAATTTGTAATAACTCTATGTCTTACGCTCTAGGATAATAATTTGTAATAACTCTATGTCTTACGCTCTAGGACAATAATTTGTAATTTAGTTGTGGTAAGTGTAGGATGTGAACCCAGGACCCTTCGTCTCTGTACCTATGATATGACATGTTTCTTTCTAAAGAGAAATAAATTACTAATCATCAAAACAGCGTGACGGTGTAAAGGAACTAGTTCCAGTTTGCATGATACTTCAGTGTAACGGTGTAAAGGAACTAGTTCCAGTTTGCATGATAGTTCAGTGTAACGGTGTAAAGGAACTAGTTCCAGCTTGCATGATAGTTCAGTGTAACGGTGTAAAGGAACTAGTTCCAGCTTGCATGATAGTTCAGTGTAACGGTGTAAAGGGACTAGTTCCAGCTTGCATGATAGTTCAGTGTAACGGTGTAAAGGAACTAGTTCCAGTTTGCATGATAGTTCAGTGTAACGGTGTAAAGGAACTAGTTCCAGCTTGCATGATATTTCAGCGTAACGGTGTAAAGGAACTAGTTCCAGCTTGCATGATATTTCAGCGTAACGGTGTAAAGGAACTAGTTCCAGCTTGCATGATAGTTCAGCGTAACGGTGTAAAGAAACTAGTTCCAGTTTGCATGATAGTTCAGTGTAACGGTGTAAAGGAACTAGTTCCAGCTTGCATGATATTTCAGCGTAACGGTGTGAAGGAATTAGTTCCAGCTTGCATCATAGTTCAACAATTCAATTGACTCAAATCACAGGAAAAATTATTGTGAACGATTATAATTCAAATGTTGGTATTTATCAAGAACATGCCTGTGGCCGGGATGGATGCCATAAAGATGATTGCTGCTTGTCTAGTAGAACAGTACAAAACACAAGAGTATCCGAGCCTGGTTGTTCAATTATGTAAAAAGAATCAGACACGCCTGAAATAGGCATGTACATTCTTCAATGCAGTCTGGACCCAAAGCCAGACATAAAAACCTGCATAACATTTAATCACTACATTTTTAATGTTCTTTTGCTATTCTAGAGAACATATTGGAATATCTTGTTTGTATGGTACATATGTTCATATATCAGTTTAAGATTAACATCTTTTTGTTAAACAATGGGAAATGCCAACATCCGGGCCTCAACCAGTCCCAGAAGTTACTATGACAACTGGCTAATCATATCAGCGGGTGTATACAGATGCATTTTCATGCCTTAAGACTCTGTTCTTCTCTTGAATTTTTAATGACGATGCTTTGTTTCAGAGGGAATTATATTAGCCATATCTGATGGCCGTTTTATTAAATCAAATGAAATCTGGAGGTTTATATGAGGCATGGGAACCCTTTTATGAGCAAACTCATTATTTGCAATGTAGGAATTCTATCCTTAGTATATTCATATGTATTAGTTCAGGGATGGCAAAATGTATGAGGAATTAGTACAGAGACATAAAAATGAGGTATTTAACATTGGGGCTTTCAATTATAGATACAATGTGTTATATGAGATATTTACTTTATTATATTGCACCCTTAAAGATCTGTTGATATTCAAAAACATCTTATAAATATATGAGTAATATATCATATCTATGTGAACATCACACATTACATGTCTTGGAAATATTATTGAGGGAAAGTTTAGTATGTCACATTTGACTATTCGGTTGATCATTTTAATATATAATCAATTTAACAAAAAAATGTTACATCTATTTTCATTTGGATAGTGTTTTGGAAATATGTTACAGATTTTGTATAATTTTTCCAATTGTGCACACATCAGTTTCACTAGTAAAGAGGTTTTCTTCTTTTCACATGAATTCTTCATAGGCAAATAACAATGTTGGACCAGAGTTACAAAGAGCACATGGAACACAGAAGTGCACGAGTTATAACAGGACACAAAGCTCAGATGTTAAACCAGAGTTATAACAAGAGCGTGAGTTATAACCAGAGTTATTACAAGTGCGTGAGTTATAACCAGAGTTATAACAAGAGCGTGAGTTATACCCAGAGTTATAACAAGAGTTATAACAAGTGCGTGAGTTATAACAGGACACAAAGCTCAGATGTTAAACCAGAGTTATAACACGTGCGTGAGTTATAACCAGAGTTATAACAAGTGCGTGAGTTATACCCAGAGTTATAACAAGTGCGTGAGTTATAACAGGACTCAAAGCTCAGATGTTCAACCAGAGTTATAACACGTGCGTGAGTTATAACAGAAACCAAAGCTCAGATGTTAAACCAGAGTTATAACAAGTGCGTGAGTTATTACAGGACACAAAGCTCAGATGTTAGACCAGAGTTATAACAAGAGCGTGAGTTATAACAGGACACAAAGCTCAGATGTTAAACCAGAGTTATAACAAGAGCGTGAGTTGTAACAGGACACAAAGCTCAGATGTTAAACCAGAGTTATAACAAGAGCGTGAGTTATAACAGGACACAAAGCTCAGATGTTAAACCAGAGTTATAACACGTGCGTGAGTTATAACAGGACACAAAGCTCAGATGTTAAACCAGAGTTATAACACGTGCGTGAGTTATAACAGGACACAAAGCTCAGATGTTAAACCAGAGTTATAACACGTGCGTGAGTTATAACAGGACACAAAGCTCAGATGTTAAACCAGAGTTATAACAAGAGCGTGAGTTATAACAGGACACAAAGCTCAGATGTTAAACCAGAGTTATAACACGTGCGTGAGTTATAACAGGACACAAAACGCAGATGTTAAACCAGAGTTATAACACGTGCGTGAGTTATAACAGGACACAAAGCTCAGATGTTAAACCAGAGTTATAACAAGAGCGTGAGTTATAACAGGACACTAAGCTCAGACGTTAAACCAAAGTTTTAACACGTGTGTGAGTTATAACAGGACACAAAGCTCAGACGTTAATCCAAGTTTTAATAAGTGCACAGAACGCATTAAGCATAAAAGAAATGAGGAGAAATAGCCTTGATGACAACTCATATCTTGATTTGATATATTGTTGTCAAACATAAACCATTGTTTCTGCGAAGTGTTTTATCGCTGGGAAACTACTCTGGGGAAGTTTGCTCCCCCTGGTGGGAATGTTTGCTCCCCCTAGTGGGCAAGGTGTTGAAGGCTCCACTCTTAGCGCTGTCCTCTCTGGGGACACATGCTTCGGTGGTAAGAGACTCGCCATCTTGCGCTTTCTCACCAATTATTTCAGTCATCATGAACATTTCTCCCATGGTGCCAAACCTATCGCCTTCCGACAACTTTTTACCATTTCCCAGTCGCCAGCTCGGAGAGTAAATCACTAGACCGCATTGGCGTGATTTCCCAAAGCAGTTAGCAAGGAGACGAGAGTGTGAGTTGGGTTCCCTATTATCGCTCAACATGGCTACCACCTTAGCCCCCAACATCCACAAGTGAACAGCACATTTTGGGTATTATGCTTCATTGATTTGTCCCGAAGAAGCTTTATTTGTCTACAGTATATGCTACCTAACCGCTTAGACATACCCCTAGACCCATGGGATTCCACTGAGATTTACAGCATTAATTTGATAGAGTCTGGGTTGATTTGAGGCCAAGTCATGATTTCCTAAAGTTTGCCCTCATACCACATAAGACCAACATCAGACAATATCGCAAAGCTCAAATCTGCCTTTTGCTGAGTTTTATTCTGCTCTCCATAATGCTTGCTGATCCAGAAGGCAGCCTGGAGAGATATATAGCATGCAACTAATATATAAGAAGAGTGAAGAAAGCCATATCTGGGCTGCTTATTGCATAAACAGATTTTCATCATTTTTATCATTTTATCATTTTTATAATATATGACTCATAGTTCTCCTCAATTGAAATGAAAAAAAAAACTAGTATCAGGTAATTAAGATATATTTTCATATATATCTGCTGGACTGATTACACATGAGTGTGTTAAATCTAACAGCCATCAATCATCTCAGTTGGTTAAAGCACAAGCTAATTAGCACGAGTTCCTATGTGGTGATCCAAAGGTCGTGGGTTCAATTCTCGGCCGTGTTAGTATTGAATTCATGATACAATTTCTCATATGAACTGAGGCCTGTACCTAAAGAATAAGCCCTTTGTCCTTATCAAGGACATGACAGTTCAGTGAGGGAGCACTTTATCTGCTTGAAGTACGTCTCATCATGAAAACACTGACATTATGTTGAAGGTGGCGAAAAACCCCAAACAAACAAACAAACAAACAAAAAACAAACAAACAAAACCATCAATCATATATATATTTTGATATTAGAAGTGGCTAAATTTATTTGTTTGTTGTTTATAGGGTCATTTTATTTATCTTATTTATCTATTTTAAGGTGCAGTTACATTGTATGTCAGTTGATAGATCGCTTTTGGGCTATTTTTTTATCAGATTCACTGATTACAAAACAATGTTTCTTGGCAAAAAACATGTCTAGTCCTTGGATAATAATAACTGACGATTTTCATTAAAAGTTCAATCAGTCTTTGACTCGTGGTGACAATTTGGCCGGTATTAAAATGGTTATAAATGGGCAATTATCAGCGAATTTAGCTTGTCTCCCATCATAATGACAGCGGATCAAATTACATGTGCGATAAAGTGTCACTCATAAATGCCCCACGCGCATGAAATTAATCCCGGAAGTACCGACAGAGAGAAAACATACAACTGGTAAAGGATAGGAAAGGACCTTGCTGGCAGTGGATCAGTTCATATGTTGAGGTATTGTGGGTCTGTTAAACAATTAAATCAACACTATGAAATATACATGGAATGAGATATGTATGTCAAGCACTATTTACACATTAAAACAAGGAAATGGTAGGATGTCTGTTTTATTAGAAGAATATCAATGTCACCTGTAAATGTAGGTCAGATGATTAGATGCAAAGAAGAGATATTTTCTTGATTTGATGGTTTTTTTAGACATGAAATATTTCAATCTCATTTAATGGTAAAAATAGCAATTGTCGAGAAATAATAAACAATTAGACATTTAAAGGGATCTACATATTTTATCAACATTTAATGAGATTAGTCTTATGTTGAGGGTATACGATGGTTTTAGCTCATTTTATATAGGCTTAATATCGGAAAAATGTGTGTAATAATAATTCAACTATTATTATTGGTGGGGAATATTCATTTTCAATTATCTGGAATGTTAGGTTTTGAATTTCGCTAAATCTACTGTTATTTGGTTGCATTTTAAAAATCTCGAAGATCAAGACAATTAGCAGTTGGTGAGTGTGGAATCATTTCAATTTCAAATATCCATTAAGAAATCAGAGGGATTCAAACAACTAGAGCCAGGCACATAATGTTTCCTTTCACCTGGATATTAGTTAATTGAATCTCATTAACCATTAGTTTGTGTACACAATTGCAATGTGTTTGTACAGTCATGGCATAATGCATTGCAATCACCTGCCCAGGGATAGAGTTGCACATCTCTGCAGTGTAAATGCCCTATGATTTTATTTGATACTGATTCCTTGTGTCTGATGATTATTTGTCAAGATATGTGAGACATAATTTGATATGGGCTTGTCTCATGTCAATACTCAGTAATGTTATCTGTCTGCATTGCTTCACAACCAATCGCATTTACTACACAGTGTAATTCCTGCTTGGTAACATTTTACAGTGCACTTTTTGTAATTCCATTAACGGCGTTCGCCTCAGTACAACGTCATATATGTTGACAATTAAAGTGATCAAGCATCTAATCTAAGTTAAATCATTATGAGAGCCAAGGTAAACGATCTGAATAACACAGAATTAAAAGTATGATCTCTACATTATATATCATTACTCAACCTCTTTTTGTGGGTCCTTTCACCTGGAATGTCACCATGTATTAGATATCTTCATGTTCACTGACCTTTATATATTACTTACCTATCGCCATTTTCTATTTTGTACCATTAAAATATACATGCCGGAAGTATACAACAGGAACTTTACAAATTCTCATAAGCCAATCATCAAAATGGCGACTATCAGTAAATGCAATTTGACCTTTCAGCTACCTTGACCTAATTAGATGAGGGGGTACGGTCACGTCTATATCCACTGAGGAATAATAGTTATGTGACAATAGTGGTTCCTTGTGTGATACCCTCAGGCCTGGTCGTGGTCCTCACGGCTCACAGCCAAGTTCTATTGCGGTTTGAGCAAGCCATACCATTACCTGACACATTAAACCATGCTCCGATAGAACCAATCAGCCTTAAAGTTTATCCTTTAACACTGGTCATTGCTTTACTTGTTTTTAATTGGTATAACATTACAATCATGACCTATAACAATTTTAAATAGTGAAAACTAATTACAGGAATATGGATGGGTTAAATATGAGAAATCTTGATTTTGAACTCCAGCAAGTGTTGACCGGATTTACAAATAACCTCTCGATATTGGCAGTACTGCTTTATTAGAGCAGTAACATTCAAGCATGACCTTTTCTCATATTGCAATGTTGTTTGTTTCTTTGCAGTTGTGGCACGATTACCAGCTGAAGTGGGACCCAGCAGAGTATGGCAGTATTGACACAATACGTATACTACCCAACAAAGTCTGGAAACCGGACATCGTGCTTTTTAACAAGTAATCTCTCTATTATTACATTTTAAAAATAGTTATTTATGACCTAAAATAGCAAACGCTTGCACTTGTGTACAGTGAGTGTTCAGTTTTTGTGTGAACTATAATATAAAAGAAAAAAAGATTCATCCAATTTAACAAGTTTCCCTCTCACAGAAACGTGATATGTCTATAATTGTAATTGACAATGTAACCTGTATATTAAAATGCTAATCGTGCAAGGGGATTGGAGGTTGAAAGACAACAATTAATGCAGATCTCTTTAATATTACAACCTGAAATTTGCATAAGCAATTTAGAGTGTATGGATTTTAAAACTGTGAATAATTCAGCCAGTTAAACATCATGTGTATTCGAAAGCTTGTGTGTCTGCTATGCAAAGCTGTTATGATGAAATTGGAATAAACAGGCGAGAAAGTGGAATTTATGGGGTTTATTTAATCAACTCATTGTATTATATCTTGAAAATTGATATTAAAACTAAAATACTTTGACATGTTCAGTTTAACAAAAAGCAGATTTGACATTTAAATCACGTTGGCCAATTATTAGCGATTAATTCTTTGTATTTATATCAATTTAAGAAAGCCTTAATCATTGTTCCTGTCTCGCTGCATCAAATAATGTATTCTCCTTTAATTAATAGCACGATGTGAGGGAGGGAGGCTTAATTATGTCAAGGCAGGAATAATAACACTCATTTCTATGACACGATATCAGATCATCACGAGCCAAGGTGTAATACCACAGCAAAATGACAGTAAGAATGTAGTATGATGGGGGAAAGGAGCCCTGTTGATGCATCACGTGGAGATATGACACTTGCAATTGCCTCGGTAGGCGGGTAGTGTTTGCTTCGTGACAGAAAATAAAGCAACAATCCATTGCGAAGACTGATAGGTTGTGGGGCGGTTGAGATTTACGATAAGTGTAAAGAGTGTAACATTCATGAATGATGGATGGTTAAGACGGAAGGCGGGCCTGTCATAACCGATGAGCTTGTCATCAGGCAGCAAGACTCTCTCCCTTTTTGCTTCTTTCTCTTGTCGGTGAACTCGGCTATCAGTGACTTTCCGCTCTCAGAGAGAAAGAGCCTAGGGGTGTGAAATATGGGTGAGGAGTGCGAGAACAAATGACTGGTTTCCGGTTCCGGTGCCGCTGTGCCGCCCGGTAGACCGTGACCCTTCCTGCTTTATTGCTTCAGATATCGAGACCGAGAAAAAAATAAACCCCACCTTCTTCTCCCTGAGAAAAAAAATAGCATAAATAAAAATAAGAAGCCAGCACGCTTACCCATTTTATACTCCAGGCAAAATATGCACCTGGTGGCCACTCATGGGATAAGAGTTAAATTGACGGATTTCATGCCAAGATTTTGGCCAAGTGAAACCCCGCTTTTATAGCTTGGACTATGTTCATTTTCCAGCTGCCGGGATTACATAGGAGGAAGCGGCCGGCGGACTGCGACTCACCAAACAACCCCCCCCCCCCCCCCCCCACCTACCCCCACCTCCCCCCGAACCTGACTCGGCCACATCAATTCTGGTCGGCACGATGGAGGAGGTACAAGCACTGAGAGCACAATTTATCCCGAATAAGACATCACTTATGCGGTGATTGCAGGAAAGCTGTCAATGTTACTGCAGCCCGCCAATGTCTTGTGCAATACAGACACGGCCCACAAATCGTCATGCTTGTGACAAATGCCACGGCCTAGAGGCCAGCACATCTACATCCCTCTATTTATAACCATCTAGAGCATATAACAGGAAGTGGGGCCGGTCCAAATCACCCCCCTTGTCTAACACCAGCCCAGGGCTTGTATTTATAAATATGACACGTGCCACAGCAAAAGAGGTCATTACCTGGGTAGAATAAGAGGGCTAAGGGCGTGCCACATTCTCTGGTCTCTCCCTACCAACATGTATTCCACCTAGAAGCGGTAAAGGTCATACCAACCGTACCTAGTCGTCATCACTTGGCACACAATGATAGGATACCTAAACGGCTGTGCCACAAATAAAGCTATAGATGTCACATAACATTATTATGTAGGACACAAAAATGGTGCCACATATCAAGCTACAGATGTCGTACGTTTTGAAAAAAAAACAATTAGAAAAATAATAACTCTGTCAAAGAAGAGTGTCTAATTTTGGTCCTTTTACATTACACTGCACTAATATCGGTGGCATTTAAGACTTGAATTCAGTGAAAAGTTTATGTATATATAAATATACACTCTTGTAGTTAAGGATGCAATTTCAGAACTAACCAGACCCTTGATCACTCAAAATAAAAGGAGAATGATTTTATAATCTACTATTAGACATGCTAATTGTAGAGTGGTTCGAGGGTGTTGGCATTCATCCTCATCTACGTGTAACTCCAAACGCATCAATACATTTGTACTACTACATCTTAATTCCCAAGTTCAATGGCTGTATTGACTCCATATATTGACAGAAACAGTGATCAGATGAAGAGGATATGAAGGATATCTTGGATGTATAATGGCTGGCATTTGTTCTGCATCAATATCTCCCATGACCCCATAGGGCCCTTGTTGTGTGACATTCCATAGCATGCTTTCTGCTCTTTGCTCTCTCCAGAATGATGGATAGCCCAGCCTGACCCAGTGTCTATCTGATAGATTATGTTTTCAGTGACGGCTGCTAGAGCATAGGATCAATTGCAATAACACGTACATTCTACCAAGTGCAAGCCTCTCAGATAAAAATCAACTATCACCTTAATTCATGTATTGTTCAAGCCCTAGGTGTTATTTGTTTTGTACTTGTTTATTTGGGGTTTTACGTCACTTTCAAAATTATATCAGTTATGTCATGACGAGACTTACTGGTACAGGTCAATGACATGACAATTCAAACAGTCACATATTTACGAGGACAACAGGTTATGGGCCTCAGTTCATATGTGAAATTGTATCATGAATTCAATGAAGATACACCGGAATCGAAACCCACAACCTTCAGATTACCACAGAGGATTTGGTGCAAATACGCCTGTGCTCTAACCAACTGCACCTCAGTGTTGAAATCCTATGTGACTGTATGCCCATTCCCAATGTTTTTATGAAATATACCAAAACTGGCCCAAATATTTGAAAAGACGGCTATCAGACCATGAGAAAAACAAGTAAGACAACCAATACATAACCAGTTTTATGCAATGATGTATAACAGTAGCTAGATTACAAATATCCTGTGAGCAAATTGTTGGATATTTCAACATGTTCAAGGAATCCAGTTGGGAAAATCATATTTCCTGAAATTTGAGGCATAAGCGTGGTCTGTTTATCGAAAGCTGTTGACGTTGTAGGAGATGTTACGTTGCATTATGCTTGGGTCAGTTAGCCCATAGGTCTTGCCCAATGGCCGTGAAATCAGATTAGTACTGTCCCATCACCCTGACTGAATGCACTGATACTGCAACCAGGGGAAACTAAAGTCCAGAATGGGATATCCCGACCAGCAATATGCAAGGTTACTACACCGAGGAAGCTAAAGTTTAGGATGGGATATCCCAACCAGCAATATGCAGGGTTACTACACCGAGGAAGCTAAAGTTTAGGATGGAATATCCCAACCAGCAATATGCAGGGTTACTTACACCTAGGATGCTAAAGTTTAGGATGGAATATCCCAACCAGCAATATATATCCATATCAAACTTATGCAGAGATACTGCATGATAAAATACTTAAATCTAGGGTACAACAGCTGCCTTAATCAATGCATAGATTTATTAAGTATAGAAGTCTTGCATGGAATATCGCTCTCAACAGATACTAACAAACTAATTAGGACAGATGTACAGCAAAAAACATCCCCTCTCCCAGGTATTCACAAATAGTAGCAATGTCTCAACTCCAATAGCCCAAGAATGTCTTTAAATAATATCGAGCTACATCTTTAGACGGATTTTTATTTTCATGTGATCAATTTTGTAAAAGCACACTGAGTACATAAACTGTGGTCAGTCTGATGCAGACTGATTGCATTTGAAGTTCGCACAGGCCGGCCGGCCGGTTCATTATTCAAGGTGAGATGTAGTTAACAAGCTCATCCCGGAGCACCCAGACTGATGTATTACAAAATACTCAATAGGAACTGGGTGTACTGGGATTATGTGATCAGGCATAGCTACACTCTGACAACCTTGTCTTACTCCGCCATTAAACATGTAAAAGATGACCTTACACTTTCCATGACATCGCATCATCTTACTGACCTCCTGAGCTGTGACAAGAGACGCCGGATAAAGGTCGCATTCGATTATTTCCATTCGAAAAGATAGAGAATGCACCCTTTCTTCATGTGATGACACGCTGTCATAATCTTATATTGTGATAAATCAAGAATCAATTAAGATGGTAATAAAGGCGGTGGCATATATCATAGTTTTCTTCCACCTGATTTATGTGTGGAAAACAGCCTGGGATTGAGTATTTTGCAATTATATGATCATGTTGTTAAGTAGGGATGGTATTTCCCGGAGTGACATGAACATATTTTTTTTATATATCTACAATTTGCTATTATTATAAAAAAGGAAAAAAAGTACTTTTCCCGTGATCTTACATATTTCACAGAATAATTCCTTAGTGTTATAAAAGTTTGTCAGCTTGTTTCCCCCAAGGTCCTTATTTCAATGCCACACGTTCAGTCCGTATGCTCACCAATAGAGAATTAACCACTTGAATTGTAGAAAACTACACAATGATAAAATATGCCGTAGGATATAACACAGTACAATACATCAAAGTGAGGAAAGAGTATGATATTGGAGATAAAGTGCTACTTAAGATACCTTATATTAACATGAATGCTTCAATAAGTGGTCTCATATCAAAGACATTCACAAAGCATGATGCCTTGATGTTCTATTGTTTGCCACTTTGGGGGCTGCATTTTCAGCACTCTAATACAAGTACCTAACGTTTTGTTTCATGCTGTTTCAGTGCTGACGGTAAATACGAGGTGTCTTACAAGCCTAATGTGGTGATCTACTCATCGGGAGAAGTGCTTTGGATTCCGCCAGCCATATACAAATCCTCCTGTACCATCGATGTCAAATATTTCCCGTTTGATGAGCAAATTTGTGAAATGAAATTTGGATCGTGGACGTTTAACGGTGATCAGGTAGAGCTTGGTTGGTACGAGGGCCTGGATAAGGTGGATCTTAGTGATTACGTCAACTCGGGCACCTGGGATATAATAGACTGCCCGGGCGAGTACACCTGGGAGTACGATCACGTGGAAAAACACCACACCGCACAGATCACTTTTAAGTTAAAAATCCGCCGGAAAACACTATTCTACACCGTGAACTTGATAATCCCGTGTGTGTTGATCTCCTTCCTGTCGGTGTGTGTGTTTTATTTGCCGGCAGATGCTGGCGAGAAAATGACCATGTGTATCTCTATTCTGCTAGCCTTAGTGGTGTTTCTGCTGCTCGTGTCGAAGATTCTGCCCCCGACCAGTGTGACCATACCGCTCATAGCCAAGTATCTTCTCTTCACCTTCATCATGAACATCTTCACCATCCTCATCACCGTCATCATCATCAACTGGAACTTCCGCACGCCACGGACCCACCGCATGGCCAAGTGGGTGCGGATGGTGTTTCTCAACTACTTGCCTAGGATACTTTTCATGACTCGCCCTAATCACAGTGAACGTTGGCTTAAGAAAACGTACAGTCGGAACAATCCGCCCGGTGGTCCGCAAGGGGCCTCGGCGCCAGAACTGCGGTCCTTTGCCGTCAATGCCCACTCAGACTTATTGGAATTATCAGAAATACATCATCCTAATTGTAAACTTAACCGAGCGCCCTCTAGCGACCATACAAAAGTAGAGGGCGACGGTGGTGGGGAATCGGGCTTCCACATGACGCCGGAGACTCACAAGGCCATCGAGGCAGTCAGGTTTATTGCTGCTCACTTGAAAAATGAGGACGACTATGCCGAGGTGAGTTTTATTCTATTTCTATATTTTACAAAATATTTTCTTGAAAATTTAAAGATTGGTATATTTTTCAAAATTTTATAATGGCATTCATTGTTGAAACAGGAGGAACCGGAAGTCTACCACGTTGTATCGCAATAGGGAAATCAAGTTTTTTATGTGTTTTTTCTTATTAAAGCTAATATTTTGTTTTCTAATTACAATTTTATGATTAGGGCCTGTATCAAAACATAATTTTGACCCAAGTACAGAATGATAAAACATGTCTCTTATGAGTTGTCGTTGATCTCTATCAAAGATGAAGGTCAAGAGAAAATCTATTTAAAGGTACGATTATTACTGGCAGAGGTCACAGTTGTGAGACCCAGCTGAGGCATTCATTTTGATGTTACAATTAGGAATACTCAAAGCTGAATATATTCATTGAATATAAATGAAAGATCAATACAAATCGATTATCATGATGTGGCTAATAATAACTGTACTAATTGTATCATCACAACTAGAGTTCACTGCAGGGTGTATGCTCACTTATGATATATCTATACTGTGTATTGTTTAATTGAACCCCTCATATTTTGGTATCCTCTATGAGAATGACAATATGAACAATGACAATGACAATACAATTATTATATCACCGTCATGGAAAATAAGTTGACTTTCATGTCCGAGGTCGTTATATTTACATTGAATGGTTAACTTAGTAGATACAGTTTCAACGCTTTCATGGCATATGTTTATTTCAAAACGAGGTAACAGACCCAGCTTTTCAAAATTAACACCAAAATGTAAATAGTTGGTTCGTTACATTTTTGTTGTGCAATTATTGTTCAGAGCATTTGTTTGAATAAATCAACAGAACTTTTTATACATTTATTCCGTCATGTTTGTTTAATCGTAGAAAATGATTTTCCATCGTTTATTATGAGAATGATGTCCACAAAAATTCCAAGGGAACAATTTTTTTGACAAGAAAATAGACATAAACCCATTTCCACAAAGAGAGGTAATAGCGTCGTATTACGCCTAGGAAGTGGTCACGTGGTTAATGACCAGCAAGGAAAATAGGTCATGGAATAATTACAACTGAGCAAATCACATCTAATGGAAACATTTTAGCCCAAATTGCTACAACATAAACACATGACGAATTTACGTTATTTTACAGCCATGCTTTATTGTGCGTGAATCAAATCTGACCAGGGTTTCATTATCCGGACTGATTTGTTGATAGGGTACCGAAACAAGATCTAATTTATTATAGATGCAGGAGGGGCCCTAATTTGAGCACAGTCAAATAACGAGTCAAATTGAACAGCGAGAGTCTTGGCTTGTTGAGCATGCCTTGAAATTTGCTATTCCAAACACACATCAATTATTTTGTTTTTATATATTGTTCCATTCATGAATTTCAAGATGAATGGCACATCGCAATGAGCATGTGTCTAGACTGTTGGTGACATTATGTGAGAAACAGGTGATGGGGATGGCTGAGAAGTGTTTACGGTTAGTCGTGTTGTAATGTAGACCCATTATCGCTCAACCCAACCTCTAATGTGTGTTTGGCGTGATGAGAGGTAATACTCTAGCACACTGCTCAGGTATTTTGTCAGTCCCATTGCCTTTTGTTAGACCACATAAGTACATCAATACTCTCCTCAAATATACAAATACCAAATGAGGAATTCATTTTACATTCCCATTGGGCAGGTTATGCCAAGCAATTAGGAAAACTGAAAGAACAACAATATCTGTTTTAAATCATGGAAATAGCCATTTTCATGATATTGTTTTACCCAATTATGATTAAAAGTTTCATGATACTTGTAAAACCAATATATATTTTATAATTTCAACTTTGTATATTTGCGCATAAATTTTGCCAAGATGAGCATTTGGAGGAAAACATTGGTTGGCATTATTAATTCAGGCAAATTTACATCATGTGTACAACAATGTGCACTCTCCCTTTGTTTAATATCACGTGTATTAAATAAAGTAGAGCCTTTGCATTCGTGGTCATTAGTACAATTTACAATCACAGATCTGAAATACAGCACAGATGACCTGAAGAAGATGCCGAGAATTTGCTTATCTCAGAGAGGACTTATCTTGCTCAGTGGTAGTGCACAGGCAGAGTGGACCTTGTCAAGATAAATATGTGATTCTAGCGCAGATGTTTCCATCCTGTAGATTCTGCCGAGGATTATAATGGTCTGGCAGCATTCTACATCTTGTAGGTTATTCCAGCCTGGAATCTGGGCCGGACCGCTAGCAGAGCAGGGCCAATGCAGAGGCAACAAAACACACTGTATCTCTGCTGGAGATTCTGTTAGAGTTTATACCTTGCAGTCGTCGGCCTCCTCCGCAGCATTCAGCAGATCTGTGAAGCCCCATCGCTGAGGGCAAAATGCCAACAAAGCTCGGGCATGCATCTAACATTATCTGTTAACATGTGAAGATGGACCTGCCAGGGGTGCAAATAGAGCCGCTACAAAACTTATCTCTCTATTTCTCTTTCAAAATTCTACTTCCGGTCAATTTGGAAGTAATTTTACAGTTTAAATGTTATGCAAAGCAAACAAGAACAATGTTAAAATATACGCTCCTTTGCAGTAGCAGTCATATACCATTTGGGTATTAAACTCTTCAAAAACAACATATTATTTCAAAGCTAATATCCTCTTCTGGCCAATATCTTCTTCTGACAAATATTCGCTTCAGACCCTCCACGAGTAAGGTCACACATCCGGGTAAACCAGGTCAGTCAAGCGGACTCTAGCACGTGGTGGCAGAACTGTCAGTCTAACATATTTTATTGACATGGTCACTCCCTTGGGGCTTCCGACTTCTCCTGGCGTTTAACCTACTGGAAACGATTTGTGTGATCTTCCATTCTTTATCAGTGACCCGTACTATTAAGTTTGTTAAACACTGTTTGAAAATTTCAACATAGGTTTTGATTAATGTAAAACTGTGAAATATCTAATGTACAAGTCAGACAATAGGATGGAAAATGAAACAGTACATGTAGGCCATGGAAATCTATTTACTATATGTTTTGTGAGAACACAAGTTCATCAGGGTTATTTTCCTAGGCTTGCACCAAAAGCATGGCCACGTGGAGTAAATTGATCACACACTTTCCTCAGGAGCGGTCTTGTTGGGTAGTGAGGAGAAAATGCATGATCCCCTGATCCGGGCACCACGTGTTACGTTATGGCATGCTCCCTGACTTAACACTTCACTGCAGATCTCAGCATATTGCTCCTTGTTTTTGCTGTGGGGAAGATGTTAAATAAAACTCTCCCAATTACACAAAAAATATACTTCTTTTTGAGAAAAACATGTTGTCTACAGATGAAATAGAATATCCAAAAATATCTGTGTGTAGAAATAGGACCACATGTCAATGTTTAAGTAGGCAGTGGTATTTTAGTATTATCCGCAATGATACACATATCATTCTCTTAATCATAGAAAAAACATATTCCTCCAGAAATTTATCTGGAGAGATATCAGCAAGTTCTTGACATTTATATAAATATGTTTTATAGCCCAGCCTCTCCAAGATATTTCCACCATCCCAATTCCAGTTTTTGGGAAGGTGGTAAAGATAAGGGAAAATACATTCCTGATTTTTCATATGCGCCCTGATGTGGCTACCGCCCCCTAGTGACTGTTGAGAAACTAAGGGTGTTAGGCAAGGTGGTGCATTGCTTCCTAGCTGTGCCAGTCTCACAGCTATCAGCTCACGTAACATCGACTAATAGGCTGCTATAGATGGTGATGCCACTTCAGGCACAAGACACCAGACAAGGTATATTCACACAGTGGACATACTGGATATATACATATATATATATATATATATATATATATATATATATATATATATATATATATATATATATATATATATATATATATATATATGAAGCCGTCAAGGTACCACACTGTTCCTAAATGAATGCACCACAACTTCTAAAACAACAGAAAGCCGATGGTATATTGGTATATTTTGTCCGCTTCAGGTTAAACACTTACAGACAAGAGAAACAGCTTTTTGTGTGAGTGTTTTTGTGTGAGTGGCTATCAGATAATAGAGTTTATATTCAAAATATAAAGCTAAGTATTATCTACTGGAATAATGTGACTATGATTCACATTCATGGAAAGAATATAAATGTGATATAAACATTATTATTATTGGTTCATACTGTGTTCAGCTAGTTTCACCTGGAGAAAGGAACATAGTCGGGAATAGCATTGTTAGTTTTCTTCCTGTTCATGTCTATTTATTGTTCTCCATTTATCATCTCAGATCACTTCTCAGAAGGCTTCTCTTGTCTGAATACCTCGCTACTGAACACGTGGTCACACTCTCAAGCAAGCAAAGAAAAGCTGTTTGAAAGGCAGAACAGTTATGAAACATTAGTCAAAGACTTCACACGATAACAAAGTTCTCTTAGTTTAAAAGGTACACTTCATAAATCACATTCACCTGTTACAACCTACTTATTCACCCGGGTACACACAGGAAGAGTATCATCCCCCATTAACAAAATCTATATTTACATACACGTTTAAAGGTCGTTTGCATAATAGTATGCTGTAACTAAGGTGGGTCTGTAGAAATAAATCAAATCATATATTTTGAAGTCGTACCTCTGCCAGTTGCTTTCTGTGGTTTAAAGAGTTAGGATTAAATATTAATTTAAATGTGTTTGTGTTGATATGATACAGGTATGATCTCGATGAGATGTATGTCTGATATACGTATAATGTAGTTATGATGTAGGTATGAAGAAGATGTGTAGGTGTGATATAGGTATGAAGGTATAATGGAGAAATTATATAGATCTGATGTTGGTATGATGTAGGTATGAGCCAGGTATGATATAGATCTGATGTAGGTATGATGTAGATATGATGTAGGTATGATAGAGATCTGATGTAGGTATGATGTAGATATGATGCAGGTACGACATAGATCTGATGTAGGTATGATGTAGATATGATGCAGGTACGATATAGATCTGATGTTGGTAAGATGTAGATATGATGCAGGTACGATATAGATCTGATGTTGGTATGATGCAGATATGATGCAGGTACGATATAGATCTGATGTAGGTATGATGTAGATATGATGCAGGTACGATATAGATCTGATGTTGGTAAGATGTAGATATGATGCAGGTACGATATAGATCTGATGTTGGTATGATGCAGATATGATGCAGGTACGATATAGATCTGATGTAGGTATGATGTAGATATGATGCAGGTACGATATAGATCTGATGTTGGTATGATGTAGATATGATGCAGGTACGATATAGATCTGATGTAGGTATGATGTATATATGATGCAGGTACGACACAGATCTGATGTTGGTATGATGTAGATATGATGCAGGTACGATATAGATCTGATATAGTACGATATAGATCTGATGTTGGTATGATGTAGATATGATGTTGGTATGATGTAGGTATGATACAGGTACGATATAGATCTGATGTTGGTATGATGTAGATATGGAGCAAACAATATGCAGATAATCTATGTGGTAAAGAAATGACAAGAATGGCAATTCAGACTGGGCAGATATCATACAGACAAATACTTTTAAAGTCTCCATTGAATTTGGTGAAGAATCTCAGTCTATGGTTCTCCTCTCGTGCTGATTATTACACAGAGAAATCCTCACACATGGCCGGGGTCAGGCATTACACATAAATCAAGATTTCTTGGCCCACGGGATAAGCCCCTTTTTCACCGACTCTACAGAGCAGAAGGCTGCGTGATATTTTGACAAAGATCAAGCGGCTCAGGATGTGGAATGGAACCGGATTCTAATGTGAAGTCTAAGCCTGCTTTCTTGTTGCCAAATACAAAAGTCCATGGTAAATGCTTGCAGTCAAATCTCGGCCAGTTTAACCCTTCTGCCGGTACATATATGGGTTAGTGTTTGCATATAACCTTGTGATGACAGTGTTCCTCTGCAATGTGTAAACCCAGGATTATTTTAGTCCATCCATCTTGGATGAAGTTGGTTTGAACCATTTTCAATGGGCAAGTAGCAGCCATGCATCATAAAAGCTGTCTGGTTCCCTTAATAGCTCCTCATGGCGCTCCAACGTGCCCACATACAAACCCAAACTACGTCTCACTCCATGTTTGAGTAATCAAATAGTATGAAACTCCTTCAGATCAAAAATATAAATTGATGGGACAAAATGGTATGCAAATGCAAGATCACAATTGTATTACAAACCAAATGAGTTTGGTGCATGAACTATAGATAAGACCCAAGAAACAGCCTTGCACTCCCCCCTCTTTTAGCTTTAGTTATTGAGGGTATTGCGGTCCATCAGAGTCATGTCAACAACTGATATGGGGCTGGTGTAGAGCAGAGGGATGTGTACACTAGGCAGATTTAATTAGCATAATCAAGCGGGAGATTTTGCCTGTTTGCACAGATACTGTGTTGATAGTGTAAGTGGCCAGCGGTGATAAATGAGGCCGGAGTGATACAAGGCAACCCGCTCTCTGCACACATATTGCATATGCACATCTTCTTGAAAGCAGACTTCATCACTCAGGCCTGGGGAAAGAGCTACCTACTGTTTTATGATAAATCTCAGTATGAGGCAGGCGGGGCAAGTGTAACATGTTTTAAAATTTGAATCAATCTAAACAGAAATATAATGAACTCAGAGTAGCATTGGAGATAATATTTTTTGATGAAGCACAAAAAATAGAAAGTCATAACTTTAATGAAATTGCTTAACTTGGGTAGTGAACAGAATGTTTCTGATAAAACTAATACTGAGCATAAAAAGTATGAAAACACTTAAAGCATTTATGTACTCACCCATACCATAAAAGTATAGCCCATTTTGTTTTACAAAATTGTAAACTTGTTGATTTTCAACATTTTTATATAAACTGCTTAAAAGAGAGCCATCTGGGTCATAAACCGATATGATGTGGTATCAGATATACAACAGAAACAGTAGACATAGACTGAATAGTGATTTAATGTAGATCCATTCGATTATGAGTATATATGAATGTATGCCTCAGATAGCCCTCAGCCCTGTCTCATCAAGTTGCCTGACAACACAATCTAAATGATATCCTGTCTTAATGCATATTGTGTTATGTCAGAAACGTCACCAGTCATCTCATGGCCAATATTTCACATGCAAACATACGGCGGTGTTTTCAAGACAGTCTCTTATGATTCAATACAAATCAGATATGGGCCTTCCCCAAGGGCCCTCCTTCAATGTCAACTGATCATCATGCCATATGCCATGACCAATGTACTGGGAGGAGATGTGTCAAAGATTAGCACAAATATGGGAAAGATAGGAAGTAATGGATGATGCCACATAGTGATTCCTTCCTTCATCAAAACAGGCTTGTACTGGTATATATACATATACATCAGCTTACATATACTGATGTACACATATATATCAGGATACGGGTTACATACATGCATACAAATCAGAATACAGATACTGGTATACATACATATGTATCAGAAACAAATACTAGTATGCATCTACATTAATCAGATACGAATATTGGTATACATACATACATGTATAAAGATACCAAGTTTATGCATGTTTATATACATATACAGAGAGTACGATAAAACATATCACACTTATACAGTACACAAAGGGGCAGATTATGTTATTTTCAAATGATTAGTGCCTTTTCCTTGTATATATACCATATAAATCATGCATATAATTCAGTTGCTCACCCACATGGCAATATATGGCATTATAGCATATGCCACGGCAGCCTTTTTCTGTATTGGATAAACAGTCTGTAGCGGTCAATACTAAGCTGTCTGGCTGATTATCTGTGTCATGCATTTACATAACACTGCTCCAGAAACATTGCTTCTTCTTTTTAATTGAACTATCTGCGTGGTTTGTCTTCAATTAGGGATGAGGATAATTCTAATTTCAGTGCAGTGTAACAATGATTCTGTTTTATCAGTCCAAATGCCAAAGGATGTGTCCATTTAAAGATTAAAATTCCTGGCATGGAAAATCTAAATTCAAAAGACACGAAATCGAAACTTCTATGATTGCACTCAAAGCTTTAGATAATTCCTGGAAGAATAACATTAGCAACATTTCAAAAATTGATTAACATATCATTCAAAACGTACAGCATTATACATAATACATAGTTTTATATGTCAGTTTATTAAGTAGAAGGTATCAGAATTGTATATGGCTGTCAGCCTGATCAGAGTATTACAGGATATTTGGCATGTGATACCTCTATATAATGAAATATTTGCACAGTCAAGGTCTTGACAGGTCTTTAGAGATGTGGTCCAGTTGTCACAAATGATATGAGCAAATATGCAGTGAAATAAATCTCACATTAAAAAAGGATTTCTTTTATGTTGCAAAAATGTGCCCTCTGCTTTATACCAAACAAAATTTTTGGTCACTCAAATGCCTATCCATAATTTGGATGATTAATGTTTTTTTATTCACCATCAGTCTTTTCAAATATTGAAACAATATTTCCAAAAATCCAATTTATGCTGTTTAGAGCAGACAAATGTATTGTGTTAGTTTTGAATAGAGCAAGGATATTCGTTTATAGGGTTGACAGGTTATCAAAGCAGTTTATTGGGAAAAACATTGCAGATAAAAACATTTTATCTTGGTGTGTTGGAGGCTTACAAATAGGAGATGAATGGGGGTCTTCATGGCAGAATAATGCGTAATACTTTGATATAAATCTGGACTTAAATACCGCCGCAAATAAACAAGGCATCTCAAAGGTATTTTCTAATTCTGTGGACCTGATCTACGAGAAGTATAGCTTTTCCAACCTCTTTCTCCTATGGTATCCTGCTTCTATTTGTCAATTATATGAGAGATTCACATCCCATTTTACTTTGTCTATTATATTTTGCTGTCATTCATATCTATCTGTATTCATATCTATTATATTTTGTATTCATATCTAATATATTTTGTATTATTCGTCTGTTTGAAATTGACCATCCTTCCTGTTTGTATAAATAGTCTAGATTTACTCCTGTATGCATTTCCGGTGATGGGATTTTAAGTCTCTTACAACTCTCCTATGTTAAATTGGCCAGGTTCTCTCTCCTTATATTATATTATATGACATCGCCTTTTAGTTGAGTTTATATCAAACTATCCTTTTCTAACGTTCCTACTGAAAGAGACAAACAAAAAGTAGTATGATCTGATTGTCAATAATTTGTACTGAGAAATGTTTGTAACTCCCTTCTCCCTACTGGACACAGATTCAAGCCAGCCCTTTAGAAACTTCACTTCATTCCAGTCCAAGCTGTCACTGAATGTGAGAGCGTGTTACTCACGAACTCAGACAGGCAAACCCCGATACACGCCTCGCTCAGAAGTTTAAAGGAATCAGCTTTGAAAGCAATATTGTTTTTTGCCAATCTGATTGTGATGGATCGTGCAGGATAAAAGAGCCATAAACATCTCCCTGGTACCAGGACATCTGGCTTCTTTGGGTAACAACACCTTCAGTAACAGGTTTTATTGGTTCAATTATACTGATACTGTGATAGGAGAGGATTATGGGAATATCATGCATATATATATATATATATTATGATATAGCAATCAAATACGTGCTATGTTAAAAGAAAGGATTTCCTGGTTTATCATGAGTCTCAGAATTGTTAAATCATGGCAACCTTACAGTATTAACTGCACATTGATTCAAATGAAATATAGGGCATAGCATCTGTTAGACACCCATCAGCTGCTTTCAAGTTTTCAATTTGGAGCCCCTTTAGTATTCAGACCATCGGCATGCGGAAGGAAGGGTGGAGAAGATCCGAGACACTTGGTAGCATATATCCCAACTCACACAGTTGAGTCCCTCATAAAGTTGTTTTTGATTGAATAAAAAAAACCATAGACAACGCCAACTTTTGTATGAGTACAAAGTGCAAACCAAGCAAGATTTAATTATAAAGATATTGATTTTTTGGCAATAAATTAAAGTAATGTTTTCCATTAAGATGAAAAATGTAAGGAATCACTTTATATCCAAACCCCCTTTGAGATAAACTGGTACATCTTTATCTGTTTCTCTCCTAGCAGATGGTGGACAGCCTGGTGTGATTCACGTGGTATAAACACCAACATTTTACCACTTACCTTATGTTACTAACTGCTAATGTGCAAATAAACTCCTCCCCACCTCACACTCCACAAAACGTCCTCTACTTCAACCTGGCGTTGCGTGCGTTGTTTTTAAAGGTTGATATCATTATACTATAATGCTTGGCAAAATGATATGCTTAATGATTTTGATTCGATGTACATTGTGAAAGACAAGTAAGTAGAAGGAGGTCTATTTAACTAAATATCAGCTAGAGTAAAGGGTTAAAGGTGGTATAATAAATATGTTTCTGAGAAGAATCCGTACCCGGTGCAAACCTGTTATATCAACAGAAGCACACATCTTTTGATGATGTTACTTGGGTTGTTTGTTTGGGCAGACGACCCCCCTGGGTTCTCATGCACAGAGATACAGTCCCTTCCCAAAATTCCTCACATTCCCTCACATTAAATACAGTCATTTGCTAAATGTTGACAAATGTTCAAATATTTAGGTTTTTTGTAGAAAGTCCACTAAATCATTATTGATCAATGTCTTATTGAAAAAAAACCACATGAATCTGACAGGTGCAGATAGGAGACAATGCAGATCTTATCATATAAAATATAAATTAATCATAGTGTTTGCTGAACAGTTCATGGTTAACATACGTCATTACATTTGGAATTAATGTTCAAGAGAATATTTGATTTAGACTGTTTGCCCAAGAGAGCAATTTGCAGGCGGGTAGCAACATTTTCAACATGGACAATAGACGTTATGGCCACGTAGATAGTGAAACTGGTCATGTACGTATGTTATCTGTCTCGGACATGATGGTTTGTTTTGTCCCACTAAGCAAAAATTGCATGCACATTCTACTTTGGAATGTCACAAGACATTTGTCTTGTCTTGATCAATACATTATATATAATTCAAAAATCTGCATTTGTCTCCTGAATTCACTCGATATGAGGTCATTGGGGAATGTGAAATACAATATTCTATTTGTAAAAATATTTTACCAAGTATAGCGTACCAAACTGTAGAATATCCACGAAACCTTGTTGGAGACTGTGAGTAGCTGGTGATCTACAGTGGTTAGAAACAGGTCAAGGGCTGTGGGGCTCACAATGGCTGTTGCCTCACCAATTACACCACGTGTTGGTAGAGACGCTGTCGTAAGTGGCTGCCTCCCCGCGCAGACGACTCTCAATGTTTGTCTTACCCAAAACTCGTTTACTCTGTGAAAAGACGTGATTTGCTCAAATATTTCAACGAATATTGTGTGGTTCCATCTAATGGACAGTTCTTCTTGAATTTATTCTCAATAACTGCAAGAGATTGCGCGAAGAACCTGACATTGTAAGAAAGCAGTTACATTTCAAATATGACTCGGGACAATAGATTAACCGAATGGCGCAGAGTTGCCAGGACAATGTCATCGGCACCATGCTTAAAACCCATTGTTTCTGACACTAGAAACTGTGAAAGAAACACTCTACCCTTTCTCATTTTGCCTTATTCATAGAACCATGAATATTATATTTGTATTCTATACTTTTTCCATGTCTATGAGAAGTAGCTCCTGTGCAAGAGGGCATTTGACCTTGAAATAGAGTGAGGGCTGCACAGTCTTCATTAGATGGAGATACCTCCTTCAGTTTTGTTTTATGATAATGTGTTTGGCTTCTATGTTTGATATCCATCTCAGTGAGCAAGATATTAGAAGAGAACGCCATTTGGGCAATGTCGTGTTATGAGAGGTCAATGTTGGAATATCACGTTAGTTTCTTTGACTTGGCATGACCAATTTGTGTGATATTGACATGGGGTTTTATTGTGGTATGTCATGAATTGGTTGACACCCTGCTGGGTATATCCTGCTTCTACCAAGGCATTGTATGCAGTTTGCGCCTAATTCCATGTACCACACAACGGGGACTTTGCCATTACACGTGCAGACCAGCGAGGCAGCTCCAGCCATTACAGCCACCCTTCTTGCATGTTGGTACCAGTTTACGACTATCGTATGACGGTTTGACATGCCCATGACTGATTTACGGGAGACGCACGGTGACATCAACGGAGCGTGCTCAGCGGGAGGACTTCGGGGGGTCACAAGCTCGTGATCGTCTGCATTATTTGGCCCCTCTCCAGTTAAGAGAAATCACTAGATTCCACTCGTGCCCATTATTACCCTCAGCAAATCTGGCCAGCACTGATGGCGGACTAAGTGATTACGCCATCACGCACGTGGTTCACGTTTATTATTTTTTGCTGCTGAGGAAAATGTTGATGATTTTTCTCCTGGGAAAGAGATTATATGCTTCTCATGAGAAATGAGAACTTGTTTGGCCACCAATCATAAAGACTCCCTTTTCACACATAAAACAAGCCATCGCCAGTCTGCTTTTGGCATTCATATACAGAAGTCAGTTTGGTCTCCTTATAAAGGCATCACGGATCACTGTCACCAGGGACCCCACAGCCACATATACTTCTCATAACATATGCTTTACAGCCAAATACATTAGGCTTAACATCCATTCTAGATGTACCCTGCCATATGACTTTTGTAAACAAGCTATTTTACTCGAAGGTTTATGCGCAGATAACATGCAAGTGGACGAGAAACCAAGAGCCATTTGCGACAAACAGTTCCTCTGAAGGAAAAAAAATCACAGTTTCATTTTAAAGGCTATTATACGGTCCATGTATGAAACATACCGTATTGGAGAAATTATGCCATTGCCAACCTTTATATTCCCAATCGCCTTATATTTTCATGTCTGGTTCACAGCTTTAAAAGGCAGCACTTTAGAAAGCTGATTCCTAATCAATAGCCTATTGGCGAAGCAGGGGCAACGCAATATCAGGTTGATGCCGCCAGATTGTATTACACAAGCATAATGCACCTCCTAGGCATTCCTCAATAGGTAATCATATATCGATTATTGATTTTGAATTTGTTGCATGCATATCCTAAGCCACCATCTATGTTAGGCTTTTGCCAACCTGTAGCAGACCAGTTGCTTTGAAAGTCTAGTTTAAGTTCACTTGTCCTCGCAAGATTGTGAAAAGTCCTAAAAGTTTTCTAAAGTTTTTTTTTATATCAATATGACCCTCAAAACAGAAGTTGTTCATGTTATAGCATTTACATACATTGGAAGTTAACTTTGTAGTTGGCCTTCACCAATGACATACAGATAAATGTAGTGTTTCTCACTTCCATACCTTAAATAGTTGCTTTGCCTGGTATAAAGTCTATATTTGATATACACCACTCGTGGGCAACTATGGAGGTATCTGTGTTTCTATCATCAAGGCATATATACTAGACCTTATCATCAGGCATTGATACATTATATCACATCTCATGTCCTGCTGATGACATTATGCAAGATCTCTTAAACAGAGCACTATGGATTCTCAGATATGAAATAATAATCGTCAGTCTTCGCTTGTTCACCACCGCCCAGTGTATATCTGAATTCTGATGTCGATCTATTGTCTGGATCAATTGTCTATTAGGAGCAGCTGGTCCTATTCAGCCATTCACTCTACTCGCAATGTTATATAATTGGAGACTTTATCAGAGGGAGATCGCCCACCAATGGTAGATGTATATATGCAATGCCTATCTACTGACTCCAGTCTGTGTCACAGTGGCTAGAGATATGTCCTATATAGCATCGGTGGTTCTCAAAGAGGAGTTAAAAGGATTGGCTTGTAAATACGCCTTGCCCCACTTGATATAATCCACGCATGATGTTTACAACATGGACTCATATGTAGCATGATAAAAACAATGAAGGATAAGGTAAATGTGATAAAGAAGCGGGCTGAAAACTGGAAATACAAAAAGCATTGAAAGCTATATATTTATTCTAATAAGACTAAAGGTTAGGATGATTTATACAGGGTAATGACCTTGACCTGTGAGCCAAGTAGGCACCATTAAGTCTCTAGATGCCTTCTGTAAGCCTCCAGTATATTGGCAAGCGGCCGTATGTACTCTTCTACCCCTCTTAAAATATATATAAATGCCTTGTTGAATGGTTCATATATAGCCTAAGTTGGGCATCTGCAGTCCCTATTCTCCTGTGTTTATTCTCTTGCAAGGTGGGCTTCAATGGGTGAAAAAGAGGCTGTGACGTCATCGGTGAACTACCTTCCCGACATTCCATAGAAGTCGAGGCGACACCTGCTGGCAACCCATACCCCATGCCAGGGCTGTCTTAGGGTCAAAGCAGTTTACTATCGAATACCACAAGTGGGATAATTGGGCATGGCAAAAGTTTGCCAACCCGACCAGGCCACATGGCACGGAAAAACCAGCGGGAGTCCGGTTTACTATGGTGATGGGGAGCGGGTTGAAAGAGTTACCAGGCTGGGATTGAATCCAGTCAGTAATAAATGCTATGCCAGGAGACGTATTTATGATACTTATGTCTTGTAGGCGGACCCGATGGTTTTATCTATACTCTGGTGTATTCAAGTATTTGGTTTGGGGCCTTCTTCCTGGGCGTGAGTCCATTAGACCGGGGCAATCCTTATAAGCACTCCTGTGTACGGTTCGCAATGCACATTGACATACATACTGTCACCAAAATGTTATCTACTACTATCAGCCCAGTAATCTGCCATTGACCCAGTTGCTGTCATGTCAATGGGAGAATCGATGTCAAACTATCACTCTTCACTCCCAGCACGTATGCTCTCCTCGGACCATTATGTGAAAATCGAAGCTGCGTATATGTGCATGTATTGCATATAAGAACTATACAATCATTGATTTATGAATTATACCAAATATATGGTTATGATAAACATATTGTTAAAGTTTTACTCAGGAATTGATACCTAATAGGAATGATAATAATAGTGTGAATTCAGAATATGTGCAGTCAGGGAACTAATAATCTTGTGGGAAAGTGAAATCTGCTAGACTCTCCACCCTCACAACGTCTCATCCATACATTACATTTGAACCATTATCGAGGTCTGAACATTCAGGTCTCACTCAACCTTCTGTAATAACCTTGTATTCTTATCAGGTAGTCAAACTAAAAACAGTCCAACGCAACCGAAATGATTAAGAGTATGTTGAGTTTAACTCACATATGCAATAGCAACAAAATCATGAATATATCTTTTATCTTCTTATCAATCATCTGAATGTGCTGCTTGCTTTTATATCCCAACACAATGTTGACAATGCGTTTATTTCCTTCTTGCGTCATCAAAGATCAAATGGTTAGTTCTGGGAAATGGCAGATCCATATATAGGATTGGAACATCACTAATGGCCCACTGCTTATCAGCTGAAATTTCAGAATTATCAATGGCCTTTCAAAGAAGATATGACACCAACTTTGAGGGAGATCACTTTCAACTCTGGTTTGAGAGGATGATCATCCCTAAAAGAGCCAGCCTTTTGGGTGACATTATGTCTATATCATCACAGGATGTCTCAAAGCATTTGTCAAGGACTCACAATATCAAAGTCACATTTTGTGTCATCCTGTACAACTTAATGTCCCTTATGACAAACCCTCCTGAGACTTTTGCCTGATATTAGGCTATTTATGCAACGAAGCTCTAAGCTTAAACATATGTGAAACCTTTCAATTGCCTGGGCCGATTTGCCGTTCTCTGGCGGCTAAGCAAAATGAAAAAGAGCATGTCAATTATGCAACGATATTGCTGGAGGTCATATGAATCTTGTCCATGGGTTCACATAGTAGCTGGGGAAACGTGCAGACATTATGTCTTTGACCAACTAGTATCATAAACAATATTGGCTAGGTCAGTAATGGGTCACCATTCAAAAAATAGCTTCGCTATATGTACAAAGATAATTTCTTTTGGTTCTAGGAATAATTTCTAGTTGTTTTCCCCTTTCACCAATTATCAATAGATTTATTGTTCAGAGTTCCCTCTTCAAGCGGTAAATAGTATGAATGATTATGTTGTAATTCATTTAGTTTGAAAATGTCATCAATAAACAAACAAGCGGTTAATGATGACCTGTATTTCCATATTAATAAATATGAAAGCCAAATTCTTCTTTTAGCATTTGAAACTGTACAACCCTTTTTTTCAAAGAATGTATATCATCCGTGTCTATATGCATAATTGTCGCCGTGAATTATGTCTGCTAGCAATAAAGTGATCCTTATCGCAATATGGCATGAGATGATGATCAAAGTGTTTCCGGCTTTTAATCTATAAAACTATGACATTACATGTACATACAGACACCGGAAATGAGAAACTATTTATTACAATGGGATCCGGATAAAACAAACTCTTTCAATTTCTTAGAATAACGACTTTTAAAGACCCCAGATATTGTAATGTTAATTTAATTGGAGCCAGTGAAATTCACTTATAGTTTTCAATATATGTATAATTTCAATATAATACAACATCTGGATACCTAGAGGTTAACGTCAGGGTCGCATTAGCTTGTAACATCCTACTTATTCTTTAACACCCAAAACTTTAAAGTAAGATACGAAATAAAAGACCTCTTAAGTATTCATATACTGTAATGTTGATTATTCCAACACGCTACTTCCGGTAGACGTATGGCATCCCTGACTTCCTCTCTGGTCCATTTGAATGAAACTCAAATCTTTTGTTTGTGTATAAATGATGTATAATATTACTGATTTACACTTACAGGTATTTGTATTTATATGTCGATATATGTCATAAAGTTTTTCTTATATATTTTCAGATTTTAGAAGATTGGCGATACATAGCAATGGTGATCGACCGGCTTCAGTTTTACATCTTTCTTGCAGTGACGATAGGGGGCACTGTGGGCATTCTAATCAATGCTCCACATATATTTGAATATGTGGATCAGGATGAAATACGAAACAACATTATGGCTAGTACCCAGAACCCCTAGTGATGACGTCATAACATGGCCGTCATGGTCCTTCCGGTTTGCTCTTCCATTGATATGTGCAGCAAGATGGTGGCATTTGGTTGTCACATAATGGAGTGTGACATTCTTCTTCCAAAGCGTGCCACTTGGTCACAACTGATGGGCTGAAAAGGGTCCGCTGTCTGGTGTGTGAAACGGCGTTCGAAGTGAGAGGAACTTGGTCGATTATATAATCTAGTCTTCATGACAGGAAATGAAAGACAGACTCATCTTTGTGAGATGAGAGTTGATGTTATATTGTGTCACTATCCACCAAACACTGTTAGTTTGGACTTTAGTGAGCACAGAAGGAAGGAACAGAGCGAGAGGTCCCCATCTACCATATTTCATGGTTTGGGGTATATGAAGAGGGCGCCCTCAGTGGCCAAACCATCTGACCACGTGCAGAATGGTGTAATATAGTGTACTATACTCACCCAAGATAGGGCATTGTGTTATTTAGGGGGTAGAAATTGGTTCTCTCATTTATAACATATGCATTGGTTCTCTAAAACTATATCTTTTGCCACCAAACTGTTAGACATGTATTTCTTTTTTTCCCCATTTAACGTTTGGGTTTCCATCTGTATACTGTAAACCCTTATACCATACCCCCTATGAATTATAATATGCATTGTAAATAGTTTTATATATAAGCATTTGACAAAGAGTCATTATGACGCCAGATAGACTGGAAATGAACAACCGAAAAAACGTTTGTGTATGTAAAGAGTTCATGTTCAGTGTCAAAGCATGTGCACTAAGGACCTTTTTCTATAATGCGATGTACAGTGTACATATATCATCAGACTCGGGACTGCCTATACCACACAAGACGAACAGACAGACAATGCAGGGTGAGGAGAAGAGAGGACAAATTACCAAAAAATGGCTGAGGATCGATCAGTTCAAAAGAACAGGGCTATATAAATTTACCAAGAGCGTTGTGTTCTGACCCAAGTCAGTTCAACAATTTATGTTATGTCACAGAATATTGTTATAAGGCTGATCACTGAATATGGAATGCATTAGCTGTTGTTCTCTTGTCCCTCTTGCTAGTAAGGGAACTTTCATATCAGGCTGCTATGCACTAAGCAATGTCTACCTTTATGAAGTTCCAATCCAAGTATGATTAAATGATCAAATAAACCGCTATGTACAAACTTAGGTTCAGAAGAATGAATATCTTGACCTCATTGATTCCCGAACTGACACAATACTCATGAATATTCATCGAGACTCTGTATGTTACCCTGTAAATTTATTTCATTTGTACTCATGCATGAGCAAGAATCATTTTAATGTGTCATACTCACAAATTGGGAAAATGATTTTCAAATGAATCATGAAAGACAGAGATCTTGTGAAATTTAAGGATGTTCAATATATGGGCGTTCAGACTTAGGCGGGCCTTGGGGATGTAGAGTTATTATTTGTATTTTATGCTAACAATTAAATCCATCTTTGATTTACTTTTCGCCCAAAAGCAACCAATGATCAGCTCCACAGAATGATCAACCGTAACCATAACTACGTTTAGAATGCACTTCCCTCTGATTTAGACATTTCCGTGTAAGATAGTGAATATATCTAATAATTTGCTTAACAGGAAAAAATACTCTTGGCACAAGAGCTCTGCGAAGTTGGAGATTCTGTATCCGGTAACCGGAGAAATTTCTGTGTGCCTAAATTTGATATTGGTAAAATTGTAAATTTGTGTGTGGTCATTTTTAACTGATTATGAAATTTTAAAATGTTTTGGACGTACCATACAGATATATATATATATACTGAGTAATATTATGGTAAATGTAAATCTTTATTATATATATGATATGTTGCATTTTATATAAATGAACAAAATAAAGTATGAAATGATAGTTCTGTTTGGTTTTTATGTGAATGTGAAATCACCACCAACGGAAGGCCTGTTATATATATTATTGACATAATCTAAGTTTTTTTTATTATTTTATCAACAATAACCTATAAGAAATTGAATGAATTTGGATGAAATAAAAGGCATGTAAACCTTAGTATTACCTGATTCACGCAAAAACTTGTGATATATGAATATGACTCTATGTAACAGTTATTGCACGTTGCTACTAGAATCTGATAGTGTTGAAAATACTCAAATGAGGGGGCAGTAAGTGAGGTAGGTAACCTTAAACATATCTAACATAAATCTTGTTATATCGTGATACCATTGTATTCATTTCAAGTAGGTTCTAGTGTGGTTGCCCTGGGTGAATGAATGGAAGTTTTCTGAAAGCATAATAGATGTTAATTTATAAATTAAATGAGATATCAACGATGGGAACACGCATATTGTCTGTTCTACATTTGTTTGTTTTATTCTCTGATTTCTGTCATTTTTTATTGTATTTACCAAGATTTAGAGAGTACAATATGAGAGTATGCTATGTTTATCTTCTGACTTTTTCTGGGCTTTCATGTTTTCAATGACCTAATCGCTAAGTCTGAATATTGGTGCTACCCATTGTCACTAGGTGGAGCACTTATAGGTATGTGGCTTTGTCAGTAGATGGCACCACTACCTGATGAACTTTTTAACTGGACTTGGCTCCAGCCTCACCATGGATGTCAATAAAGAAAGGTCATTGGCTTTATTTAGAAATTTCATATCACTTCTTGACTTTGCTTTAAATTTGTTGTGAAAGTGAATTATCTCTCTCTTTTATGTGTTTGCTATATACGAAAATATCTTTATTGGAATATAATTGAATACTCAACAAAACATGACTGTGAATCATAAGTATAGGGTGGAACTATGCACTTTGACGGGTACACTACTAGATGGCATAGTTGTTTGGAAGAAGTGCGCATGTGCATAGAACGAAAACTGATACATTTTAAAACGATACATTTTAAAACGATGACAGAATAATAAAAAGTGAAATAAGAAAGAACTTTAATAATAGCCTGCGATTTATTGAGGACCTAATAATCTTCAGAAATGATAAATGCGTTTTCTTTGTATTTATATTTGAAAATCAAATTTTTCATGTTTGCCATTTCTAAAAGAAGAATATCAGAACCGTTTTGTATGAAATGTGGTGATGGAAAAATATCCATTTGAACTTGCAAATTCAGTTGAAAATTTTGTGTTTGATTGTCACAAGCATGAATGGGATATTAAGGTAGAAAAGGACCCATTCACAAGCATGCACCGGCCGGCAGCAATTGAGCAATGGACAATGCGTATCTTTTTTCCCCTCAAAAATTACAGAATGGAGTTTGTTTTGTTTTTTGTTTGTTTGAAACGATTAAATGTGGGTATAACTGATGGGAATATGAGGAATATGATTTCCCGAGTCTATGAGTCCTTGCAGAATTGTTGTCATCTGGTGTTCATGTCCCCTACCTCAACATGTCTCTTTGCTGTTTTATTTATTGGTGAATTGCAAGTGTTATCTTTCCCCACCAAGCATGGACAAGCGATGCCTGATCCTTAAAGTGTTGTATTTCACTGTCAACTTATAACAGCAAGTGTACATGCAATTCAACGCAAATGTATTTCTTTACTGAAAACTTTGAATCATTGATTTGTTTTTTGCCAGTACTAAAAAAAAGGTTCATGCTGACGTTACAGTTTTGATGACTTCAATGTCAGGTGACAATGTGTGGTTGCCTTGGTTACCTAGAAATTAGAGCTATTAGATGTTACACTCTACGCTTATAGGTTGCTTACATTTGTAGTTAACAAGGAGGATGTGACATCTTTTTATCCAATTTTGCCCCTTGTAAATATTTGTCTTTGATCATGAGCCTTAATGACATTGAGAACCAAAATTGATTGTCAAAACAGAACCTGATTACAAAAAAACAATACGATATGAGCTATTATCGCCAATTAGAGCAAATTTATCAGTGATTGGACATTTTATTTCATGCTATTTATGTTTTTTTACAAAGATCATGCAATTAAATTGTTCTGTTTTTTAAATGATTGATAGTAGGACAGCATTGTATGCAACGTGTTATCAATGTAAAACTTTGGACAGTCAGAGCACAAAAAACAACAATATTAATTTTAAATGTTTGTGCAGGTTGGAAGCATATTATTGGCTGTTTTAATATGGCAGTACCTAACATTGGTCATAGCCACGCCTTACGGTGTGGTTACATCTGACATATCAGAGGTTCAGAGGTGTACCTTTGTTTACCATAACCTCATAGCTGGATAAGGAATGATCTCGTGGAACTCTATTGAACCTCTAACTATTTGTATCAAATGCCAAGTAGAATCGCAACATATTCTACTTGAATTTCCACATAGAATAAGGAACTACACTTAGGCGTAATCCTCCAATAAACAAATGTTGTATATTTGGTTTTCTTCTGCCATTAGAGCTGTATATGTCCTGACCAGTAAAGGCCCTGAGCAGGAATAGTCATCAATAGTTATGTTCCTTAGAAGTGAAGTTCCTCATCAGTCTTGACCAGTCAAGGCCTAAGCGTTATAGAATCTAAGGACTAGAGCAGTTAAGGTCCCTAACAATAAAGGTTCTGAGCAGTTAGAATGCAGAGCTGTAATGATCCGGAGCAGTAAATATCCTTAATAGTAAATGCTCTCAGCATTTCAGGCCTTGAGCATTAAAGGTCCTGAGTAGTTAAGGTCCAAATCAATAAAGGTTTTCAGCAATTAAGTTTCAAAGCTGTAATGGTCCAGAACTGAAATGGTCCAGAACTGAAAAGGTCCAGAACTGAAAATGTCCAGAACTGTAAAGGTCCAGAACTGTAAAGGTCCAGAACGGTTATAATAATAATAATGATAATAATAAAATTTGTATAGCGCATGTACCAGACAAGTCTCTTCATAGCGCTGAAATAGCGCGGTTAACGTCTAGATCTGTTAAGGTCCTGAGCTTTTAAAGGTTCAGAGCTTTTAAAGTCTAAATTGTAAATGTTGAGAATTGTAAAGGTTCTGACAAGATGAGACTCATAGTCCAGAATCACATCCTCCTTGTCGTATGTGTGAAAACCTCTAACTTGTTTAACGCTGATGTTCCACTGGTGGGTTATCTCCACTGACCATGTGTACTGAGGGGTTTTGTTTTTATTGCCTTTGTTACCCCAATTGCGATAATAAAATTTTGATATATTTTTAAAACATTAAATGAGAGTTTTTGTGTTGTTTTATATCTGTTATATCACGTTACTAGGAACTCAACTTCAGAGCAGTACCCTTCATGAATGTACTGTAATCTATATACAAATACCTTATATCAAACAAATACATGTGAGGTTAAATTCATTGAAATAAGATAATACGAATTTATAACATAAGATATGTCTATGATGTATCTCAATCATATTATGTCAAAGTCACCTCTTTTATCATGGGGGATAGATCTTTGGGGATATTGGTTAAACATATTGCTGATAATTTTCGGTGGGACAAACATACTGCTGACACTTTTTGGTGGGACAAATTATTTGTTCAACCCCCACAACTGGTATTTTAAGGCGAAGACAGTTTCTTCTCTGTAAGGTCACAGAAGAAATTATTGGCATGTATATTGCTACTGAAATATTGAGGTATTACTAAGCCTCTTGCAGAACAAAAATGTTCTTCCCGCCATGCATGCATGGATTAATTGAAACAAATATGTCATGACATTGATACAAACGAAATGCTTAATATCACTGCAGATCTGATAAAATAATATAAGATAAACAATTCATCAGATTGACTGTCTAAATGTAGAGGAAAATACTATGAATCACATATATTTAAATAATGAATCCAGATTGAGCTGTGAATAAAGTAGTTCCAAGGGTAATGTTACTGTGGCAGTGAGTCGCCATTCCTGCGCCCATTACCTTTGCACACAAGACCATAAGTCCCATTATAGCATGGGTCAGTTCCTGTGAAGACATTGCAAAGGGCAATAAAGAATAGCCTCATATGAATGCATTATTTAAATAAACAAAACTGTTTTCCCGATGGTCAAATGCGGAGGCGTGATGGGGCATTGTCACATTCATGTTTAAAAGTAAGCTTTCTTGTGTGTGTGTTTACGATATTATGGATGTCAAAATAAATTGTTTGAAATAATGACTGGACATCTCCACAAAATAAATTATAAATAATTAGAAATAATCCATAAACCAATGATAAAAGCATACTTAAAGGATATTATGGTAAAAGGTTTATACATGGCACCGATACGGAAGTTATGACCAAGCTAGATGCGCGCGCACTGCGGAGCTATTCATCATTATTTCAAATTACAGACAGTTACTTGTGCAATAGTGAAATATAAACTTAAACTATTTTAAACACACAACTTTCGTATTTTATTTTGGTCATGGTTTTTTCGTTGATTTTTTACTGAAAGATGAACATTAAATTAGGTAAAGTGGCCAAAACGGGTGTCATTTGTATACGTTTGCAAACACAATATGCCTTCATTGACATATATGTATACTTTGACAAATGTAAGCTTATTTAAAGTGCAAAGTAGTTTTCATTATAATTCATTTCATACGATCAAAAAAACCTATCCCAACCTTGTCAATGAATCTATTTTTAAAAATATAATTATAGCTCGTAGTTTATCAACATTTAATTTGTTAAAGCATGTGTATTTGTTAATTTATCATCAATTAGAGAAAAAACAAGTTAATTCCCACAGAGAAATTAAGTTTTGAAATTAATATTATTCACTATGTTGGACTTAATCTTTGGAAGAATACACGGAATACCATATTAGCAGTCAAATTTAACATAATAAAGAACCATTAATTCAATTTATGCTAATTTATGCAGATTTTCAACATATGTAACATATAAGGCAACAGAATATAAACAAGAATTCTTTTACCAGAGTTAATCGGATGAAATTGTCTGCACGTCTTCGATGAAAAGCCTCTAAATCGAAAAAGAGAAATTATTATTTTCATAATTTTTGTGCGATCTGTCTTGTAAGTTGGTAACATTATTGTCAAATCAAATATGCGAGATGCATGGTGAAAACGAAAACAACATTACCTGTTTTTTATTATTTGTGATATTTGCACCCAAACTCTTAAAGCAATGAAACAAAGATCGCCGAAGGTTGGTGGAAGATTGCAATAAAATCTCTCAAATGCTTAACACGTAATGGTGGGAAGAATTGCAAGTTAGAGAATGAATTATTTATGACTATGCTTATATCTCAGATGTCATTCCTGCTGGCAATAATTGTCTTAGGTTTTGTATATAAATTTAACATGTAATTATATAAACATTAGAGATATAAAACATTAGAGAATCGTTATTCAGACACAGACAAAAATAATCCAATGAAAAAAGTTATTCAAATATTTCATATTTATGTCCAATGTAGCCCAACTGGGCATTCTCATTCAAAACAAGAGCAAAATGTCCTGTAATATCCCAGAAGCGAATAATGAAAAGTGTCAAGGTTTCTCTAGGAGAGACGATTATTAATCAAAGAGACTTCTTGAATAATAGCAATAACAAACGCAATTTTATAATCACGTGCATGGATAGATGAAAAAACATAAACACATGGGGTGTATTGTTTTTATGTTTATGTACATGCAAGTTTCTGATAAGTTTATATCATCATATTGCCGCGCAACATGTCATGAAACAAAATACAGACCAATAAACTGCAACCCTCCTCCGGGGCTAAATCCTCTCACAGACCGTCAATAGCTTTTATTGTAAATGAAAACTGTAGAAACAGCAGCATTTTTTCACGAAGTCATCACACGTCAAAGGCACGAGAGCTTTCCTGCCATTAGAGTTATATCACAATTTGATTAAAATGAATGAGTTTTAAGGACAGAAATGCCCTCGAATTGAGGTATTAATTTCACAGGAAATATTGCCTTCCGGTAATCATGAAAGTGTCAAATTACGCATGCGCGTGGGAGATGTCACGTGACAAAACATGAAGCGCCATAAAGCAGCATGTCAGGCGTTAATTCTAAAATTAAGTCCTCATTTCAAGGGCAAAATTGGAATATATTTTGCGATTTCACATGTTGCTAGAAAAACAAAATGAGATTTTCTCCTGCACGGTGAAGTTGTTGAATCATTTAACGATTAGGCGCATATATCTGACAAGGAGATGTAAAAGTGAATAAAATGAAAGAACTTGAAAAGCAATGTCAGGTCTTTTTGTTAGAGAAATAATAAAATGGCACCCATGAAACCTGCTTCTGAATGCGCCATGTCAAATGTTCTTTGACAAGTTATATTTATGTGTTGGTGGAAGAAGTTTGCGCGACGATTTGTTGTCTTAATCTGCCACAAGAAAGACATTTCTGTGTTCCGATTGTTCAGTTTCCTTTGGAAATGTTTGGCCGATTTCAGTACAATACAAACCGTATGATTGATAGAGACAGTCACCAATGAATGGGTTTTGTTTCATTTTTATTGTTCAGAAGCAACAAGAAAAGATGTATATGTGATCAGCCATCAAACAAACCAACTGGATGTATTTTGTTGATCTCAAAAGTTTTCATCCCCAAATCCGGTCCTCTTTTTATGATTCAACAGCACTATGATTCACAACTCTCACAAAAATTGGCTGTTACAAATCAAATATAAAAATCAAGTGCTTCGCCTGATTCACAAACTTATCACATGGATAATGTCAAGAACGATGTCAATTAAAGTCTTTTGGGTAAAATAGAAAAAAACTGCATCAAATAGAGACACTTATCAAGACATATTCATATAAATTAGAAGTTTAAAAATACAAGTAATTCTGAAAGTAGCCGAGACGTGTGAAGCCTCAGTGTGCCCATTTCCAGTGCAGCAAATTGAATGAGAGATGAGGAGACTTCAGCTTATGTTATGTGATTTTTTGCACCAATCTCTATTGATGCCCTGTGTTCTCGTCTTACCTCCGCCATATAATATTTGCCTCCTCCTGGCCCTCCAGGGCCCACCGTGGCTGACCAACCGCCAATTTTGACCTCTCACAAAAAATCATTTAGAAGAATTATGATAGTTTGGGGCCATATATTAGCGCTGTCTGTGAGGTGGTGGGTGATGGAGAGGTTGTCAGACAGTCTCGGCTCCCCCTGCACCGGGTTCTAGCACCTCTCTTGTCACACTATGCTTACTTATTACACTCTTTCTGATCTACTACAAGCAAAATACTCCAAACTACTTTTTTGGAGCTGAGTGCCCCCTACACGTGTCTTGCAGATGGACAGTGTGTGACCAGCGCCTAATCACTGCAGCCACCAACACATGGGCGGAGTGATACACCATTATCATGACCGCGCACACACTGTCTAAGATTAGGAGGCATGGCGGGATGCCCACTGGGAACCTTTTCCCCTGAAAAAGTATTTATTGCCTCGGCCTTGGAAAGGAGTAGACACGTTACTGACCCAATCCCTGGGTATTCATCCGCCGATCGGATCACACACTCACATGCTGCGTGATATCACGAAACATAGTCCTGTCATGCGCAGAAAGTTCAGCCATGATCTCAGACGACAATCTGTCAAAAGTCAGAACTTGGTATATGTTAAAGAGAGTCTAAAGTTAAATATGAATTCATACAGACTAGTTCGGGTGACACTTAGGTAAATTGACGTCATATTTTCAGATTTTCCAAACCTGTCACTAATTACCAATATTCTGTTTGTAATAATTTAAGATAAAATAATATATTGAAAATAAGAAAATGAGCTAAAAGCTGCTGAACGCACGATGTGATGTTGCAAAACAGAAAAAAAATCATCCTCAAACAATAGCATTGTAAAAGTAGATCAACATTCTTGAAGAAACACAAAAAGGTGTAGCTTTATGAAGTACCAACTGCCTTAGAACCAGAGTCATGACAATTTATGTCATGATACGTGACTAAAAAGCAAATGGGATAACGTAGTGTGAGTTAATACGACCACAGTGCCCTCTGTCGCCAGATGCTATAGAGCAAAATTGATCTTGCAGTTTGTGACAGGACCACAGTGAACACGGGCCTTCTGACAGGGCTGTATAATTACTTGTTCACTTTGGGTTGCTTTATGGCTAAAGTTGTTCCAGTACAGATATTTGTCACGTCCAAAGCAAGTGGAGAGTAGCTTGCAGCTGGAGAGCCATGATTGCGCAGTGTGCTCGTCTCCAGGAGAGACTCCACAGTTCAAAACAAAAATCTCGGCACAATTTCCCTCTCAAACCTTAAATGGGGGTCATGCAAATGGCCTCAACAGGCTTCTTGTACTGCGCATATTTCAGTTTATATTTATCGCATAGTTGGCTGGATAAAATAAGATTATTTTATAGATATTTAATTTACACGAATATGTTAAGAAACTTTTGGAAGTGACTGTACGTTAATGGCACGACACAGACACTATTCTCAAATGGATATCTGTGGCCTGTAGACTACATACTTTGTTCTTAAACAACTAGACACCATTTACCTACATGTATTATCATATCACACATGCAATTGTGACGCCATAATGAACAAAGATTGATAGATTTTACATGTCAATTAATTAAATTGCAAGAGTGAAAAAAATATAAAGTTCTTTCAAACAAAATTTGCTGTTATCTAAATATAATATTCAAAAGGGGACGAGTTTATGTTAAATATGAACCTATCAATGTTTGTGATCAATTTCCATCCAAATAATTCATAACCTCAAGAACAAAGTGTTAAGGTCTGTATTGATAATTTAATCCTTGGGGAAAATGTTTAAACTGATGCTATCATCCCTTTAACAAATATAAATTGAAAACCATTTTAACCATTTTTTATCTCTTCAAACAAAACGTTTTTGACCATTTTACTGGTTTCATGTGAGCACCAGACAATATTTAGTTGTTCCCAAATACTATTAAACATGCATGTCATCCTTCCCTGGTTGCATTTTGCACATCTTGAGGTCAGAGTTCATTGGGAGTTCCCTTGTCTGTTGATAATTCTAAGCGATCACCGTGTCACGATACCAGCTACAGGCGTGGACTGTTCTGTTCACTTGAGGACTGCCTCTTCTTGTAGGGTGTTGTTTTTATCTAACAAGGTGACCATGTTTTGGAACAGGAGGTGAAGTGTGGTGTTAGTATGCAGGTAGTGCTTGTGTTTGCCCCCTGGATGCTTCATTAAGGCTGGTATAACATTCCCTTGAGGGCATTCTGTCTCCGCATCCCACACCACTTATGCTTGGTCCACTGAAGGTGGCTGGGAAAAGCCATAGCCACATCCTCCATTAATTGCCAATACACACATAAATATCTATATATTTTATCAATAATCATAATGACTCCTTATGTTAGTCAGTCTGACCAGAAAATATATATATTTGGACAACTGAACCTTCACGCCAATATTTCGATATCTTATTACTGTCACAAATTTAACACACATGGCACCGCCTTGTTGTTATGTTAAACCAATGACTCTAATACCTGATGAGTGACGCAAATTGAAAATGTTTGAAATTACTTCTACAATAGTAAACCCAACTGGACTAAATACCCTAAAATATACATCTTTATAATCAATTCTTTCTAGACATGAATGTTAAATAATGGATTGGGAAAACTGTGGTTTTAAACCGACTGTCAACAATCAAAATCAGATATTCACATTGACTGTAGAATGGCGTGTGTGCTAGTTATATGATTACCATATTGTGTGATTTTCTATGTGTGGCTTTTGATCTGTTTCCATGTGTATTTCTATTATTCGACCATAAATGTGCATGCAGTATATACTAAATATTGATGCAGCATGGCTTACAGGCAGGCAAATCACAGCTTTGATGTTTGTCATTCGTGCCATAGAGTAACACATAAACAGAATTCCTAACCAATATTTCCCTCCTTGTCATAGATATTTGTCTGAGGAGCCATAAATTGTCATTTTTTATGGACCAGACTTTAATCACATGTGTCACGCTTGGATACATATCTATATGTAATATAAATGGAATTTGCATGATACATGCACGATGTGAGTCAGGTATTATTTTTTCTTGAAGCCTTTTGTAGATATCCTCCCAGGTAGTATTTTAGGTAGAACATCCTATAGGACCTCACCTTAGTAGACCTGTCTGAGGCATTATTTAAGGCGGAAACTCCACATCTGAGTACCTATCTAAGAGCCCATCTCAAGTATATATTAGATAGAAACTCCACTTCGGTGAACCCATCTGAGGCCTGAGACTATTTCCTGGTTTACCTCTAGAATTCATATTGGTAATTAGTGGCTCAGAGGGATATCAGCGGAACATATAGTAATATACCCATGTTGCTGATTATTTAGAAAGTAATGAACGGTTATATTAAATATCTGTAAACATGAATACCAAATACAGGAGCTTATAACTAAAGCTGATAGAATCTACGTATTCTTACTCCTCAAAATGAAAGAAAGAAAGTGCATTACAAGTAGAACCACTTGTCATTAAAGCATCCTTTACAAAATTAAAAAGAACTGAATTTAACACTCAGCTTTAATTTAAACTTGTTTTAATCAACTTGTAAATAACATCTGACTCGTGGATAAGTGACACTCAGGTTTAATAAATAGATAGAAATATGTCATGCATACTCGAGTCTTTATTCCATTGAGCCATAATTGCCCCCATAATGCAAAGTCTTGTATCTAATTAGATCAATATTTCCTGAAAATGACAAGGCAACATCTAACGTGATAGAAGACTTAAGATCAAAACTTGTAAAACGAGGGTAGCATTCTGCTTGAGTGGTCAGGTTCGATAAAAATGTTATAAACACCTCTAGACGCTTCACTGAACAATATGGTGATCGAAATTGGACATCTTAATATGAAAGATGAGAGACAGAAAAGTGATCATGTCTGATATGAGATCATCTCAGATGCTAATAGTGAAAGGAAACTCCTGTGTGCTCAGGAAAACTGTAGACTAATGCAGAGACTGCGGGTTAAGACTGAAACGATAAAATCCATTTCTGAGTCTGAAATATGATATAACTGTGAATTTGAGATTTGAAAAGATTTTATTCGTTTATACATTTTATTTGACCATATATATATATTGAATTAATATCATTATTATTGTAATGTTTAGATAATGCCCCATTTTCCATCAAATATTTCATCATTTGTTCTTATATGACCAAGGTGAAGTATGGTCATCAAAGCACAATCCAAATTATAGTCTATAATTCACAGAGTCAGTCCCCTACATTATGTCCTTAATATTTGTACAGTTATTATCTCATATCATATATCTGCCTAGCTCTCATGTAATCACTAATGTAATTTCCATGATTTTTTTATCAAGGGGAGACATTAGTATGTTCAAAACAATGTAGTCGTGGCCCCTATCTCACTTCGCTGATTCAAAGCAATTAGTGCCTGGTTCCATGCACCGCATTCCATGTATTATACCACGCACACCATTCATTATATCAAAGGTGCTCCCAACGTCATTCATTATCATCAAATAACACATTATCATAATATCTCTGGCCTAAACATATGTATAGTATCAGTAATATATCATATCAATTATTGTTATATATCAAAGTACTACTACAGCAATATGACATACCCATTACGTTATGGACCTTGAGGAGATTTGGATGTATTATTCCACCAACTTTCAGCCATCATAGTTTCGGTGCTTTTACAGCTTGCCTAAAGTTAACATATGAGGTGTGAATGCATTCGCATCTATCCTGTATTCAACATGTTAATAGCCCACGCTGGTTCCATACCAAAGACTCTCAATGTCTGGTACTTAACAAATAACGCTTAATGCACATAGTATCACAATGTTCATCATCAATATATTATCAGATGTATCAAAATGTATTCTCGTATTATAAAAAAATAGATCATTATATATGTTATCTTTCAATATATTAACTGAATATTCCAGCAATATAAAGCCTCACATATTATCATGTATTTTAGTGAATTATAACAAGCCAAATATTACAATGCTATAATACAACTCCCACATATCACAACATAACTATATGCCTTTCAAATGATATTACAACATATTACAACATTACAACAACTTTTCAAATTATCTAATATTTTAAAGCATTACCATAGTTCTTTGAACTAATTTACATATCTTATCAATTGTCTAGTCTTTAAATCCTCAAATTTAGTCCAAAACCATCCAATACAGTAAATATCTTTAAATGATCCTACAAGTAATTGATGTCAATACAAGATTATCTTCATGTCATGACACACGTATCCCAATCAAAAGAAGAAAAACCACAAGTATTTTTAAGGTAGATAACAAATTTAACCTTCAGCAGTGATTTCTGGTGAAATACTCTAGTTGCTAATGGTACACGTAGTTTGTTAAGGCACAAAGTTGCCAGAGAAGAGGCGCGAGTCACGTACACCCCATTATGTGTAAGGCCCTTTTAGAGATTTTCATCAAATTTTCAGCCATCTTGGTTTCAGTGCTTTTACACCTTCGCTATTTTGCCCTCCAAATATAACGTGTAAATGATCTACAAATACAAAACTATTCAACTTAGGCTTCTCCCAAATCCCTCACGACTGTTCCTTACTCCAGTGTTTCACCTCAAAACCAGGTATATTCGCTAATGGTAAAACACGTCATGTGCAACAAAGATCAGACGTGTTATTCTATCTTATGAAGGTTGTGAGTGAAAGGTTCCTTGTGGCCCTTTATAGTACCTACCAAAAGCTCTGTGTTGAGAGAATTTGCTAAAATTGGAAATTAGTAAATTTCAAAGTGCTTTCGAAAAAGGGAATGTCTATATACATGATATAGAGTTGACCTTTGTATTTTTCATTCCACCCTTTACATTTAAATTCCATTGTTGTATTCTGTCTGCTTCTTACCAAATATCCCAAATTTAACATGTTAAATTGTCCACAATAAACAGTTTACACTAAGCAACATGAAAGATGTGTTTGAAAAACGTGTATGTCCCTTCCCTTATTAATCATGACAACAAGCCATCATCTGAGCCTTGCTTTCTCATAATAAATTGCTGAATAGTTCAGGCCTAAAGTAGTACATAAGCAGAGCAAATTAAGTGGACAAAGGAGAGGGTCATACTTGTAATTGCCCAAGTAATTTGGTTCACAAGGGCATATGATTGAGAACTCAGAGATTTCCAGTGGCAGGCCGGAAACATCTATCAGAGATCTTCTTTCATTTATCTACAGAACATATAATAAGAATTATGATTGAATAATTTTGTTATATATAAATTATACATGTTTGTTTTTTAATTGATCTAATAATACACATTACTTTCATATAATGACTGTATTAATCACTTTGTCTTAATCTATTTTTGGTCAGCTATGGATTCCTACATTACAGACACTTTATTTGAACATACATTTCTTGCTTCTGAACGGTTTTCTGTATGTATAATATATATAACGGATGCTATATCTTTGATTTTCACAAGAGGTTATACTTAGAAAAGACAATATTCTAATCTTTGGACATATATCTGTGATATACATATATTCCTATTTTCGTTTCCCGAACAATGCCCGATAACTGGTTGTTCAAAGCAATGGTATGTGTTGCCATGTCGCCCTTTTAAAGTAATCCAAATTCATCCCAAGCCAATATTCAAATGAGGAAGGGCATGCTTTCACGTGTTATAAAACAAAAAAAACAATCAATAAATTACTCAACAATGAGCACAGGGTGAACTGATTTAGTCCAAATACCTCAGATCAATACTCGTTTCGTTAACCATGCATGCAGTTAATTCGTTTCGTACCAAATGATATACCTTGTTCCATTATTAAATATATGTGTCTCATCTTAAAAATAGGGATGGATTGTTAAAGATTAAATGAGCAAAAATATGAGGTGGTGGAATAAAACGGATAGACTCTGTTTAGTCTGGAAGCAGAACAGAAAGTGTTTTATGTTATCATATATATTAAAGTGGCAGATGACTGGTGTCATTTTACTGCAATCCAAATGTATCCAAATTGTGCAATAACAGTTCATGATGCCGTTCACGATTAAAACCATGCTTTGACACCTTTTTATATGAGTTATTGCAATACATTGTAGATTAGATAATCCCCTATACGGATATTGAACACCAGTAATCATTCCTGAATTATTCATACTAATTACAGTTGCAGATTTATAATTTTTGCGGCATTGTAGATGAGGAACAACTTGGGCATTTGGATTATGAATTAGTCTATTAAAATGTGCAAGTATTTATATATATTTCAATCACTACGCGTGTTACTACGTTTGTCTTGTATATGTTCCCGTTATATATGTCTCCTCTACTAACCTATCCTGCAATACTTGAATACACATCCTGCAGTCTTTGAAATCTATTCTCATACTCTCAGTGATGCATAACTTATCTACTTTGTTATCCTCTGGCCAAATATCTACTTTCATAAGCCACAGTATTTCAATGTGAAAGTACATCTATATTATAAATATATAAACTGTAAAGATATGACAAAATTTGCATCAAGACCAAAGGGATAATTGAATATATATCTTGCCTTGTCTATTTAAAGCATCCTATCGTCATACAAGTCTCATATACTAAGATATCATTAAGTCATACACGTCATAACTACTGAGTAATGCCCTGGTCCCACATGTCTTATATTCCCAGTTATCGCCTAGTTATACCAGGTCATATCTTCCAGTCACACTTTCTTCTATCGTCCAGTTATACCAGGTCATATCCTCCAGTCACACTTTCTTCTATCGCCTAGTTATACCAGGTCATATCTTCCAGTCACACTTTCTTCTATCGTTTAGTTATACCAGGTCCTATTTTCCAGTCACACTTTCTTCTATCGTCCAGTTATACCAGGTCATATTTTCCAGTCACACTTTCTTCTATCGCCTAGTTATGCCAGGTCATATCTTCCAGTCACACTTTCTTCTATCGCCTAGTTATACCAGGTCATATCTTCCAGTCACACTTTCTTCTATGCTGTCTTACCTCTGGCCATTTTGACTCATCAATTTAGTTACCTTTTGCTCATACTTTACTTATACTCGCTTCAAGAGCCACAGGATGTTAATGAAAGGGTAGATCTCCTCTATGATACATGTATGAGACATACACTAATGACAGAAATAATATCAATAACGTAGAAAAATTGTATATCAAAGTACACTGCTCTGGCAAGGTTTGAAGCAAATACGCAGTAAGCAAACCTATACAGACAAGGTTCGATATTTGTCAATTGTAATGAGATGTTTAGCGATACTTGTCTACAAATGAAGATGAAATTAGCCTGGCTTTGCAAGTCATGCAAGGCAGTTGATCAGGGAATGATCCTTTCTGGGATCGTGAAACATTTTATAATTAGCGTCATCTCGCCAATCTCTTGCATTGATTGGATTTATTAACGCTTAAGTACCATCTGTCTTTCTTCAAGTGACTCCATCAATCATACACAAAACACGAATTTCTACACGAAATTCCCCAATTTAAGTAAACAGTACATTTTTCTCTTTTCTGAGGCAACGCAAACTTGTCTGTGTATAATCTCTCTTTGTCTTTGTCTCTCTGTTTCTCTCTGTTTCTCTCTCACTCTCTCACTCTCTCTCTCATTCTCTAACTCTCTTTCTATCTCTTACTTTATCTAACTGTCATTCTCTCTCTCTCTCTTACTCTCTCTCTCATTCTCTAACTCTCTCTCTTACTCTCTCTCATACTCTCTCTCTCATTCTCTTACTCTCTCTTTCTCTCTCTCACTCTCATTCAATCAAAAGGGATATTTATAAAGCTCCCTTTCCGTAATGCTCAAAGGCGCTGACTCTCTTACTCTCTTACTCAATCTCTCTTACTCTCATTCTCTAACTCTCTTCTCTCTCTTACTCTATCTCTCTTACTCTCATTCTCTAACTCTCTTCTCTCTCTCTCTTACTCTATCTCTTTTACTCTCATTCTCTGACTCTTTTTTCTCTCTCTCTTACCCTATCTCTCTTACTCTCATTCTCTGACTCTCTTTTCTATCTCTCTTACTCGATCTCTCTTACTCTCATTCTCTGACTTTCTTACTTTATCTGTTTTCCTCTCTATCTTTCTCTCTTACTATCTCTCTTGCTCTTTCAGAGAAAATATCTATTTTGATGCAAATGATTAACGCATGAGCCAATAATATATTTCATATCCATATACAAAACTGCATGTTCCCACTTTCCATCAAAATAAATTGATCCCTTTTTCCTTTAATATTCAGCAATTATATATATCTGAGCGGTTTTTCATGTCCCAGCATTTTCCAGCACATTAAGAAATTTGACATCATCTCGATACAATTTGACGTGATGGACAGCCCATCGCCAGAGATATTGTATGACAGAGTGCAACAATTTCCACATATTCGTTCTTTTTTATTTGGCGATGAATCTTGCTCTCGGGTATCAGCGCCGTGATCACCACAGTGTAACATGCATCGTCTTCAATTTCTCCATGCCCACCCCTTGAAAGAAACCCATCAAAATGGACGACCTCATCGCAGACGCTGCTAAAATTCAACAAAATGCAGCGTCTGGTGAGACGCTGGTGTCTCCCTCTAGTGGCGACGACTGATGCATCTTTATGGCGTTTGTACAAGCTCACAATGCATCGTCACGGCAGCTCAAGTGAATACACAAGTGCCTCGGTAGCCTTTGTGACTTGCTACGCTCTCTCAATCGACAAAATCAATCGTTCACACCATGTTGCAGAGATATTTGGGTGCCTCCAGTCGTCGCGATTCTCGCCAAATGAAAGCCCCTCTCGTCACACTTGCCTCAGCCTCTTTCCCAAAACCCATATCTGCTGCGTGTGCGTCGAACCAGTCGATCGGGGGGCTGAATATCGGTTTCCATGGTAACCATTTTCCATGGCAAGGACTTGAAAAGTGAGTCAGAGAGAAAATCCTCGTGGAGACATGGGCTGCGAATTGTCGGGAATTGCCGGATAATTCAGCTCAGTGGTGGGTGATTACTTTGAAATGTCGGCTTAAAAAGCCGCGATCGCACTATTACAGAGACCTACCAGAACGCAAAATGGCGGCCATTTTGACAGTCAAAATGTTCTGTGTGCACCCGGGCTGGTAAAAGTCACAAATCTGAAGAAGGTTGTCGACAGTTGCCACCAATGACATGTCGACAAAGGCGGCTGTAAGTTTACAAGTTGCCTTAAGCAATGAGCCAGGGGCCACCCATCAATCTTGGCAGCCGCTAGGCCTTCCTGGTCAGGCATTTCGGGGTATCAGAAGACCTCAATTGCCAACGCAGTTTGCAATCCGGAGATCTTGCAAATTTTGGGAAAGTATTTAGTCTAAGGAGACATTTTTCGTTATCAAAGGCCCTTGGACCTATCAAGCCTCATTTAAAAATTATGTGTGGGCTTTTCAGGAAATGGAAATTGGAGAAACTCAAGACCCAGTGGGCATGAAAAGGGCATTACTACAGTCACGTCCAAAGTTTCTTCAGCAGTTTTGCACACATTTATTTAAGGTCTATTACTCTCAAATTGTGTTTGTTGTGTTTGTGTAATGAATATACCAAGAAAACATTTCCAACAATGATAATAGTGGCAAATATTTCATAAAATCTTCATTGTCGTTAATCCATAAATAAGAAATATATCGATAGCTTTTATAGCTTTAACTTTTTTTTCATGTGGTGTTTTCATGTTTTGGGCATGTCTTTTTATAAAATCCCTAAATCTATGTTATGAAGGATCTTGAAATGTAACATTTCTACTAGGGTCCATTACGTGGACCTGAAAATTTAGGGCCTTGAGAGGTTTTGAGGCATCTCTTGACCAACTTACAACTTGTTTTTGTGCTGTCAAAGATTAGCTAACACCACCATAAATAGTTGTGTTACTTACATGATATTTGTAAACGCATACTTGACTGAGCTCTATTGACCTTTTTAATCCCCCACGACCACAAGTTCCTCACTCAAGTGTTTCGCCTCCAAAACATGTTCGCTTATGGAGAAACACGTCATGGACTAGAGAAATGTTTTGTTAAATGACCTGGCCTTTATTTGTTAGATTTCATCACATTTTGGTCACACTCCACATGATAGTGAGTATTCAAAATCGCAAATGCACATTACAAACTGTGAAGAAATCTTTGGAAGAGATCGTAAATTCCAGATGGCAAAAAAAAAGAAATCAGTTAAATCATATGACGTCAGCAGTGTATTTCTAGATCTTTGCTCAAAATGATTTTTTTTTCTTGAAAACTTGCTCTTGTCCACTGAAGAAGAAGAGGCGGTGTCATGTGACCTCCTTGGACATCTGACAAAACAGACGAAAACACTAAATACATAAATCTGATGGTCCACGCTGCTTTCAAGCTAAGACCTGTTTGTTTGAGCTCCGGTTTCATTTGAATTTGCCCCCCAAAAAGTCTTGTTGTCAATAGATCACTCAAGGTTAGATGTAATAGATCCAGATACACAAACAGAAAGATTCCCTGTCCTTTATCAAGAGTGGGACGGAAATCTGAACTCAGAACTGATTCCCTATGTCCGACAATGGTATGGTCTAAGTTTGCCGGATATCCGGTCATTGTATAAATGATAGATTTTAACTTAAATCTTAATGTAAAACAGTGTATGATTTTCTTTGAAATCTAGGCAGTGCAATGATCTCATGAAGGTTTTGTTGAAGACAAATTAGTTGCGCTAAAATGTATTTATATTTGTTTCTGTTGATAATCTCGAAACCACTTGATCATACTAAATCAAGTTAAATGAAGTTGTCAAACATATCTGCCCCATTAATGCTAAAACTCTTATCGATAGTTGCGATCAAATTACTATTTCCAAATCGGAGTTATATGCAATTCGATATTACCTTAATAATGTATAAATGTCCTGGCATTCAAATAATCTAAAATAAACTGTTTTTCATCGACAGCAAATGACAATGCGTCTCATGAACATGTGAAGTTTGCATTCACAAGAGTAATTTTTAGGAGACAGATCATGATGTATGTCAGGTGGTCCTCTTTCTCGTTATATCATCACATGGGCAGGAAATCTGTTGCTTTTAGTAATTAAGACAGTTCAAGTAGTGACAAGTGCCTGTGCGTGACACTGGCGGACCACCTTGATGTGAAGGGTAATAACCAGCGGATAGTATTGCACACAGACCTCCTGGATTTATACAGTATACAAAGATTATTTGTTGCCAATTTGTAAAGAGCGGATCCATATGACATTTTGTTGCCTGATAAACACATGCATGAATAGATTTTTTATATAAATACTTTATTCAGATTTTTTTTATGATATATGTAAGACGGGTATAAACAAGTGTACGAGATGAATTGATAGCCTGTCATTGTCAAAATGAGTGGAATTTTATGAGGTAATTAATCTTTTAAAACGTCTTTTGGACAGGCATTCATTTATACCAGTTCTAAAATGTATGCCTCCTTATTATTTGTTTTTAAATAGTGTTTAGATTTGTATCCTCATGTTGTTTCAGAGTATCTAACTAACAGAACTCTTAAGTGTTGTCTGTTCTGAGATAATCAATCACTGTATTACCTCTCTGTCTAGCATATAACTTCTTATGATTCAGAGTGTCTAACTAACAGAACTCTTAAGTGTGGTCTGTTCTGGGATAATCAGTCATTGTATTACCTTTCTGTCTAGCATATAACTTCTTATGAACTTGGATGATGGATTGATTTACAGGATTATGGCAAATTCTTCCCATTTTAAAACTACTATCCACGTATACACGCAAATGTATTAATATTTGACCATCGTCTATTACATGAATTTCCATATCCATAAGTCATACATGTAGTATTACAGAAATAAGTTTATTGATAATTTGATGTAGAAAATAGAAATGTTTTTTAATGAATATTACCTATCACTTTTATTTATTGAACCCTCGACTTATTGTGTACTTTTGCAAAGCAGATTTATAAACTCGTTTATATCTGACTGAAATATCAAAAACGACTCCCTTCTGACTGTTATATCAAAAACAATTCCCTTCTGGTAAATATTAGTTGGATGAAACAAACATCTCTTAACACATATCAAAGTGTAAGGGCTTTAACAAAGTCATGAAACATTCCAAAGCCATTTAAGAGATTTACCTAAAAAAAGTTTAGTAGAATATTAGCTTGCTTGGAAACCTTGTTTAGTAATCATTAAAAACTTATGCTTTTTTCGAAGATAAATTATATGCGAGAAAAAACCGTACAGTTGGTGGCAATAAATACTTTTTCTAATGAGACCGGTGGCAGGAGATGGTCTCGTTTTCGTCTCGAGGGCGGTTTGTCTAAATGTCGTCTGCCTTTGACGTTTTGGCGCCAAATGTTGCAATGTGTCTTCACGCCTTCATCGAGCAATATGAATTTATTGTGTGATATGGATGATGTTATGAGCGGCCACTGTGATGTAAACTCGCGTCTTTTGTGTTTGATATGACCCTATATTCTCGAAGAGACAGCATGGCATTGTGAACTACAGACCGTCACACATGCGCACTGACTTATTTTTATCCCAATGTGTTAACTGCAGCGCCACCTGTGCCATTTTCCGATCGAAGGAACCCTGTCCCCTCCTTGTAGCTTGGAGCCAAGGCGGTTTTCCCGCCCACCTTATGGGCAGTCCGTACAGTATACATGCTTGATTTGCTGCTGGTGGCATTGGACCATTTGCCTTAAGCGGCCATGAGGCTAACGGAAAGACTGCAGTGACTGGGAGAGACGGTGTCTCCGAGGTTAACAGCGGCAGTGAGGCCCCAGACCGGTGGTAACAGGCTCGCTGCGCACTGGCACCGCCAAACACACCAACAAAGTTGCTCCAATCTCACCAACTACAGCGTTCCGATGGCTGCCACCACACGTTTTGGATTTATACGCCGATTCTAAGGGTTGACAAGCAACAGAAACGTTCGTGTTTATACCTAAGGTAAGTCTGCAACCGGGATTGGTAGTTCACGATTTTCCTAACAATATTTTTGCCCTGTTTTGTGTGGCAAATAACAGTTTGCAATGCTTGTGTCTGCAGCGACATCCCCCTTTAAAGCAGTGCATGGCTTTTCATGACATCTCTGAGCATGCAATGAGACCATGCGTCCATTAGGCCACGGAGGAAATGTCTATGTGTGTTCAATACAGCCCCGTTTCCTCTGTGTATTTCAGTGGTCATTGCCACGCCTGATATTTTGCTATGTATGTGTATGCATCTTCTATTTTGCCTCGTTATTGATGCAGGATGCCAGTCTAAGGTCAATATTAAGCCCCCCTAACGTACAACAGTTAGTGATTTCTCTTTCGATGTGTCATTACAGCTAATGTGATCAATACAGCGTGGTATTAGTGTATTTGATAAATGCTCCAACACTCCAAAATATTTCGTCCATGCAATAAAATAGCTTAAAGCATAAATACACATAACTCTCCAGTCCCCAAAAAATCACCCACGTGACAATATGTGTCCTAAATTTCCCTATTTTCGCTCATTTTGATATCATGACCATATTGAATATGTAGTAAATAACTTAATGAATATGAATATTTCTCCTGCGTGTCACATCTCAACACAAGGTTTTAGGCGGAAACAGAAAAGCCGTGTGATAAATTGTCTCTATAAGACGCAGGGATGATATGTGGTGTCAGAGGATATATTCACAGGATAATGATAAATGAGAAGAAGTTGAAGACAGGCGACATCCCTCCCTGTGAGACCGTGATTAGCCTACTATGGCAACATGTGCCACACTCCCTCATCAACAATCCTACTGCTCCCATCACACCCTCCAAACAGCGCCTACCAAATATATGCACATATTATTCCATTAGAAAAAGTAAATTAAGTGGGAATTTTGTTTTAACATGCATGGTGTTTATTTTCTTTTGAACTGTTAAAGGCAATCTCAATAACAGTATGGGTCTACAATTTGTCAGATTTTAATTAGTTAGTCTGTTTATATAACAATTCTGATTTTAATTAGTTAGTCTGTTTGTTTATATATCAATTCTGAGGGAATGTGTACAATTAGTAAGATATTTAACTCTATATTTAAGTTCAAAACAATAAGATATATGCATCACATACATATTATTTGTATGTGCATAACTTAAAAAATAATCGCATAATCTATTCAACAATAACTATTAAGTATAACACGGGGGGCTCATTCTCAAAGTACAAGTGTGACATTTTTATGTGAAAATTGTGAACACTTTTTGGCACCAGGTACTGATCATCAGTTTCCAAAGGCCATCCGTGAGTGAATCTATATCTGCACACATTAGATATAATCTATGTGATATATATTGCATATGACACTTTCCATTCTCTCCTTCATTATGATACACACTTGTTGAACTATATTATTGTCCCAAATAGTGCATATTTTTTGTACGCATAACTATCTTGCATAGCCTGTATTTACATGATTTAATATGATTTTATATCATTTCACACATATATAAAAGCACACAAAAGCATATATATATATATATATATATATATATATATATTATATTATTATATTTTGGGATTATAGGGGATCTTATAAACAAGCGTAAAATGACCACCACTTTAACATGAAAGAAGTACAGGTTCTCAAACCTTTTCCTGATAAGAGTATCAATTTTGTGTTGTGCATTAGCTAATATATGGACACAAGTTGGCCGTGCTTATATCGAATTATTACGGTAGACCTTATGTAATTGTCCGGTACACGTATCCCTTAAAGCTACCTGTTAATTACAGGCTTGACTCATTACGTCCAGCAAAAAGCAATACACATTGGGCAGATTGTTAATAATCATACCATAGTTAATATAAATAATATATCCTATTGATCAGAATGTTTATGAGTCACTCTTGTCATGATTTGGGGCTTGTTTTTGTATTGAAACATTCCATTATTTGACCTATCATAATATTATCAGAAATTAACTTCATTAAAGTATGCTTTGTTAGGGTAAGACTACCACTGATATAAATAGACCTTTCATCAATAGACCTTATGACCTGAATGGTCCAATAATTTGTTCCTGATTGACATTTCTGGACTGAAATAATCCCTTGAAATTAGCTATTTGTGCTATTCTCATGAAAAATTTAGTCTTTATTCAAAATAAAATATAAAGATGGTCATTGATTGACTGCCATTTAATGAATGTCTTTTGTATATTTGATAGCTCCGTTTTGTGTGTTTCTCGCAGGCTGTGTTACTTAAACATTCGTCACTCTCAAATTATTAATGTGACAAATGTCAACTCTGAATTATAAATAAACGAACATCAATATACTGGAATTTAGCTTATTATATTAAGTGAGAGGGTACAGTTTTCCACAAGAGTATTTGCTTCAAGTAATACTACAAGGTTATGATCCTTTCTGCACGTTGTCGAGAGAATGAATGGCCAATGAAGCATTGTTAAGTACAGGTAGTTAATGAAAGGGGCGGTAGAGGATTAGTACAGTTCAAACATTAATTATTTGCACACCACACGATTCTACAATTCATTTATAAATGTATAACATACAACGATACTGGAAGCTGTTTTTAAAACAAACCGTTTTCAAGTTTTAAGCAAATATGATGTAAAATGACAAACAAGTGCCTTAAACACAGCCCACTGATAACCAATGTAGCTACATGCAGGGGTATCAGAGGGGCCGTACATAACATATTAATAGCACTGCTTTCACCAAGCACATTGATTAAATACACAACTGGGGCTTGGTTTATTTGAAATGTGGCCATGTTTGTTGCAGTAAAAGGGCCCGGTGTTATCATAGGTCTTCATCATAGTGCAGGATTCGCTAATCCCTCCTCATAGTGATTAGCCATATTTTGCAACAACTGATATAATCCCAAACAGAAATTTGCCATATGTCTCTCATTTATTAGTACAATCATCATTTCTAAATGCCACAATTATCCTTTTCTATCAATAGGCTATTGCCTGATTATTATATTTCATAATGTCACTATGTCCTTATCGCTTTTTATGTATTGTACTGAAATATGCCATCATTTGTTGATATGGTTTATTTTCTCAATAACCGATTTCTAAATATGTGCTTATCATGTGATTTTTAAATATTCTACAATCAATGATATTTAGATATTTATATCACTACATGTATAGCATGATAGCAAAATATGTCCTTATTGCATGATGTTAAGAAATGCTCTTTTTGCATGATACTTGAAGTATTACATTGATACAGTGCGTCATTGTGTTTATATTATCTCACTTTCACTTATATTATATTCTAAACATTTTGATAGATACCTTTTCTGATATTAACATCAGAGTAGACTTTTATTTTGAAATATGAAAATCTACCAAAGACTTTATATCATTTAAAAATGGTAAAGAATCGTTGGATAGAATATGGAAATATATTGAATAATATCAAATGATAGAAAACACCCCGAGTTATGTATGTCCTTAAGCCGGGATAATCTAGCAAGTACTGGATTATTGGCTGCTGCCAAAGTATTTGACTGTCCCAGCCAAAGGGCACAGTGAACTGACAGAAGGCGTTGATGAGAAATGGCTAGAGTGTTTGATATACACGCTACAGAAGGAAGGAGCTTCATTATAGGACTATGTACCCCAGATGCGGCAGCATGAAGAGGCTACCAACTTACCAGACATTGCTCAATTGGCTTTATTTCTTGGCTTTCTGAACCCCCTTGAGGGTGACCAACTGGATTAGCTGGCCCCTGCAAGACGCTAACTGTGGTATTACACGGTTGCGCTGGCAGGTAACTCGGTTAACCGGTCCACACCACCCGCGACTCGGCATCCCGCTCAAGCCCTGTATTAGATTGGGACAGATGTGGAGGAGAATCAATGCCCCAGACAGATATGTGCGATATGTCTCTCCCATTGTTGGCAGGGCGAGTGAGATGTTCATGTAATGCACATGACAGGCTGTACAAGTCAATTATATTGAGGTAGGGACATGATGCTCGATAGGTCTTGACTGGCTCAATACTTGCTGCCATTTTGCCTGACGATACCGGGCAGCTGTTATCAGCTTATTTCTGAGAGACTGAGCCAAAACGGACTGAAAAACGTCGCAACAACCGCAAGGCAGACCCATATATTGCGGCGATGGGTTTGCATTGCGCATCACCAGAAGGTCTTCCCACTTTAGAGGAGATTTGTAAGCCTCTTGTATATGATTCACGCTTCTTTCTGGCAGAGGTATATTTCCTTTCATTGTCCAGTCTGAAGGGCTATTTCTATAGCTATGTGGATAGTGTGCAGTATATATATATATACATATATATATATATATATATATATATATATATATATATATATATATATATATATATATATATATATATATATATATTATATATATATATATATGTAAAGGTTTCTAATGGGAAATACCGGTCTGCCTATTTATTGCATCATGCCATTTTATAGGCTTTCTATATATTATCAGGAAAAAACAAGGAAATATTAATATTGAAACAAACGAAGCAACGCATCCGAAGGTCATCTGATGATATGGACAAATCCATAATGACAATGGCTTAATGACATTTTTGTGTGACCTCAAAGCCAGATATAGATTTCAACATTGATACGGTGGTAATTTAGAAGAAAATCCTCGTACAAAAAACTACCTCGGGTAAATTATAGATGCATTACTGATTTTACGTGTTGGGCTAGTCAGAAATTAAGACTATTTATTTATTTATGTTCAGTTATATCAAACATAGTAAGTTTCTGTTCATAGATAAAAGCTTCTACTTTTCACTTTTGCTTTGAGAATTAAGTCTTTTTCTCATTAAATCCCAGCCTCACCAAATTATTCCAGGTGTCAAAGTATAAACAATATCGGGATTTATATTGGGAATAGTACAGTTGCCAATGTGAAATTATAACTACAGAAAGTAAAAATAAAAAATACCCCCTAGTAATCCTTGCCTAACATATATATAACATATATATATATATATATATATATATATATATACATATATATATATATATATATATATATATATATATATATATATATATATATATATATATATATATATATATTATATATTATATATATCAGGCTATTGAAGAATATGTTTGAGTCTGTATTTGTGATTTGACAGGTGCCGCTGTTGGATGAGAAGCATGTGTTCAGGAGTCACAGTACCAACACTAGCAATGGCATCTCTGCCCCATCAAGTGGCTGCCGTACTAGTTGGCATGCTCGCCCTGACACTACTCCACGGTAAGTACTCTATCCATATATCTACAAGTGCATAGAAAGGGAAAAATGCTAAATGCAATATTTGTTCTCTGTGTGTGTACATTATGTGAGTTTAGTGGAAGACAGGAAACATGAAGACTTTGACTTACATTTCTATGTCTCCATCGTTTAGAAAATGCATTACATTTCCATCATATATGAATATATTTATAGAAAGGTATCATGCAAAAACGTTTTCTATTTACCTATATAAGATTAGATCTACATGTAGAAGAATATACGTAAAATATACTACTGGTTTGCGTTATAAATTCATTAGTAAATTTCTGTTTTGTCAATGTGGTATGACACATTTCCTCGCCTCAACCAGGAATTGAACTGAAGATGTCTGTTTAAGAGACAGGCCTTTTTGCCACTCAGCTACTTTTACCAGCCACGTCTACTATATATATATATATATATATATATATATATATATATATATATATATATATATATATATATATATATATATATTTATAGACAGGATATGTATATATATTGTTGACAAGATCAAAAGTTTGATTTATCGTCGATAAAGTAAACACCATATCACCATATGTATATTAAACAGATTTATGTGTTCAAAAGTATATTCATATCGAAATAGTAGTAATTACATTGAAGCAAGTATACTGCTGACATTTCAAAAGTAGGACAAGCTATTTCAAAATGGTACATTTGACTGATTTGTATTCTGGATGCTATTTATTTAATTATACAATCGTTGGGTAATGACACAGTGTCTGCCAACATGTATTCTATCTAAATCTTAATTACTGTGAAGAGCGAGAAGGCCTTAGGAAATGGGCCTGGGATTTTTCTTAGATATTTAGTATTTATTCATGTCAGAGAGTTATCTTACCAGAACAGATAGGATTGAGACAAACACAGAAGTCAATATAGCTCTCAGGAAGTGCAAATCCTGCATCCATTTCACAGAGTCAATGGTGTCAGTCATCGATTTGTCATGTCTGCCCACAAATGGCAAACTCCCATCAAATATACATGATGAATGCTCGACTGGTATTGCCTGGAAGGGAGATTCAGTTTCCCTCGAACAAAAGCAGCGTCTGGGATACAGTTATTAGACCCTGTATGGTATGTCTGGTCCCTTGGGGGGAGGGGGACAAACAAAGATTGTGATGTCTAACAGGGTAGATATAATGATACTCTACAGATAAGACGCCACAAGATAGTGACTAAATTGTATCACGTTTCTGTGCCCCTGGACAGCTTAATATCCGATTGTATAGGAAACGTAGATTAGATCTATGGTATATGAGAGGCCACATAAGGGGACATCATATTTCCTTCCAGAGCCTCAAACAGGCACAGAACACCTCAAAGATGTTCACATGTCTGTACTTTCCCTTAAGAGACTGTTTGAAGGCAACTTTCTGGTATCTTATTTAACAGACGTAAAGGAAGTGTTTGGAATGTGTCCAGAGTTGACTTTTTCATTTGAACAATCAATCGAGTTGTAAATGACTTTAATCTTTCACAATTATAAGTATGGGAACGTCAATTGAAGATTCTAGTTAAAACTAGAATTATAGTGAACTTCCCTGTGACTTTTTCCTACACCGTGAATAACAAATATTAAACCCCACTCTTCACATTTGATACAAATAAAACTTCCAATCGTCATTTAATTACATGGGTATAGCTATAGGTTGGGAAGTGCACATTTGGAAACCTGAGTATTTAAAGTTTGCAACCAAAAATCTCAAGGAGATGATATATTCCTATTTATCTCTTTTTGCCTTTTTATTCTTCTGTTTTGGGGACATTATACTATTTAAATCCCCTCTGATATACCTTTCTTACAGGGGGAAGGGACAAATAATTAGCCTTTTGTAAATGATTAACGGTTCTATATTCTATATGATAATACGGTTCTATATTCTATATGATAATACGGTTCTATATTCTATATGATAATACGGTTCTATATTCTATATGATAATACGGTTCTATATTCTTTATGATAATACGGTTCTATATTTTATATGATAGTACGGTTCTATATTCTATATAATACAGTTCTATATTCTATATGATAATACGGTTCTATATTCTATATGATAATACAGTTCTATATTCCTTATGATAATACGGTTCTATATTCTTTATGATAATACGGTTCTATATTCTATATGATAATACGGTTCTATATTCTTTATGATAATACGGTTCTATATTCTATATGATAATACGGTTCTATATTCTATATGGTAATACGGTTCTATATTCTATATGATAATACGGTTCTATATTCTATATGATAATATGGTTCTATATTCTATATGATAGTACGGTTCTATATTCTATATAATACGGTTCTATATTCTATATAATACGGTTCTATATTCTATACGATAATACGGTTCTATATTCTATATGATAATAAGGTTCTATATTCTATATGATAATACGGTTCTATATTCTATATGATAATACGGTTCTATATCTAAAATGTTGTAATGGATGAAATAAAGCAATTATCTGCTCCTCTTGTCTGAGCCATCACTGTGAGATGATTCACGTTTGTATGGTGCTGCTGGATTAAGACGGAAGGCGGATATCCATGTGGTGACGGGGATTAAGGGCGAGTGGACACAGTGTGACAGTTGGGAGACATATAGCCGCAGGGATTAGGATATGGAAAACAGGGAATTCTCGGGAGGTTTCTGTACGATATGACAGCTTAGAAGACTCAATACTTACTTTAGCATAACAACCCTACCAAACAGTTATTTCCGAGCGCAAGAGTATTACTCAATGTCTCATTCTTACAATATTTTTAAAAATCTAAGTAACAAAATTACACTTTTCCATGTAGTTAAATATCTAAGTAGCCAGGGTGATCAATTAAGAATAAGCCTCTCATTTAGCCTGTAACGAGACGAGAAACCTCTTTTAAAAGGTTGGGTTCCATTTAATGGCAACAAGATAAAGATTGTTCAATATATAGGATTCATGACTTATTGGGAGTGATTTCCAGAATGATTGACCTATTTTGAGGCATAGTATAACGCTATGTCTCAGTCCTATATGAACAGAGACCCATTATTTCTGTATGGTTTCTTCAGGAATGACAGACACGTGCCATTTATAATGACAAATCCATTCCAATACCATGACTATATTTGGGTTGACAGACCCATTACAACATTAATATTTCTTTGGGAGTACCAGAACCCTTCCATCACTTACGCCCCTACTATTTGGAATGAAGTATGTTCCCAATTTCAAGTCCCAGTTTACAACTGATTCCAGACCCATTTCAACATTAATATTTCTTTGAGAGCAAGAGAATACTTCCATCACTTACGCCCCTACTAAACTATATGCCCAATTCCAACTCCCGTTTCACATCTCATTCCAGCACTTACATTTTCAGTCCATAATACCCGCCTCATTCCTGCACAGTATTGCAGTCTGTAAACACTCAGTTTGATGCCACGGCTCCAATAAAAGCCCCATTCTGAAAGAAACCCAAATCCACCTGGGCATTAATAATGGTCTGGTAAATTGAGAAATATGGCTCAACTAAGGCAGAGGTTTGCACCATCATAAGTGCTGTAATTAATTCATATGGTGTGCTGGAAACAATGCAAAGCCTCCTTCTGATTATAACACTGAAATCTTCTTGAAAAAGTGTTTCATTGGTTGAAGCAGACTGTGACAAACCATAATTCCCTTTTTCCAATTTCATGAAGCAGATTTTTATCTCCCATTGTCAAGCAGGCATCGTGTTTATCAAGCTATAATATCCAAGTCTACATGCATAATAGATGGTCACCAAAGATATTAAGGGCCGGATTGGTGTAGAGTTATGGGTGAAAATGGACCTAGGTTGCAACTGTGTGGATAAGATGAGATAAGCAGAGAACAGATTCTACATAGCTTGTCAATGGCCTCTGACGTTTATGACCTAAAGGTTCTATAAATCTCGCACTAGGGAGGTATAGCGACCTTTTCTGACCATTCATTGCTTTCTTATTGGATCGAGATGTCACAATATGCGGTCTAAAACGTGTTTCTGCAAAGCCTTCATGTCACTTAGCCTTTAAATCATCAGAGTCTCTGTAATATCATAAAGGTTTTGCTGTGTTTAGAATGGGCACTCGATCCTGATGGTGGCCTAAAACGCCCTCCCAACCTCACTGGCCCCTGCTTCTAATTGTGTCACCCGTTCAATTCCACTGGGAATGTTCTTTTTGCTACTTGGGCCACCCTTTTAAGGCATTCTGTCACAGTTTGTACGCCCCCGTGTCTTGTTCACTGCCCTTCTCCGGAACCACTCCTCTCTCTCATATGCAGAACATGTACTGTACAAGGTTTAGCACAGCGCCATTTGTTAGAGCGGTTTAATAGTGTAAGACACATGCATCTGTTTGTTGTGACTGTTGTTTGTGCATCTATTTAATTGACACAGACACAGAGAGTATTAGGTTTATTGTCTCATAAAAAGTCTACTTTAAACCATGCACATCTGTTCATCAATCAATGTAGTTTTTGTTGATTAATTTATACCAATTGAGTGATTACTTGGTGCTTTGGTGGCTGGGAGGGCTCACCATAATTTTAACAATATATATACAGAGAAGATCAGTAGATTGGGGCGAGGGGTTCAACTCATTAGGGTGATACATTCAACATATTGCATCAAATCTGATTACAACAGCGTAAATACGATTACCATCCTGTCCTGCCCTGTACAGTTACAATGTAGACATTGAATTGGGGCAGACATCATTATGTCAAAATGTATTGCAGACTTCAATATGCTGATGACACTTTGACACAGCTAACTTCAAAGCTTCGGTGATGTTGTGATTAAAGGTTGTAGATGTGGCAGAACTATCTATAAAATATATACGTTGAGCTGTAATGGACAAACCAAGAGCAGAAATAAGTAAAGCAGTGTCCTGCAACTATAGCTCGGTCTCCTGCTACCCGTTATACCATCACCAGGCTGCCTTTGTTAGAGTGTGAGACTGTGACCCACCTAAATTAAACGTCACGTCCTAATGCTATTTCCAGAAGTAAGGTGCAAGGTTATTTTACTACAAAATTGAATTTCCGACAACATTTTTTGAATAGCCACCAAACTGTTTAAGAAAGCGATGTGTTTTCAGTAAAGCGACTAGATCTGAGCGGCTTGATAGACCGTATTTCAAAACTGTCAAGATATTGAAGCATGTCAAATTGTGCAGCGACAAAACTGGAGGATGGGGTCATAGCGACAGCCCAATAGCGATAACGGGTTGCCGACGAAGTGGAGTGAGCTATTAATTCCAGGAAACGGCCCATGCAATTTAGACTTCCGGTGCAGGGAACGCTGGGAATATGGCAGTGGTGATGGCGCTGTAATGCGCTTCCACCAGTTTGCAGTGCTCATTTGTACTCACTTCACATTGTAGCTGGCTATAAACGGTCTTAACAATTACACAGTGCCCATTCTTTAGTCTAAATGGTCATTGCCGCCTTGGGTAGGGGGCCAAGGTGGGTCATTTCATCATTAGTCAAACTCTAGAAATGACCACCATATCACTTGTGTCCCCCTTTCCGTCTGGTCACTTGCATTACTGGCCACTAGTCTTCTGTAGAGCTATTATGTCTGACATTTGCTTAAATAATAAGTCAATGGTATGACCTTGGCGGTCTGTATAGCATTCGGTTAGCACTATTTATCTGAAGCCTTCCCTCAGGGTATCGCCTGAATTATTAAATAAATCACTTTATTTGACAAAGTGATCAAGTCCTTTCCTGTTTCCTGAACTATGGGGAAGCTATTACATTCCCCGCACCAATACAACACCTCGATTCAGCATGATAAAATGTCATTTTGAATCATGGTGAAAATAATAAATGAAAACCTTAAATATTACCATAAATTACAAGAAACAGTTAATGAGCAGTTACCAGATCAATAGGGATAACGTTCCAGAAATCCCAGGAAAAACGAGTTCCATTTTCAGGATGAATAAATAATTATATTTTGTTCACATTGATTATGCACATGACAACAGTTTTATTGAACAATTAAGTGTGGTATTGGAGTAATAAAACTAAAATGTGAAGTAGCCTGGAAATAAATCTGGATATAGTGATAATGGAGTTCGAGGCATTATTGTCAATATTACAGCAATTATTATTGGATTCTAGGTTAGAAAAGATTTGTTGTACTTAAAGTGGATTACATTCATATCATAGGATAGCTGTAAAAATACAGTCAGGCAACAACAAAAGCCTGAAGGTTTTTACCCATGATATTCTGTGCACATGAATGATATTATTTACATATAAATGGTATTATGTGCACATGAATGATAATATTTACATATAAATGGTATTATGTGCACATGAATGATATTTTGTACACATGAATGATATTATTTACACATAAATGGTATTATGTGCACATATTATGTGTACATAAATGTGTTATGTACATATAAATGATATTATGTAGACATGAATGATATTATGAAGACATGAATAATAGTATGTACATATGAATGATATTGGGTATACACATATATACATGGATTATATTATGTACACATGAGTGATATTGGGTATACACATGAGTTGATGGTCGTGACATACAACAAATTGTAGGTGTGCACTACAGAGTGAATTATTGTCAGAGTCTATTCAGATATTGAATGCACGGGATGTGTACCCATTTCACGCCATTCATGACGTTAATACAAGATCATTCAGTATTGCATAGCCATAAAATAACAAAAGTCAACAAGCTTGAGAAGATGGCTTCCTTTGACGTGTCTCCTCACAGTGAGACAGACAGCTTGTTCACACAAGCGGCTCGGATACCCGTCAATAAAGCGACATGACAATCCATACAAGGCCTTTTTGCTGTCAATGTAAAAGAAATGTAGGAGAAAATTGTCAATATGTACACGTACATTATATAAAAATTATGTTATTTGGTGTTTTGCTTTCATTGAATTTTCATTCCGGATGGACCAATAATTATTCAAATAGGAGAGGATGGGGGATAATTGCAATGCTTTTCCCAGTACGATACCCTTTAACCTTTTGTTTGTCTTGCATTTTGGACCCATTTCCCCCAAAGGTGTTCTTAATATATTTTATCGTTCTATGTTCTCAGCAATATATTTTATTTGCAAATGTCCTTTACAGGAAATATTAATGGTATGTTATTAATTCCATGTATTACCCTATATCATATTGTTTTCTCGAATCCAAGATGCCTCTATATACATCATAATATGCTCAATATCCCATATTTACATGACTTATGAGAGATATTCATTCCATACATTTATGGTCCATTTATCACTTGATATTACCTTGCATAGAATGCCGTTTACGGTACATATGAAGAACCATTGCATGCTTGGAAATGCAGAGGCTTAAATTACTTTTGTATATTACTCTATAATGGTGTATATGAAAAATGAAGACATTGACATCGAGTCATGGGAATCGGCATATGTTGTGTAATATGTATCACAGTGCTATGGGCAACAACAATGTCTCCTACTAGCCCTAGTCAAACATGCTACTGTGTATTCCAAATTACACACCAAAATATTAATTAAAGCCAAAGCCTCTTTATTGCCACTGACTCTCGCCTTGATCCCCCCCAGGCCTTGGGGCATGGAATGTGGGTTATAACACTTTCTTGTTAAATGCCTGATCTCTTGAAGTGTTTGCCGGTCTATTAAGGATGTTCAATACTAAATGTTTGAACAGGATTTAGCTATTAAGATGAATTCCGGTAGGCCACACTCTAAGCTTTTATTCAAATGTTGTGAGAAGTTAAGATAAGTATCTCTAGTAAGTGGTTGTCAGATTTAAGTAAGCATAGTTTTCATCCTCTGTAATTGAACCTTAAGGGCAAAAAGATACATAAGATTTAGTGTTGCTTTTAGTAATTGGTGTGCTCATATTCAATGCTAAGCTTCTCTATATGTTAAGATTATTGCATAAATATCGAGGTGGTTCAACTGAAAGTAGTAAAGGTGCAAAATACAATGTTATCCAATTATCACACCTTTATTGCTATATAGTCATTACATTAACCAATATTATATCTTCATTTATATGACTAATATAAATATCTTTCATATGCAACAGTGCATAAGGGATAGACGATAGTAATACGTATATATTTAGATAAATCTTCTGAGGTGAAAGAACAATAACAATATATTTCAACGGAATCCTTATTTTACGTGTTTCATGTTGACACAAATCCTGAGAGTCAACTGTTTGCAGTGTTAAAATGTTGTTTCAAATCAATTCAAGTATTTTGTCACAGACTGTTGCTTATTTGCACATGTGTTGTGTAAGTATATTTTGAAAGCATTTTTGCCCTAGGCTTGTGTGCATTAGCAGTTTGCCTCTCAGTGCTGAGCTTTTAGCCTATATATACTGAGATAACTAGCTCCATTGGGCTTTCCTTGTAAATATAATAAGTTATCTAACCGTCGGTAACACATGTGAAAGGGTTGATGGGTATTATGAGCTAGAACACCACCAGTGATTTATTTACCAAAGGAGTATCAAAACAAGAAGATAGTTTGGATGGTGATGAAATATCTTCACCTATATCTTTGTTTCTTTACATTACTTGTATCAATGACTTGAATACCAATCCAAATTAAATCTATTTAACTGTATAGACTCCATATTGTGGGAAGTGTGGGAAAATACATCTGACCTTTTTGAATACTGTAATTATGTCAACTGGATCAATGTATCAAATACTAGGATTGCACAACACGAGTGGGGATATAACGTTCAATTGACTTAATTTCACCCATGGACTATTGGCGTTGTAGAAATGGGGTTCTCATTGTCTGGTTTAATCCATGAAAAGTATTCACCTTTTCAAAATCTAGTCAGCTGAGTTTAAGCCCAGAGTGCTATTTATTCTGTATATTGTGGTCGATTCTGACTCTTCAGTAGAGTACATTTCGGTGGGAATATGGTTTCCAGTCTGCAGATAATTTGATGTTTATTTTGATTTATTATTCCTCTACTGTAGGGGGCGGCACATGTCCAATCGAGCTGGGTTTGAATGAAACAGAAATTCTACTGTCAATAATAATAACATATGATATATAGTGCAAGTCGCAGTAAAATGAATAGCTCCCACTCTGACAGTATTTGACAGATGATATACTACATAGACTAATCTGTGTTCATACTTGCAATAGAAAACCAATCAAAAGTCACTTTGAAAGCTTTGTTTGTTTCTCTTGGTGACAATGAATTTCCCTGGTTTTGTGATGGGTGGCCATCTTGGGAGGCATGTGGGAATGTGGTTTCGGCAAAATGGGAGAATTGCAGGTCTGATTGTTGGTTCTGTGGGGAATATACCCTGCCGATTGCTTTGTTAGTCTTCAACATATGCAGACGTCCCACAGGCATGTGTTCAACAATGGATAGTGATTTGGGTCTTGTGCTGTATTGGAGATGTATGATGTGCTTTCCCATGATGCATTGTAACACTCAATATGGAAACGAGGCCAGATCAATATGGCGGCCAATAATGGCTGACTCCTTCATCTTGCAACTTCCTTTACACTGGTACCCACTCGGCTCGCTAGTCAGGACTTGTACTCGGTATTTTGTGGCCTAGAGACTTTACTCTGTGAATGCATGTTTTATTGGACAGTGACAGAGACTTAGCGAGACTACCATAAGTTACCATTACCCACAGCCGCCATCTTGGTCCCCTGCCTTACACGTGTCCCTTACAAATGAAACCAATTTGTCGGTCGTGAATAGGTGCGACGCATCTCTATAGAGATGTGATAGTGTCGTGGATCGCCTAGCTCTATACAGGTGTTCTTCAAGGTTCTTCTCCATAACCCCAACATTCAGGCATAAGAAATGATAAATGGAAACTGCCTGTTATGGACCTGCTACTTATAAAACTGCATATAAGAATCTCTAAAAGGAAATAAAAGTGTGCTGCTTAAAACTATATTTTTACGCACTTATATAGTTGACTGACCTATAAATGACAATATTGAGAAAGTTATACGATGTTCTTAAACACAATTTATGTTGATATTTTAAATGTTGTTCTCAGTATATTCGCTTAATTTCAATAACAGATAACATGCATTCTAATCCTGTAAAAACAATCATGATTCTGAAATGAATTGATTCTCGAGCATAGTGAAATGCCAACAGTATTACAAAGAAAGACTTATTTTAGGGAGACTTTCAAACAGGCACAAATATTCCTTTTTTGTGGTTGTCAGGGTCATGTGAATGTTATTCCTGTTGTCTTTGTTGGGCAGTCTGCTCAAAAGAACTCTTCTGTCAAGGAGATGCCCTGTGGATGCTCACCTGACAACAATTTCCGGTCCTCTGACCCTGTTGCACATCTGTGTCCAAGGCTTTACACGGGACTTGATTTAACGCTCAAGTTAATTCAGCTGGCATAGTTATTTGAATGTATGTAGACACATATATAAAATTATCACATCTATATAATTATTAACTCTATATATATTTGAAGAAATTTGTTTGCCTGTTCATGTCTAAAACAATACAATATTAGTTTTCCTTGTTATCATTGTGGCTTTTACCTAAAAATGACAGGTTTGTCTGTAATATGATTGGATGAAATTGCTGGTTTGTGACAGCCAAATGATGACAGGAAATCACAGGGTTCAGGAAACAAAGTAATTTGTGCCAGCACCAGGTCGGCACCAGAGGGCTCTGGTGAGGTCACATGACCCACGTGTCGCTCCAACGTGGGTCACGTGATATGCCCTGAAATAGTTTCCTGCTATTATCTTTAATTTCTTTTACGGAAAGACAGAAAGATTAACCATCACAAATATATGGCGGATTGTGGCATTTGTGCACACATATAAAAATATAAATACAGTATTTACCACACATGTTCCTTTTTTCTGTTATGCGTTATTAGGTAAAATTACTACATGCATCTGCGTATCAAACTCCTTTGCTTACATCATTTTCATACCAACAGAACTTAAACAAGAACAAGATTATTTATACTAGAGAGAGAAAAGGAATACAATGAACAATAACAAGTATTGGCGTTATATATTTTATTCTAATTTTAATCCAGTCAATATGCTATAAGGGATTATTGCAGAGTCAAGCTCTTTATATTTGATACAGAAAGGGTTAAACAATTGTTCAAAAGGAAATATACAGGTTTGAATTCTTAAGGCATACCTATATTTTTCTATACATGAACAATTCAATGTAGGGTCATCTGAATGTAATTTGACATCATGATATCTTCTAATTGCTGAATAGATTTTGTCAACTTCAAAGCTTTATCAGTTAAGGTAGTTTCCTGCCATATTCCCGGACAGATCATAAACCACTTGCACAATGATTCATCAGAATTGGCTGACTGACATCACAGTCAACAACACAGGGTCACATAAAATAGCCAATGGGCATCATCAGATGAAAGGGATTGGAATGTATTCTGTTATTGAGTGACCCCAATGTACTTTATCGCAAATTGTATAGACATAAATAATAAGCAGATATGATAATTTTAATATTAATGACTTTTTTGTGCTGCATTTCATACCATTTGATAGTAATTTCTTGAATCTGAGCTTTGTTATGGGACGTCTTAAATATTTCATAAACAGCCGAAAGAGGACACGGTGGGAGCTAATGACCTCACTTGTTTGTGCAGTCATGCGCACTGGGGACATTTACTCACCTTTCATGTCTGTGATTGGTGGGAATGGCAGTGCAGAGAGACCATGGGACCAAATAACCTGATACTTAATACCATTTCCTATGGCTTACTGGCCGATTCTTGCCACCAGGGTCCTGGTGAAAATGAGGGATTAAGTGAGCGCCCTTGTTTAACTCCAACAGGCTTTAACATTACCGCTGATCAACAGGAACTACTGAAGAGATATCCTCTAATATTTAGCAAATATCTAGGTCAAACATTGAGGAGCACACATCTCTTGGACAAAGTGGAAAACTCTCTAGTGCACCATGTCTACATTTGTAAGTACACCATACAAGAGGAATTCAGTTAAGCAGCTTGATTGTCAAAGCAATTTGGTGCATTCTTCTCCAAGCGAGAATGAAAGGCTTCTTCTCTTGCCCTCATTACTTAAGATTTTACATAGTTTTGAAATAATTCTGTATCATAAACAAGAGAAATCTTGAGATATCAATCCATTCTGCACTCGATAAAGGTAGATTGTCTGCAGCGCATTTGGAGTAGAGGCAGCCGACTATTGCCTTTGTGCTAACTCGAGATGACAGAAATGCAAGTCAAGGAGAAGCTCAAACGGATGCTTGCCAAGATCCAACCTTGAACAGGTAGACATCCTAAGAGCAAATTCTGCTTTAATGGCCAAACTTAAAACAAATAACTTACATGCGTATTCTTTCTTTGTTGTTGAATATAAACAGGTGCGTTCAATAAATAGTTATTGTTGCATTGTTCTCACTCATTTTGCAATATTAGATGCTATAAGAACAATATAATAAATAACATTGATATTTACATAAAATGGCCCTTAAGAGATTTTGGTGCATTATTCGAGCCACTTTCATTTGGTTTCAAAGCTTGGGTATAGCTAACATAAAAAGTTGGGGTGGGACAAGTACTTCGGTCATGCTGCATAGACGAGAAAAGTGGATTTGTTTTCCATTCTAGCCTATGCTCCATGACCGGTTATCAGGGGCTGTGGTTTGTGTTATTATGTCCATGTGATAATACAAAAGAAAGACCCCAGTCACTATTCAAACAGAGTAGGGCATTGAGTTCCGGTGACAGGTTTCTATCTTACCAGATATAGTCTATACAGTGCTGAACATTTGTTAAAACAACCAAGAGGCCTGGACTTGGCAGAGGCCTGGACTTGGCAGAGGCCTGGACTTGGCAGAGGCCTGGACTTGGCAGAGGCCTGGACTTAGGAGAGGCCTTACTGGAAACACCATTGAGTATGGGGAATTTAAAAAATTGCACAATATTGTGTTGAGAGCGCGTTTGCAAGTTTTGTTCGGGAGGGCGAAGACAATCATGATCTTGGATGCCAAGGTGTTATGATATGAAATCCAGAATGGCTGAAACCAGAATGGCTGACATTAGGTCGGAAAATGCCTCACTGCTTTAAAAGGGTTTCCACTTGTTCGGAAGTTATAAGTCATTTCGAGTTTTCTACTTCCATTGTCCTGTTATTGTCCTGTTATTGTCCTGTTATTCTCTTGTTGTGGTGTTCAAACCATAATGTAATATTCTCGGCATGTACACACATTTAAACACCGGACGTTGATTTGTTGGGGCATAGATATATTGTAATATGGGAGAAAGCCATTAGGTTGTGTTATGTGCCATCTTACGAGCCAGAGATTGGCTTGAGGAAGATCATATTTGCACCTGAATGTAAACAGTCTCATCAAAAACGGCATATATAACTAAAAAATCTATTTTGGGGGGATTATTTTATTGAGACAGCGCATGTATTTTCCTTACTTAATAATGTAATGACACAATGCTGAAAACAATCAGAACATCTTGTCTCTGTTCTCATTGTAGGTCACTGTCTCTGTTCTCATTGTAGGTCACTGTCTCTGTTCTCATTGTAGGTCACTGTCTCTGTTCTCATTGTAGGTCACTGTCTCTGTTCTCATTGTAGGTCACTGTCTCTGTTCTCATTGTAGGTCACTGTCTCTGTTCTCATTGTAGGTCACTGTCTCTGTTCTCATTGTAGGTCACTGTCTCTGTTATCGTTGTAGGTCAATGTCTCTGTTCTCATTGTAGGTCACTGTCTCTGCTCTCATTGTAGGTCACTGTCTCTGTTCTCATTGTAGGTCACTGTCTCTGTTCTCATCGTAGGTCACTGTCTCTGTTATCGTTGTAGGTCAATGTCTCTGTTCTCATTGTAGGTCACTGTCTCTGCTCTCATTGTAGGTCACTGTCTCTGCTCTCATTGTAGGTCACTGTCTCTTATCTCTCCTTGTTTGTGTTCCGTCCAATTTAGTTTATACATATTACTGTTGTTGAATACAAAGTGTATGGAATTTCAGATTTTCTTTAAGTCTTATGTACGATTGAGTTATTTCACTGTCGTTTTGGCGTGTTGATAACACACCATAAAATATGAGTTTGGGATTTTGGGTGGATGCTTTGTCATAAATAGGATTTTTTAGGCTGAGCAGGAGCCATGCAAAACTAAACATATCATATAACTTTGTGTTCAGATAATAGTTATGTCAGGAGTCGTGTGTTGGGGAACAAATGGTGACATCTCATGGTCACATTATTCGCAATTGAAATGAATGCAGAAATAGCTGTGAACATCTGAGATTTCATGAGAAATATATCAAACGTAACATGAATATCGTTTGGCCTGGATAAAACAAACGTCTACGACAGCAACCTCCATATATGACTTTGTATAATATAATATGACTATATTTCTTGTAAATGAATTTTCAACTGTGAATTGATTTTGTGTGTCATCATATTTCATTATAACTCAGTTTTCAAATATGGGTTTAAAAAACAGTGCAGTTTAACGAATGGCCAGTGAAATTAATTCATTTCATATTGGTGTGCTGTAAATGTGTATATCTCGTGGTATATTTGGTAAACATTTATGGCCAAGTTTGGGGCTTTGATTCTTTAATGATAACCTTATATAGATTGCAACTATACAGTATCTATTTCAGATATAAGCGTTAAGGGGGGCACTTTTTTAAAAAATAGAAATCCTGTGATAAGTTGTGTATAAGATAAGATATGGTCACGTGATCCTACACAGTATAGTGCCGAGTTGAAGCGGTGCCGAATTATGTGAGCGAGGTCCAGTGACCGCGCTCTATCTGATGTACACGACCAGCCACGGACAAAAGAGGTATTGAGATGTTACCTAAGACATGCACAGCTAGTTGACAATTGTTGTTTGAATCAGTTGACCTTGTTATGCAAGGAGTTATGGAGGTTCTCATGTAGGTATATTGACATGGATTGGTTGTGCAGAGCACAGCATTGTTGATATCGTCAAATTTCTACCTCCACACAGCAGCGTGTACTAAAATGTTTCAACCACATTAAGTGGTTAAATTTGCAATGTTCAGTCTGTTATATTACTCTGCATTTAACAGGTAGTATTCATTTATTACAGTCATTGCCCTGTTTTTGATATCATTCAAAGTTTGGAAATCCCCGAGTCATAAATACTTGCCTTACTCACAAAAATATCATCAAATCTGAATTGACCAACATTAGGTCATAAACTGTAGCCAGGCGTTTGGCACATAATTCAGCAATGAGTACAACTGCCAGTTCAAAGCAAATCTATTTAATATATTCTTTCACCAATGAGTGGATGGACAGATTTGATGAATACTGATGACTTGCGCTCGATTCTGTGCGCACATTTATAGCTCTGGTGGCAGGGACTGATAAGACAGAGAGGTCCTGTTTTGGAGGGTTTACAAACATGGGTTATTAACCATCCTGAAGGTCATAACAAATCATCAAATCTTACACATATAACTGCAAGAGAGATAATACCCATGCTTTTATTTTGTGATAAGTTCATTTCTGGATGATATATGCATGAGTTACCAGAATAACAAATCCAATAAATACCAAAATATCAATGTGTTGACTTCAAGGAATAGACCAGTAACAGATGTTTTTAGAATTGGATTATCAAATTGACATAATAATATAAATCTCAAAACAATGCTTTATACATCGATTTGAAGATAGGAGTGAGAAACGATTCAGAGGATTTGAACCTGTGATGTCTGACTGATGTACTGGGCTAAACAGCCAGGGATCAGATTCAAGCATAGAGACAGATATACTGAGACAAGTGTCTACTCTCTTATATGATAGAAGGCCGAGCAGTTAATTAACAAGTCATTTAAAGCTCCTGCCAACGTTCCGATAAACATTAACTTTGAAGGACCAGAAATCCATTGTTTGTTTCGCCTTAAAGATCAATCACTATAATGCGATTTGGATTGCCAAGAATGACAATTGCATGAAATGTTATGGTTTTAAACACAAATGAGAATTGTGTGATGTCAATTTTGTTTCAGGCAAAAATGTACACCAGGGGGCACGACGGTCAATATCAAAGTGCGCATGGCAGAAGATGTTCTGTTTGATATTTTGGGATGTGATCATGACAAGGTCATAAAGCACTCAGACGTTCTTCTCATTAATCAGCTGCAGATGATTATTGCCTCCCTACATGCACAGACTGTATTATGAATCAGTGAATATCATCCATAAATAGCTTCATGTAATCACAGACTATTAGCTTGACATTGCCCACAGAGGAAACATAAAAATGATAGAAAACTTGAAGAGTTTCTGGAAGACATCGCTTGAGCGTATTGACAGTGCTGTTTGAGACATGTATTAATATGTCTGGTTATGTATCGTGTCATGGTTACTGGCATTGGATCATGTCATGGTTACTGAAATTGAAGCATGTCATGGTTACTGGCATTGAAGCATGTCATGGTTACTGGCATTGTAGCGCGTCATGGTTACTGGCATTGTAGCGCGTCATGGTTACTGGCATTGTAGCGCGTCATGGTTACTGGCATTGAAGCATGTCGTGGTTACTGGCATTGAAGTGTGTTATGGTTACTGGCATTGAAGTGTGTCATGGTTACTGGAATTGAAGCATGTCATGGTTACTGGCATTGAATCATGTCGTGGTTACTGGCATTGAAGCATGTCATGGTTACTGGCATTGTAGCGTGTCATGGTTACTGGAATTGAATCATGTCATGGTTACTGGCATTGTAGCACGTCATGGTTACTGGCATTGAAGTGTGTCAGGTTACTGGCATTGTAGTGCGTCATGGTTACTGGCATTGAAGTGTGTCACGGTTACTGGCATTGTAGCGTGTCATGGTTACTGGAATTGAATCATGTCATGGTTACTGGCATTGTAGCACGTCATGGTTACTGGCATTGAAGTGTGTCACGGTTACTGGCATTGTAGCGTGTCATGGTTACTGGCATTGTAGCGTGTCATGGTTACTGGAATTGAATCATGTCATGGTTACTGGCATTGTAGCACGTCATGGTTACTGGCATTGAAGTTTGTCATGGTTACTGGCATTATAGCGCGTCATGGTTACTGGCATTGTAGCGTGTCATGGTAACTGGCATTGTAGCACGTCATGGTTACTGGCATTGAAGTGTGTCAGGTTACTGGCATTGTAGTGCGTCATGGTTACTGGCATTGAAGTGTGTCACGGTTACTGGCATTGTAGCGTGTCATGGTTACTGGAATTGAATCATGTCATGGTTACTGGCATTGTAGCACGTCATGGTTACTGGCATTGAAGTGTGTCACGGTTACTGGCATTGTAGCGTGTCATGGTTACTGGCATTGTAGCGTGTCATGGTTACTGGAATTGAATCATGTCATGGTTACTGGCATTGTAGCACGTCATGGTTACTGGCATTGAAGTGTGTCATGGTTACTGGCATTGTAGCGCGTCATGGTTACTGGCATTGTAGCGTGTCATGGTTACTGGAATTGAATCATGTCATGGTTACTGGCATTGTAGCACGTCATGGTTACTGGCATTGAAGTTTGTCATGGTTACTGGCATTATAGCGCGTCATGGTTACTGGCATTGTAGCGTGTCATGGTTACTGGCATTGAAGCGTGTCATCATTACTGAAATTGAAGTGTGTCATGGTTACTGGCATTGTAGCGCGTCATGGTTACTGGCATTGAATCATGTCATGGTTACTGACATTGAAGCGTGTCATGGCTACTGGAATTGAATCATGTGATGGTTACTGGCATTGAAGTGTGTCATGGTTACTGGAATTGAAGTGTGTCATGGTTACTGGCATTGGATCATGTCATGGTTACTGGAATTGGATCATATCATGGTTACTGGAATTGAAGCATGTCATGGTTACTGGCATTGAATCATATCATGGTTACTGGCATTGAAGCGTGTCATGGCTACTGGCTTTGAATCATGTCATGTGTGCTGACATTGAAGTGTGTCATGGTTACTGGAATTGAAGTGTGTCATGGTTACTGGAATTGAAGTGTGTCATGGTTACTGGCATTGGATCATGTCATGGTTACTGGAATTGAAGCATGTCATCATTACTGGAATTGAATCATATCATGGTTACTGGCATTGTAGCGCATCATGGTTACTGGCATTGTAGTGCGTCATGGTTACTGGCATTGTAGCGCGTCATGGTTACTGGCATTGTAGCGTGTCATGGTTACTAACATTGTAGCATGTCATGGTTACTGGCATAGTAGCATGATTGACTAACCTATTCAATATTATTATCCCCCACGCATGTCCTTTACTCCAGTTTTCACCTCCAAAGTTAAGTATGTTCTCATGTGGGATAAAATGTCACGTTATTAACTGAATATGAGAGGAAGAGAAATGTTCATTAAGCTTATGCTAATTATGAATGATTCTAATCGATGAAAGAATATGATAATCATTAAAAATTCAGTTTCATTCATCAGCCTTATCAAGTTCGTTTTAGGTTTCTGTTAGGGTTTAAATATCTAGTGAAAAGTTAATCTCCATGGCGAGACAATAGATTCAAGAGAGAGTTGCTCAGGAAAACAAACCAATATGTAATTGTTCTTTACCCTAATCACGGGGGTGAACTTATGTTACTGTCTCCAATCCCATAATACCCACTGTGGTAACCATGGCAGCCATTTCCTGCTACTTGTCGACTACTTCCGGTGTATAGAATCTGAATATAGTTGAACTAAATTTGGCCTAAATTGTGTCTCGTTCAACTTTTATATTTGCTTTAAAGTATGAACTATGCATGAAATATATAAAAAGCAATCCATTTGAAGAGAAACGCACCAAGAACAGATTAAAAGAAATTCACCAACAACTCCAGAGGCCTTTTTGTCAATATAAAACGAATTTGGGGAATGGGAGGGTTTAGCACTTTAAACTTCTCCCTTGGGTGGTGAGGACAAGCGACAAGGTCGTGATGGAGACATCTGGACACTTTGATTGTGGTCCCTGCGGCCTTAAAGTACAAGTTTTAAGCCCTTAAGACTCACTGGAGAGAAGACTGCCGACCCCCTGTGGCGCTAACTAACTGTCCCATCGGAAAGCAGCAAGTTGCCCATCTGTAGACATACTGTGCTCAGTCTGCTGGTGGTTGTGGTCTCCGGGGCATCTGATCCAGGCTCTACTGTCTGCTGCCAGACATACTGGGGATAGGCCTCCTGGAGGTATGTTTGGTTTTACATGTTTTTTTTTGTTTGTTTGGTTTGTTTTTTTTTCTTCTTTATCAAAATGTGCTCTATCTCGATCTAATAGAAATACTTCTTTATATAAGACCGAAGTATACTGCATATTATGTATTGGGAGTAGCCTGGATAAAGATTGCACATCTAATGAGAAAAACGTCATCAGTTTCTGTGCTCCAAACACAGAAACTGATATTCATGTTTACATAATGTGAAACCTTCAAAATATCTCATATTGTTCAGCTAATGTCACGCTCATGTATATGAACACGCACACACACGCACACACGCGCATACGCCCACATACACACATATATGCACGTGCATCAAAAACGCACTCACACGAGATAATATTCCCTCAAATTATTGGGTGAGATAAATTTACAATCTCTACAGTATTAACGACATATTATGGTATCATTTTAAAAATAAAACTTTGATATCTTCACACGTTCAAGAGAAATAAAGTCAGCTTCTGCTAAACTATCAATATGAAATATATCTTTGGATACCCACACATATATCATATATCACTCAATTTAGTGCATTAAAAACAGTCTAAGAATAAATCATTAATCATTTGTATTTCAAACGTAGAAAGTCTTAGACAAGACTGAAGTGGCACATTTACTACACTTCCCTGATTCATGAAAAGCTATTCATCATTCTTATATGAGAATCTTTCATTTGTAAAACAGAGTACTTGATGAATAATTCTCCAGATATCTTCTTTGATATGTATATGTAATTTAAATTTGGAAAGTGAGATATGGCTAATCTTGACTCATGCAACCCGAGATAGAATCTCTCTTGACTCATGCAACCCGAGATAGAATCTCTCTTGGCTCATGCAACCCGAGATAGAATCTCACTTGACTCATACAACCCGAAATAGAATCTCACTTGACTCATACAACCCGAGATAGAATCTCTCTTGACTCATGCAACTCCAGATTGAATCTTCCTTGGGTCATGCAAACTAAGACATAATCTCCATTGAATCATGCTAACCAAGACAGTAGCTTCCTTGAATCATGCAATTCCAGATTGAATCGCTCTTGACTCATGCAAGCTCACGTGCAATCATGCAAACACAGATATAATCTTTATTGAACCACACTAACTCAGTTATAATTTAGTTGTACCCTATTCTGATTGACTTCTCTTGATCTCAATTCAGAGAATATATCTCCATATCCATTGTTTTTCCTGATATGAAATTCAAGAACAATCCAAAGTGAACATTATATCCCTAAATAGGGCGCTAATGTATATCGTATACAAGAGTGCTGTTCTGTCCTATGTCTGTTTACAACCATCATTACTTTCTGTTTTAAATAAAGCCCTATATGTTGCTTGTGTTATTTTCTCCTTGGTATTTACTAAGCTTGCTATACTGAGAGCATTGTGTACTTAATGCGTAGACTATTTGGTGTTGTGCAGATCGATGATGTTTTGGTCCCTCAAGCAGATAAATCTCTACAGAATTGCTATCACATTAGACTGCGATGTAAGTCAGTTAACACTCATTACCCTCTCCTGTCTGACACCGGCTATTACTGTTAAGTAATCAACAATCTTGTCTGTGCCTTACAAACACCTGCCAAACCTCTGCACTGAACGTTTCTAATGATATATAGTAAGAGACAGTTATGCCATGAATGGTTTCAAGTTATTTTATGTACTTAATATTGCAGAAATATGTCTGGAATATAGACATAAACAACGAATGTTTTGATTGGGTACAACCATTTATGCCATCTTGTTTTGGGACTATTAAACAAAAACATATCCACATGTTCTATATCATACACATTCCTGTGCAATGTATGGCATTTCCTTCTAAAGAAAAATGCCCGGTATTTTGATAGATTGCTTTCCTCAAAGCACAAATATTCTATTCACGATCTTACAGACTGCATTAGATATGATGATATGTCCAATACTATATGAATATGATCAGATACGATATATATCTGATTATATATTCTGTTTGCATACCACATTATGTATCAGAAACCACATTTTGTATCGTACTTCAGATTCAAAATAATGTATCAGATATCACATTATGTATTAGATATCACATTATGTATCAGATATCACATTATGTAATCGATATCACATTATGTATCAGATATCACATTATGTATTAGATATCACATTATGTATCAGATATCACATTATGTATTAGATATCACATTATGTATTAGATATCACATCATGTATTAGATATCACATCATGTATTAGATATGATATTATGTATCAGAAATCATATGTAATATTACTGATATATAATATCATATTGTGTATCAGACATCATGTTCTCTGTCAAAAGCTCTCCTTTGTACCAGGTATCATATATAATAATATATTTTAAACTTTGTATCAGATCTGGAAGTATTCTGTTTCTGATCACTGCTGATATGGCATAGCATGCTTTTAGTGTCGGATATGAAATCCTTTTCCTACAGATATGGCATTTTGGAACATTTGGTAGTATAGCTCATTTTTGATAATTTTTTTATTATATTTGGTAATTAGATTTAACTGTATATCCTATCGGTATATTTTGTTTCTTTTCCTGTGATCTTAATTTTTCTTTTCTTCTATCCCTCTTAACTCACACAAAGCGATCAATTTGATCATCTTACATAAGTTTGGAAACTTTCAATGTCCTTTCAACTTGCAAAGCTTTTTGAAAAAGTCCTTTTCTCGGGAAAGTTATGTAAGATAAGTGAGTGAAGGACGTGGTTCTCTTTGATGTCTGAAGTCAAGTGTGAGTGGATGTACGCCAGCGATATGGGCGGGTGCCCTACCCGTCACAGAGCTGCTCCTGTGTGACCCGACTAAGGCACTGATGTTGAGCCAGGCCTGTATTAAAGGTGTCAGGGTCCAGCCGCATGTCATCAAACACCACCGGAGTTAACCTTCCAGCACATATGGCGCCACCCAGTGGCCATCTCTCAATCGCGACCCTGCCATCAATCTGCAGTAAATGGCCTGTAATAACGTTTTCACACTCCACACAGCATCACAAGCAAGAGGCGCACTTTCATGATGGATCCTATAGCTTTGTTTCCCCGCTGCCTTTTGGAGCGAGAGTGGGGCTTGCCAGATGTACAATCTTTGGTAATAAAAGGGTCATCAACAAACTGAAGCTGGCTTTGGCTGATTTGGGCTCATTCGTCCCAATACGGTCGCTATATGACCCCGACCTGACCTCGGCACGACGCTGTGCGTGGCTCCCCCTGGCAAGTGTCAACATGGCTTCCAAGGTCGCATTATACACGCCCAAGGTCATATTTGCCCAACCCCAGAGGTCATATTGACAGAGCTCTGGACACGTATTGATGTGGTAGAGATTGCTACAGAAAGATAGGTTTGAATTGGACAGGAAATCTGCATTCCTGCCACTGAGGATTAGGACTTTGTGTCGCAAATGACCATGAATAGAATTACGGATCAGTGTGCACAAATTTAGGTCCAAACCACAGCCAAATAATTGTATAATCATGTTCTTGTCTGACTATTAACCTTTTTTTTAACAATTTATTACACATCAGGTCAAAAAGAAACCTGCCACCGTGACATGATTCCCTGCCCTTTCCAAAGGAAGGTTAGAGATCTTTATTTTACATTATGACATGGATTATAGTGAAAACCATATATTACCGCTCACCATATTCAACTCATAAGCTACAAGCTATACAGTTCGCCGATCTTTCACCTATTATCGCTCAAACGCTAGAGAGCACCTTCTTTTCACCACTTCCGGGAGTAATGTTTGTTGCGGTCAATTATACATATTTTCGCCCATGTAAACAAGGCCTTTACACTGTGTTTTCAAGTAAAATAATCACCAACAGACATTAATAATACATGCAAACTGTGAATAATAGTTTGTTCTCTCAACGGACATACAAACATGTTTTAATGTCGAACATTTCCCCATTGAATGTGCATTTGAAATATTCTCTGTTTTGTTCAACAATTGACAAACAAAAATATATGACTGTGTGTTCAATCGGATTGAAAGCAGTGACCCATTCTAAACTTCGATTTAAAGATCAAAGAATCACCATAAGATATTTATCATTTATCTGAAATGCAACATAAAAAACACACACTTCAGGAAAAGTCTGGTATTGCCGGTACGTGCACATACACACAGATGCTTATGATGTAGGGTATCTATGTCCATTCTTAACATCAAATAATGCAATGGGATTTAAGATGATCATCAGATAAAATACCGCCAAATATACGCTGGTGAGACAGTTAATCTCTAAGGATAATCACACCTGAAGGATTTATGTATAATCTCCAAACTTTATACATTTCCAAGTTGTTATTATGGCTTTGTGGGATACAGCATATGTGAAAAAGTGAGAGCCCAGTTTTACAATTAAAAACAAGAAATGCTGTTGACACAAAATGTGACGCCAGCATTCAAATAAACATGATGATCTGATTCTATTTGATTGACTTAAAAGGGGTATATGAAGAACGGTGAAACAAGTCATTTATTCCCAATGCCTGGTTGGTATTGTAAATCCTACTTTCCATACCGATACTCACGAAGAGGAAACCCGCAGGCAGTGAGTGGTAGGATGAGTAGGAGTTTAGCGAGACAGTTTAGATGATTTAATCTATTCTGGTGTTGGAATGATGTGATCTGACAAGGAATGAAGAGACTGGGTTTTACAACAAGACATTAAGCCCCAGAGAAGATTATCATCCACATCCCTGTCTATTAATTTTATATTAATTAGGATTTAGAAATTCTTAACACCGAGATTATTTTGTATTTGAGAAATGCTCAACCCACGCCGTTTCTTTTTGTATCCTTTAAAACGACTGTCATCTGTCTGGAATTAACATCATGTTTACATTTTAGAAAAAAAAGAATAGAGTAAGATTAGGATTAGTGTTAACTTGTAAATATCAAGGTCATTCTGAAGGTCGATTATCTTTATGAAGAGACTTACATCTTACATGCATGAAGTTGTTGATTACGATCTAATTAAATGCAACAAGGGTTGAATGGATAAACTGAATATACAGGAAATAGCCAAGATAGCTTTCAGACACGCACATTTTGTTTGCATTCACGGCATGGGCACTTCTTGACAATCTGTGAGAGACATGCAATCATCGCTATCTCTGTGTGGTAATCTGAGACTGGCGTTTATTGTCTGACACGATTCACCCCCGAAGGACCACAGTCTAACCGCCCCATCCCCTTTACTCTGACATAGGACAGAATGCCAACCCACTGAAGTGCTTCAACAGTTTCTTTTTTCACTAATTGGGAAAAATAATTATGCTTTAGATGTCCAATTATATTTATAGGATACTAAGCGCATATTCATATCATGTGATAGAGTCTAGAAGAGACCATTAAGCAATAAAATAATGATTTTGTTTTATGATCAATCAATGCTTATTCAAATATATCATAAATACTCTCCCCGGGTGAAATTGAGAGAAGGCAGTCAGTAATTAATGTCCACGGTATTTTGAAAAGATATGATAAGTATGATGCTAAAACTAACCAATGGTTGGCTTTGAGGTATGAATAAGGTTGTTGTGTCAATTCCTGACACAAAGAATTTGGATTGACCTTTGCATGTGGTTTCAGAATAGTTTGACAGACAATAGATCGAATCCCTAATGGCGGGATCACTCATCACGCTCACTTTAAACAACCCCTACTTAATTGATTTGGGCGGATTATGGTGATAACCGCATCTAACCAAGACAAAGAGGGACGGTACTGCTTCTTTGTGACCTTATCCCCTTAGGGATTCTGTGTATTGTGTGCCATACACTCTGCCTCTTGTTGTGGGGAGTGATTTGCTGCTCTAATTGACTTAGTAAGTGTCAAACTGTCAACCCCAGTTACCGTGGACAAGCGCTGAAATGGTCGCTGCTAAATCATAATTAAATGGTCTGCCAAATGGACATTCCTGCAGCCTGCTAAATGACTGGTCTTGTTGCCACTTATAGTAAATGTTACAGTATCAAACATGTAAACTATATTAGTAGGACATAAACAGACTACTAATGAATCTAAAGGAAACGTAACACAATTCCAATGGTGCTGCAGAAATTCTGCACTTATGCAGAGCTAAACAGAATACAATTAGTTGTTTTTCTCATGTTGGCATAACTCCACATTTAGGTGGCTATCTTTGCCATTGGGAACCCTATTCCCAACAACGCCAAACAATCAGCACTTAAACAGCAGACATTTCATCATCATGGATAGAATATACCCTTACAGAACTCAATACTTGATTAGAAATCTGTGCCGTTCACTATATGCAAAGAATAAAGCGTCTCTAATCAGGGAGAAGTGTGCTCCATCAGATGTAAAAACACTGGATCTCCCGAGAGAATCACTGTAGACATGTCTGAGAAAACCCAATGTGCTGGATAAATACTAAGAGCTTGATTTAAAGACCAATGGGAATTAAACCAAACTTTGATATACAAACATTCAGGCTTATTAAAAACTTTTCAAAAGGTTCTCATGGCCATTTACTTTCATATTATGTTTGAAAAAAGATAGATAGCGATACATTGAAGAAAATTCTTTTACATTTAAGGGACAAACTGTTATCATTAGTCAAATGTGTGATACTATTAATTAGGATGGACGTGTTGTGAAAGGCGAGTGAAAAGCTTGGTGAAGGCGCGCCTGACTTCAGACAGCGTATACCACAAAGTAGGTTTTATGTCTGGTGTGAAGGTGACCTTATTGCTAAGATGTAAGAAGATGGGGTATGAGAGGAGTGCGGTGTGAGAGGATAAAGGTATAGAAGACATGAAGGGTATCTGTATGTCACCAGGCGTCGCTTCTGTAGCTCTAGGCGACAGGCACAACACCACGCTGCTTAAGTAGTATTTCGGTTCCATGTGAAGGGCCTGTGCTACTCATGCCTCTAATGCCCATCTCTTGTAGCTACCCAATTGCAAAGCCACCAATATATGAAAGACCATTATATAGAGAGTGTGCAGGGTCATAGTGGCATAGAAGTCCAATAGCTGGAAAGTGTGGAACATTATATAGCTACAACTAAACAAAAAGATGTACGGCTGCCTTCTAGTTTTATACTCATGTTAATGTTTGGACCAAACAGATTTTCTACCTCACATCTATGGGCTTGAAGTCTACTGGTTGAGATCTTCAGTATTTTAACATTGTTTAATGCTTTTTTCATATGATGTAAACAACTTTGATAGCACCACATCTCTTTAATACAGATCATGTCAGGCAAAGCTTTGCCATTCGCATGTTTCATGAGTGGGGAAGAGGCTTGTAATTTTCATTTAGGTCCACACAAATATCTTCACAAACTTCGGTTATGAATAAAAGAACAAGAATCAATAACCAATTCTGATTCCCCCGTTCCGTTTACTGAGGGACTTCTGAGCAATTCATATTTTCTGAAAATATTAAGGTATAATTGCTTCCACATCCTTTCTCGTGAGAGCTTTTCAAATCTTCTTGTGCTGCAGCAAATTAATTAAAAGGTCAAAGTCACGATTTGTGGTGCATTTATTGTAAGTCTATCCCATTACAAAGAACCTGAACCTGACACTTTAATGTCTGTGCACGACGTTGCTCTCCAAAACTGGTTGGGTTCTTATGGGACATAACTCAACCTTCTTGATTTGGAAGTCATCAGCCAAAGGGAACACAGAGTGCATTGAGTTTCTATACCCTAACCTGCCAGGAAGATTAGTATTTTATCTGCAAGGGTTGCTCTCCCTCGGGGGATATGACCACCTCACCTCTCACTCCTACGCCGAGACCTCAGCGATTGATGGCACCGCATAGTCTCTCTCAGTCCCCTGCTCATTCCTTCAGCCCGCTCAGATCCGTCCAAGCGTTAATCATTTAATAATCGATGTTTGGCCATCGATTACGAGACTGGGCGGTGGTGAAATATGGCGGACGATTTGGGGATGAGCAATCGGAACGGACGACTGGAGGAGGTTGCTGAAAAGTACTGACCCAGACTGTCCCCTAACGGAACGAATACCACCTCCAGTCCAGTCTGTGGCAAATCAATATCATTTCATAATTCAAACAACCTATTGTAAATATACACTTGCAAATGGCCAAGTCATGCCGTTCTTAGTGTTTGCGGGCCAGAAGATATCATATTTATCTGTGTAAGTGTGTAAGACTGGTAGGGATGTCTCTCCTTCACCGGGAGGTCTGGCTGCAGTGGAGAGCCCGGTCGGTAGCACCGACATCGCCATGGCCCTTGTGAGGGTGCGTATAGACATTTTAACTGCTGTCATTAATCATTCACATCTCTATACTGTCAAATCATATATATATATATATATATATCTCTATACTGTCAAATCATATATATATATATATATATATATATATATATATATATATATATATATATATATATATATATATATATATATATATATATATATATATATATATATATATATATATATATATATATATATATATATATATATATATATATATATATATATATATATATATATATATATATATATATATATATATATATATATATATATATATATATATGCAATGAAATATTTTCTCAGATGTCACATTTTGCAGAAGAACTGTCTTTTTACTTGAATACAAATTAAGCATCTCTCATCTATTTTATGTTACCTCCTTGGAAAAGATGGATTAAGGATTATCAATAAAGAAACAGTTTGAGAAAGTGTTCTAATCTGTCATAAATCCTAACACATCCATCAAAGCAATCATCATCTCTCACAGATTTTACAAATGACAAAATATAAATTCTCAGCAATCTTAGCCTACGAAAGGCGATTTCCTTTGACTGTATTTTTATCATGTTATAAAATGTTAGGAAATATTATTCATAACCTGGGGTTTGTAGCAAGATTCACTGATGGTCAACACTTAAGAGTAGGATGGTGAGGGTCGCTTTAACGCTGATTCCTCGCCAAAATGCCCACAAGCCATCTTTATCTTCTGTCGCTTGAATGTGGATTTAATATAGAAACTTTTCTGATAGTACGCCATCTTTAATGGGATATCCAAGCGATACGAGACATGCTTACTAAAACCACTGCACTTTGGTAGTTGATCATGAAATCTTAAGAGAAAGGCTCCCCGTCTTAAGACGAGGTTTAACCCAGAAGAATAGGTCAATTTATTACTAGTTCAACTTATGAATAAATGAGTCCCACAATCACGCCCAGCACGAACGTTTATCATGTTCTGTATTGAACCTTATCACAATTCCCAAATGAGGTTTTTGTCATTTCCCAAGAAGCAAGAAATCTGTTTTAGTTTTCAGAATCTGTTCCATTTGCTAATTGTTTGTATTAATATGGATCTAGCCGTGAGTTCCTAATGACACGAGACAGGCGGTGTGCAGAGGACATGTCATAATTTATCCAGAAATTGGGAAGAATTTAAAAAATGAGCAGCATTATCAGAAAAATCTGTTGCTTTCTGTTTTTCTTAATTGGAAAAATAACACATATGCAGTCTCGTACAACTATATATAGATTTATCATTACGTTTTAGGCCCTTAAGAGATTTTGGGGTAATTTTCAACCAACTTTCAGCCATATTGGTTGGATTCAGTGCTTTTACAGATTGGCCATCATAATCACTGATGATGTTGCCGCCTCAACAGTGCTTGTAAATGTACTATTAACTCAACACTATTCAACATTTTAATCCACCACCCCAGATCCTCGTCCAAGTGTGGCACCTCTGAAGTCAGGAATGTTCTCTTCAGGGAAAAACACGTTATGTACGGAGTATGTTCCAAACATTCTTTATTTATAATGTGGCACCACCCTCTCTTTGAAAAACATATCGAATGGGAAAACAGACTGTATGGCTTCATTTGGTTTTTAATATTTTGGAAGAAAACATTCCCCTAAATATGTTTAATAGAGACCACTCCTTTAAATAGGTTCTGATTGAAAACTGCCATAACTTAATTTGAGAGACAAAATGACATTATAATGAGTGAAGGCTGGATTCGATCAAAACCATAAAAGGTTCACTTTGGTAATATATATTGCAAAAATATCATATATAAATCTCTTTATGTCAAAATTCGGCCAGAAATATTCATGTAAAAAACGTCTACTACCATCCAAAATGATTTTAGAATAGAAGAGTATCCTTTAATTCAAATCTGATAGAAAATACTTTCTTAGGAAAAAAATAGGAATTGTAATTATTTTCTTATGTGATCTTTATGGTCCATTATTTTAGTGAGCCTAGTGTTCTTTCAAAGGAGTTTTTCTTGTTGGAGAAAAGCATTATTGGTGATTTACAGCGCCCCCTTTTTGGTAAGAGGCAGAAGTAATGTTATTGAGTGTATTAAACATCAGGAAAAGTACACAGAGCACATCCTCTGTAGTCTTATAATATAGATGTATGGTTGAGGCTGAACTTAGATGTCCCAGCATTGTAGTAAATCAACCAACACAGACACCTGGCAAAGGAAAAACAAACCACTGATGAGCTAAGGTCCCTTAAGAACTCATCCCCTGTTTACACTGGCTTAGTTGATCAAAGTTTTATGATATATGTATGTGTTAACCCTTAAACACTATAAAATGCTGTGGCAGAATAACTGCATTGATGCAAAGAAAAGCAGTTCGTGAATATTATTCATGTGCTGGGTAGAAGGTCCTTGACTTTATTTAATGTCTCCTAGTTATCCCAATATAAACTGATTTTATGGTTGTCTTGCACAACAAGACAGTCACACATAGTCCATAAAGAAGAGAATTAAGCGGTAATAAATCAGAGAAAGTGGTCATGTAAAGAGAATTTACAGTAGAAAGGAAGCGGAACGAATATATCTTAAACAAAGATATCTTAGCTCATGCACATCTCAAAGTCAATGTGGAATACCAAGTGTTAGTTTATGACATCATTTTATAACAAAATGCAGAAATGGTTTTTGATACGTATGCATAGTTCTGTTGTCATCCAATTAGGCCGTGATATTTGCATATTATGAACTAAGTGAGAAATGCAGCATCATATCTTTTGCTTGCATTTCTAGTTTATTGTGGGATGATTTTGCATAATTGGAAATTGAATTCATATTGATACAAGGATTGCTGTATTATGCCACAGGGAGATGAAAAGACAAGAAGACTGGAACTATAAAGAGGATTCAAACTTTTGGGTTAATTAGAGATAATCTGAAAAATCCAATCCTGTATGTGTATACATTGGGACGACTTTTGATACAAGAGGACGGGGTGTTTCTCTTTATCAGGAACCAAGCCAATCTTGATATAAAATACAGTTTACAGCTAAAAGATGTTTGCACATTTGAAATATACAAAATAAAAGATATATATATTACAATTCATTGGCTATACCAACATAGATTGCATGCTATATCCATAATAACAAAGTCAAAATTAACATATTCAGCATTATTCATTCATGAATTCAGATTTAGTCCCAGGCTTGGAAATATATTCTGAACAAACTTTGTTTTATTGGAGGTTTTATCTTGTGCTCGATCTTATAAAACTCATTGGGTCCATTTTTTAGTTTAGCCTGTCATTCAGAATACATTTCTGACTTGTCCAATCTAAAAGATCTGTACATCCATTTATTGAGAACTTTTATGATAAAGTATTATTATTTTGATATACCGTTTGATTATTTGGTTATCATTGATTAATTTATTACATTGAAAAAAACCTTGATTTTTTCATAAAAAGATATAGAGAATCAAATGGAGAAAGTAGATTTGTGGAATACATTGATAACAATTCACATGGTGTGATACCATATAATTATCTTCCAGTTATGAGTACGAGTATCCTGTACATAATTCAAAGATAGTTTGTGTCAGGTCTCAAGAGTATATAAATATATATGAGAGTTATTTTCAAAATAATCAAAATAGTTCTATCAAATAGTGTCATGTTTTGTAAAAGGAAGAGGCAAGTTGACTTTGAAGTATAATAAAGATACTATCTTCCGATCGAAAGTTGACCTGTGGCAGACCTTCAACAAACATGGATGATAGTTCTGAGGAGAGAAGAGGCATGGTATGAGGGGTGATAAGGCCATGATCAGAGCCTCAATGCTATCTACAATTGCCCACAGCAGCCTCTTTTATTTATTCATTTATAGGCCGATTGCCGATCTCCATGTTGTTTTCTTTCCCCATTGAAAAGTACACACCGGAACTGTACAACTTTACCGGAACCAGAACTGTACAACCCCACTGTATTTAATCATTGGCCGGAAATATTGGCGGGGGGCCTATTGAAAATATCCAGATGTGCTGCATGAGATCCCAATGTCACAATAAACCCTTTTACTAGAAATCAAAACATTTCACATACTTTCAGCCAGCCTTCTGTTTGATGGACATAGTGCAATGTACGTGTTGGCGGCTGTTTGTGGCCCTTAACAGATGTTGAGACAATTTTCACACAACTTTCAGCCATCTTGGTTTTTAATGCTTGCACAGATTTGCTCTCAATGTGTGAATGCTCTCTAAATAAAAATTATTTAACTTTTTACATCCAAACATTGGATTTTGTTAGGGCCTTTCGAAGACAGGAACTTACTCTGGAAGAAAAAAACATGTCATGAATGTTTGTAAGTGATGAAATGATACAATCATAGATAGATACAACATAAACATGATAACGATATCAATAAAAACATATTGATGTAATTTCCACAGAAATCGGTTTAAAAGCCACAGACTTTCTTCATCTCTTAATTAGAATTGCAATGGGTCATATCATTTGATCAAAATTCTTTCACCCCACTTTGATATACCTGTTTTAGTAACATTTGATTTACCATTAATCATTATCTTCTCTTAAATGAAAGTCAATGCCATTTCATTTTGTGTAATTCAAATCAAGCCTACATTTATGACATATAGGAAATGTCTTGAACCTTTAACCTACATCTCACATCTTCAAACCTCTTCCTCTGTACCATCACACGTTTCTCATTTGACATCCAATTATATTTCCAATAACTCCAATTCCGCTTTCAGAGGCGATTTCCTCGTCAAGTAATAAAACACTCCCGGATGTCAGTTAAGGCATTTTTGTGTTGTCACTCGTTTTGACTAGTCTCTCACATTTTAAAAGCAAGTGAACGAATTTGCTATGTATCTTTATGCACCACATTCTAATATGGATATCATATCCTCGGCAAGCATACTTTTTGTAGGTGATTTGTCATCAACTAATGACAACAATATATATCACAGGGAGTGTATATGAAATATTACTTGAGTTAAGTTTAAACACTTCATATTACGCTTAAACATTAACACGACCATACAGGTGGCAGCTGATGATTCAAAATTAAAGTTTTCTTGGGGTGCTGACAGTAACTATAAGATGAAATAAAATAAGGAGTATATCTGTAAACTTATGAATTAGATTCGAGTTATTTGTAGATCTTATTACTACTGGATGAGAATCTAATTACCGTTAGTCATAAGTGTGGGTAAAATAGATAGTATTCATAAAAGTAAAATGAGAAAGAACCTGAAAGTAGAAACCTATTTTTTGTGATCCAGAATGCATAAACCGCGAAGTTTAGGCATTTCTGTAATAGATTTAGGTATTTTCATTATATGTGCTGGCATTTCTATTGATTTCTGAAGAACGGTTAAAATTGCAGAAATATATTCAATAAAATAGAGGTCAATCAATCTCACGTAGTGGTTTGTATGTGATTTCAGATGTGGAGGGAAACCCTGATGCCAAGCGTCTCTATGACAACCTACTACGGAAGAGCGGCTACAACAAGCTGATACGCCCCGTCGGCAACAATACTGACAAACTCACCGTCAGATTAGGTCTGAGGTTGTCCCAACTCATCGATGTGGTATGTCCTTTGTATTTTCACACCTGAGCCTTATGGTGTAGTCGCACCTCCCACTATCTCTATATTTCATTGTCAATCCTTTACATTTTGTGGTTGTCTACCTTTTTGTGTCACACCCGATAACAGTGTGGTATAGAAGCTCTTTTATTGTTTCACCCATACAGTGATAGAACACATTTTGTTGCCACGCATGGTAGCTGTATGCAATTTAGAAATGCTTCTTATCACGTGTCAACTAAATTTGTTCTCAGACTTCATATATTGTGCCTAACATACTGCTTCTTCCAAACATTAACATAACGTGTCAGAGATTATGATGCAATGTTCAACCAACTTTCGGTGTTTTTACAGCTTGACTAGAGCTGTCACAAATGATATTGACCGTAACACAAAAGATGCAAATGCATTCACTGCCCTCCCCTATTCAACCTTTTGATCCCGCATGCTAGTTCCATATCAAAGACTTTCTCAATTTGTTGGTATTTTTTCTTAAGGGAATAACACGTCATGTTATTGGGACAAATGTCAAAGACGTTTCTTTCATTGTATGACAGTGTAATGTCAAACACTGTCAAAAACGAAATCAACCCAACAAGTAGATTTAATTTAAAAGTGATTTTAATAAGACAATACTTATTTTTCACTGCATATTTATTTATTTATTTATTATTTATTCGTACCATATATACATACAATACAATTGTGGATTAAAAATTAAATATGACTAGAAATTAAAAAGCATAGATAAAAACTATGTACATGTAGATATTTCAATTATTAACTGTGTACACTCATCTTTATCAAGGCCATCAACTGTCAGGCGGCCTTCTCTGACTAATAACAATTCTTTCAGGAAATTTACATTATACTGAACAATATCAGGCACCTGGCTAGCACATATAATATCATTGATACATTTGTTATTTATACCATTATTTAAAAGGTCAACATTATATCTCCATTTGATAAAAAGCATATTCTTTTTCACATAGCTATCATTATTATACATTGACACATTAGACAAAAAATTTACAGTTTCATTTTTCATCTGGCATTTCATTGTATATATTATTTGTATCTTATTTTGCTCAGTTTACATTAACACATTTGCGCCAATTCTAATGTACACAAAGATAAAGATACTGGTCCCAAATCTGTTTCCATTCTTAAAATATATGTCAGGAAAGGCATATTTCATTTTATCTTTCCATTCTTAAAATATGTGTCAAGAAAGGCACACTTCCTTTTGCCTGGTGATTATAAGTTTGGTTGAGAGGTACCTGGCAGTTAGGATGAAGTGTGTGACACCCAGATAGTGACAGGGAGGTTGGTGGAATTGCTATCTGATCAATCAGGTGACAAAACACAAGTTCTACTCAGCTATGACAAGCTGCCAGTTTTGCTTTTATCAAGGAGCTGTAACTTGCTCAGTGAGGATGTACAAACCGTCACATCCTGATGTATCAAAATACAGTTCCACTATAGTATATATGAGCTGTGGAGTGGTTTATTGTAAAGAGACTGTATTTACTTATAACCTACTCATGCATGTTTTTGTATTTAACACACGGATAATTCCATGTCTCAAAATACACTGCAAGTCATCTTGTTATACTGGCTGTTGTATGTGACAACATTAGTCTACATGGTACACATTGCCAAGTTCCACCATCTTTCTGCCAGGATGGTGGGAAAAATTCGATTTCTGTTTGCGGTGAAGACATTTGTCACACCGCACGATTGGGAATAGGTAGAAATCTTCTTTTATGATTTCAATATAACTGGTCATGATAGGCATCAGTGTGTACCTATGTGATGATGCAAAAGAAATCAGTCATTATTCGAAACGTCACGGTGACAACCTTTTGATACAGTTAAATTTTGCTAAAATGTTCTTTATCAAATCAAATCTAATCACATACCATGTTTTGCGGTATGCTATGCTAGTAGAATGCCAAGATTTAAGATTAGAATTAGATCCATATCTATCCGCCCAAATCCTTCCTCTATCAATATGAGCAACTCCCCACTTCAATGGAAATAGTTTTAAAAAGGCCTTTTATAATAAATGTGCATATTTTATCTATTACCATCGGAGTAGTAACAGTTTAACCTTTTATTATAAATGTACGTATTTCCTGGTTTTTTAAGTGAGGTGTGAGGCTGTTATTCAGCATCAGTTGTGATAATGATCTTTTGCTTTACCTGTTGCTGCCGAGTGTTCCCTTGAAACACGCAATCAGGAACGTCTCCAGCGTACACAGCACTTACACGATGGAGGCAGTCTGCTTTTCAAATCCAAATTCCATGTAAATTTCTCCTAGCCCCGGGCCGTTTCTGTTTTAATAGCATTTTCAAAGATGTAGATAAACTGACGTTCTGCCATGATGGAAATCTGGAGCTTGGCTTGACAAAGTGCAAAGAAAAAACAAAACGCACTGTGCATTCAAAATGTCCCGGAGCTCAATGTTTTTGTTGCCTATGAAATACTCAACAAAAGAGTTATCTCAAAGTTCCTGGCCTGTGGAAGAAAATATTTGGCACATATAAGACACGGCACTTTAAATATTTATAATGAAATGTCGGGCGAACAAGTGCTGCCGCCTAACGTTAAAAAGGGAAATATAAATGCAAAATTCACTTACATAAATTAGCATATGGTATATTCATTCAATTATTTCACATACCTGAGTAATGTATTGGGGGTCACAGGTGCCAATAACAGTTCCGGGCTTTAAATGATATGCCATTTGATGACTAATTTCGTTTGCTTCGACATTCAGTTTTTAGAGACCTTTATTTTATTTTCTGTTTATGAAACAAAACAATGCATTTAGGATTGAATAACAAATCCCCAGCAGGTATTCTATTGGGATTCCAATCAGTTATTTCAAAACCATCAATAGGAAACCAACTTACAAATGTGACATTTAATTAAACGCGGGAATTTAATTATTTTCTTTTTAAGCCAAGATCTATCAAATGGGATTTGCCAGTTGTCGGCAGAAATGCAAATAATTCATTATTAATAATTGTTGAATGTGTTCCCTCTTATCTATATCGTCGTTTTCTTTGTGAATAATCATCTTATTAGGTTTTAATTGAAAGGCGTGATGTATATCTTCCAAGCAACTTCTTCCTTTGAATTCACAAAAAAACGACATTGAAACAAAGTATTAAAGATAAAATATGATGAATAAAAATGTGAAGCTGGATAATTAATGTAAGTATAACGTTTATTCTTCTTTTGTTTTTCTAGGATGAGAAAAATCAAATTATGACAACAAATGTTTGGTTGACACAGGTAGGTTGATAATCCAACTCATTATCTCCAGGGATAATTAACCTCAGTATCGTTTGGTATGAAAATCAGATCTCGCCTAATAGTCGAAGACTCTCTGATTGCCATGATCTGATGTCTGTTTGATGGGCTAAATGTGACATCAGTCCGATTTCAAAGTTTATCGTCTTTTGATGAACAAGATAGGAGACAGAGTAAAGAAGTAAATTCTACTTCCGGTGTCAAATTGCTCAATAGCTTTCTAGAGCACGTCCTTCCGGGCACTCGGCAGACGTAGCCTCGTTTTGAATATGCATCCAAATGTCGTCTGCCCGGTGTGAAAATGTCGTCTTCTTCGTTGAGAGAGTTTATTTGTCCATGTCGTCTGGCAGAGAGGCGTGTCCAAATGGCCACCTCGTCTCTTTCTTTGACTGGCTTATATCCCGGTCACGTATAGGAGGCGTGGATATATGCTGTATTGTGTACCCCTTGGGTTGGTAGACTGGCATCTGCTCATGTTTTTCAGTGGCATGTGCTTGAATGTCCTCTCATATTGATAAGCAAGCATCTTGCCAGAAGGAGTGTGGTATATAGAGCCAGTGGCTATTCACCACTTGTGCACATAGCACGTGATGGATTATCAGGTCACGTGAGCCATACTTAATTTTGGAGGCATGTTATGGCCAAAACCCTTATCTAACCCTGACCTGGTCAGCACACATGACAATAAAGCACCACTCTATCCCATCAATGCCCTTTTATAATGGCGTCTAGTGTGCGTCTGAGAGGGTCGGCAAAAATGTCGTCTGCTCACTTCAATCATGAATTATGCGAGTGACTGTGACTGATTCGCGACTGCTTCGAGAATATTTTTAATAATTTCAGAGACAGGAAATACCAATGGATACAATTATCATAATTTTCGAAATTAAAAAAAAATCTGATCTGATTCGTGTATCCTCATTCAGCAAGATGTCGAATTTGCTTTTCATATGTCTCAATCTAGACGCTCTCCAACAACTGTGGCATACATAAGTGAAATAATATATGGCATTTCTCAAATAAAGGTGGTCATTTTGAGGACAAGTTTCTATCTACTTGGCTTCGTTTTTCCAAGTAAAGATAGTGATTGTGTTGACGGACACTGCCTATATGGCAGACGAAGGAACTTTTAATATGAAGTGTTCAGTGCAGCCGGTAATTGGCCTAGTCAGAGGGGAATCAGTTGATTACGGTATTTGCTGACAGTTCTAACCCAAACGTGGCATTGTTTATGCAGAACTCACCAAGGCCCTAACAGACTGTTGGTGTGGAAATATCGTGGGAGGAGGTCAGAGACCCACGATTGGCCGGTCTGTTTGCCGACCTTCTATTGCAGCCACTGAATAGGAGGTATTTTGGCCTCTTTATGGCCTAGAAGACCACAACTGTCTCTGGCTTTAAGACATAAAAGAAACATTAAGGGTCTAGTGGTGGTTTTATTTTTCTGGCAAACTGATGTGGCAAAGCATACCCGATGCATCTAATGGATATATATTACAGACAAAGGCAAAAAATGCGGGATCATTAGCTGTGCTGACCACGTGAGGGGGGATTTTATGTCACTCTGTCCGTCAACCTCATTCTTCTCTGAAACTACTGATTTCTTAGATAATCACTCTATCTATTGTCCACGAGGTTCAGGTTTTTAATGATTAGAAAAATAAAATGGTAAAAAGTGAATTGTCTATGTAATATACGCCTGGAACATGCAGTGCCTCATTCTACTGATCTAAATATAGCCGCAGTTGAAGATTTCTGTAATAAAGCTTTGTGGGGGTGATGGAGTCAATCGCAATCTTTGATACACTATGTTTATCATGCTACGTGGGTAATACTTAAAATGATCATTTATGAAGCAAATTAAAGGCATTTCTAAGAAATCATGAAAACAAACACAATGGCGTCTGTTATTTTGCGTCCGTGATATCATCAAAGTCTCCCTGATGCTGCCGGGCAGCGGATTATTTGAATTCATGTTGAGAAACATATGGGTTTGTGAATGGGGAGGAAATTCATGATTTTCTGAATTAGGAGATTATGAATAGGGTGGACAAGTCCCTGGGATAGTCCATGTTGCAAACTGTGTTAATTGAATTCAGTGCTTTAAAATAAAGCATGACATGAATTATTGAAAAATGGGCTAAATAGCATAGTGTCCAAATGGCTGCCATAATTGTTATCCCTCATTTGCCTACAAAATTGTTTTGTTCTGCAAGTTGTTTGATTGGAGTAAATCCTTCTCTGATTTGTGTGCGTGTTTAATCCCATGAAATGATGGATGGTTACCAGACTGTACACATGTCAGTAATTTATATAATGTAAAAGAGACAGTATTGAAATACATGTACGTGTACATCTAATCAATTGATCATATATTTTGTCAAGAACCTGTTTCAAATATTCTAGCCAGCATCCCAGATTTTAATAGATTTAGAAGATGGAATTGCATGCGTTGTACTCAAACTTTAATCATTGGAGACTTAATGCTATCCTCAATAAAAGAATCATTGGCTTGCCAAATGAAAATATCATGAAATTAGATATATGTATATTTGCTGTCTCAAAGCTAACTTTGGCCGTTTTATGGTCATCATAGCTTCGGCATGAATATTTGAACAGGGCATTTTAATTTCACAAGTGCATAGATAAAAACGCTTGACAAATATTTAGTGTACCTAAATATATTGTGATAAATTTTGAAGCTCAATTAAATTTGAGCATATTATTAAATTGTAAAACAGGATTTTAAGATTATATTTATTTCTCCTATCGTTTGACTTTAAGCCAGTGTTGCTGATAAACCTAACCACAATGTCTAATATTAAAGGTATTGATTATAAGCATTTGTGTCCAATATTAACACAATTATTCAATTTGTGAAATGGTAAATGTGCCACTATATCTCTTTCCTTATATAATGTATTCATTGACCATTATCTATTTGCTTTAGACCATTTATTGAATCATTTTAGTCTAATTTTCAAATTACTTATAATAGTATAATCATATGAAATCTCCATAAAGGATATGCTTATATCTGTGAAAATCTACCATCTTCATTTTTGAATGCAAGTATAATCAAACATTTATCTGATATGATTCAAAAGCTGATAAAGGTTAACGTGTATTCTTCAGTACATGCATTAATTGACATACTAAATGAATGAATTAAAAAAGACATTATTTAATGCTTGATACTTGGTGGTTGGTCTCCTAAATCTTTATTGTCAGTGAGCACATGCCATAAAACTTAACCTCATTCACTACTACCTGTTGTTTCTGTTTACGAATTTGGCAATTATTGAGATCTTTGTTTGATTAATTCCTCAGTATTTCTTGAAAGTTTTAAATGTCTAAATTTCCTGATTCCGAAACTTTTTTTATTCAAGAATATAATTTTTCTTCTGGACTAAACCTTCTATTGCATCCACTGGAGCTTGGAACCCCAGTTAGCATATATCAATTGAAGTAATTGTTTTCCGTATACATTCTGATATAAAGACTACGTCCAGGGTTGACAAAAACTTTCAAAGTTGTTAACACCATGCCAGTGGTCTTATTTCCTAATCTTCCTTAATCCGCCACAAGATGTCACTCTGGTGTTTTGTAACAGGAATGGGATGATTACAAACTGAAATGGGACCCTCAAATGTATGGCGGTGTCGACAGGCTGTATGTCCCCTCTGAGGAAATATGGTTGCCGGATATTGTTCTCTATAATAAGTAAGTAAATCTAAAAAATTCCGAAGGCACCAGTGGCGCAGGTACAGGGATACTTATTTGTAACATTCTCCCGTGGAAACATTCTTTTTTTAAAAAATTGCTTCCCTTTTCCTTGACAATGCTTCCTAAAAACAAGTCAAATGAGCTATTTTAAATGATGCCAAACTGCTTCCTGCCAGAAACTAGCTTTCCCTCAGAATTTACGTCATAAACATTGTCGCTAAAAGCGTTGGAAGCTTTTCACTAAGCAAAATAAAGCAAATTGAAAAGGAATGTATCCTTGTTTGTTAAATTTATTCTGATTTTTACTAACTATATTCGTATTATTCTATTTAGTCCTTAAGGTCTTTATAACATGCTTTATTTTGATCATATATTTATAGTTAGCATGTTTTTGTTTTTCTTTTTTTATCTTATGCAGAAATAGATAAATAGATGTTGTTTGTGATTTTTCTTTTGATTTTCTTTCATTTCATAAACCCTGTCTGCTCTGCACTTTGTCTGCGTTTGTCTTGCCTGCACACACATACACACACACATACATCACCCTGTCTGTCTGTATGTCCGTCCTGCATGCACGGTAGATCTGGGATGATGTGAATCTACGTTGGGACCCCGCCGAGTACAGTGGAGTGGACAGCTTGCATGTCCCTGCCACAGATATATGGCTACCGGATATTGTCCTTTACAATAAGTAAGTCCTTATATTACTCTTAATTGCTTCCTCGCCTATCGACCTACTTGTGTGCACTTACATAGACAATAGCGAGTTTAGTGTAACTTAGAAGTAAACGAAACGGCCTTAGATATCCGTCTTTTTATGTTTACTTACAGAGGGGTAATTTATAAAATATATTTTACATAAGTAAACTCAAGGGAAAAGTGTTATTTCTTATATTGTTGTATATGAGTGAAAGGCTTTATGTTAAATATAAATTGGATAAGGTTAAGCTAATTTGAATTCTGGTTGATTATTGATGTTTTCTAATGTAGTTAAATAAGCCTTTTAAGATATATTGTATATGGTTTGCATTTCGGGGAATTTACTTTTTCAACCTTCATTCAATTATTTTGCAATGTATGTGTATATAACATATTAACACAAACATGACATAGAATATCTGACACACACACAACAAAACAAAAACAACCTATTTCAGTTGCGTTCATATTCAGGACACGAACCTCTCATCACTAAATTTAAAAATTAGAAAAAAATAACCATGAGATATGTCTTGTATTGTTATATTGAAACATCCAATACAACTGGACATTTGCTGGTTACAAATACATTTGGAACATGAATACGCTTGATTTGTACTTTGTACTGAGTTTGGGTGGTGGCACAATTCTCACTGCTTGTGATCCACCAGGTGTCTCTTGTGTCAAATACAATGCATGCTGGGATATGTTTGTAGACATAACAGCTGATATGATGACTACCATTCTGGCAAATACTTCTCAACTATTTTGGCAACAAACGCACATCCAGAAAAAGACTAATCAGTTTTGGAATATCGAGAACAATAGAGAGAGACAGCTTTGGGAGGAACAAACTGATTGAGAGAAAATGACATGTGATCCATGCTTGACAATTGAGTGCGGCAAACCTATGTCTGCATGACTGAAATAATGTCGAAAATGACATAAAACCCAAAACACACACACACACACCACACACACCACACACACACACACACACACACACACCATTGTAATGCAGTGATAATATGTATTGTTTCACTTTCTCTCACATGCCAAAGTATTTAATCTGACATTATTTTCAGCATAAATGGATTTTTATGCAACGTGTAAATGAAAATACCAAATGGTCCAAACCACTTTTATAGCTTGTTGCAAATGTGAAAGGCCATATTATGAGTTCTTTTATAACATATTGAGTGAATGCGCTAAAATCCTTCACATATATTTAATGGCTTCCTGCATGACTAAAACAAGAATGTTTTACTCACAAATTACTCTCTGTATTACAAGCATGACTAACCTAGCATTGCGAATGAACATCCAAATAATAATTGAAAATAATTTTCATTTTCCAATTTATTTTCAGTTTGAGATATACTGCTGTACAGTCTTTTTCAGCCGCGTAATACTGTTCTTGGAGCAATGCCATTATTCACAATGCTTTGGACATGGCATAATTTTCTTCAAATATTAACAAATAATTAAAAAGTGGTGAAAGCAGAAAGGAGCTATATGAATGTAATACTCGTTTCACTGAACGATGGAAGATGGCGACACTGAGCCCTCACGTGACTACATTCATCTGACGTCACACTTCTGTCATGTGACTGCAACGCGCCAATCAGCTTGCACCACTAGCACTACTAGCTTGTTATTAATGTTTTTGTATGCATTTTACATTTTGTAGATTTATGCACGAGTCATACTTGCTACTCACAATATTTTCTGTTTGATTGCATATAACTTGATTCTTTTTTTACAGTTTGTGTATTTTATTTTTATTTTAACAATATTGACGTTTGTAATATGATTGTTTTGATACCCATTTGAATGCATAGATTTTTTAACTATCTTACTTTAAAAGCTTTCAGAATCATGCATTTATAGCCCTATATGAAATATGATTTATCTGAATAAGTGGGAAAGGTTTGCACGATTATATATTTTTTTTTAATTTAATGTTGTATAGACTTATAGCATTGAGGGAACAAGAAGCATTATGGGTTTACTGCACAGGCTTGAGCAAACTCGAGGACCAATGTTATACCTTTCTGTCTTAATTTACAACTGTTAATATATATATATATATATATATATATATATATATATATATATATATATATATATATATATATATATATATATATATATATATATATATATATATATATATGGCTCAGCGATCTTATCTCACCAAATCAAAGAAGGCAAAAATATTTAATAAAAAGTCATGAATAAAATTTATTATAGTTTCTTTTATTCTAATATTATTCTATATTGTTATTTTTAATAATATCATTCTAATAATATTATTATTCAAAAAATTATCTGGCCGAAATAGCTCAATTGGTATAGTATTCACCTTTAGATACAGGGATTCCCTGTTTGAATCCCGGCCATTTAAGAGCAGAAATTGTCTGAAATCAGCGCTATGTAAATGTCAGCTGTACTTTTTACCTTTTTATATCGCCTTGGTGGTATGAGATCATTGAGACTCTATAGATGTGCTTACTGTAGATCTTGCATAGTTTGAGAGCACGGTTAGATGTTGTATGTGTGGGTTGCAGTGCTGACGGAAACTATGAAGTGACCTTAATGACAAAAGCGACGCTCTACCCGAATGGCAAAGTTCACTGGGAGCCGCCCGCTATCTACAAGAGCTCTTGTCCAATAAACGTCGAGTTCTTCCCCTTTGATGAACAGTTGTGCATGTTGAAGTTTGGATCTTGGACCTACGATGGCTACCAGGTTGACCTTAAACACATAGCACTAGACAGCGTGGGGCTAAATGACCTTGACATCATACCAGAGGGCATTGACCTCAAAGGATTTTATCGCAGCGTCGAATGGGACCTGCTTGAAGTTCCCGCCAAGAAAAACGAGAAATATTACACCTGCTGCTCAGAGCCTTACCCCGATATAACCTTCAACATCACAATGAGAAGAAAGACCTTGTTCCACACGGTGAACCTGATCATCCCCTGCGTAGCCATCTCATTCCTCACCGTACTCGTTTTCTATCTGCCCTCCGACAGTGGCGAGAAAATTACCTTGTGTATCTCCATTCTGCTTTCACTGACTGTTTTCTTCCTACTGTTAGCCGAGATCATTCCGCCAACATCTCTCGTCGTGCCACTCATTGGCAAATACCTGCTATTCACTATGATCCTAGTGACCCTGTCTATCATAGTGACTGTCATTGTGCTCAATGTCCACTTCCGGTCACCCTCCACCCACACGATGTCGCCATGGGTACGGAAAGTCTTTCTCAATATACTTCCTCGCCTCCTTATCATGAGAAGGCCACACATTGACCGGGAGAAGCAACCCAAAGTGGTTGTCCGCACCTGTAATGGGGTAGAAATCAGAGACTCGTACGGAGACGGCCACCGCCTCAGCCGGGACCTGACGTATGATAACCTGAACACGTTCGGTCAGATGGCCCGAGCTGGCCCCGAGGAGCTGGAGGCGGACATGATGGAGCTCCGGCAGCACTACTCACTGGAGGTGTGTAAAGCTATAGAAGGTGTACGCTTCATAGCCGAGCACATGAAGGAGGAGGATGACCATAATAATGTAAGTATAGGACGCCCACTGTCTCAACTATATCAACTTTACTCACAATTTTCTGTTTTCGTTGATTGGTGACACTAATCTTTAATGGTTTAGTTATTTTACACTTTAACACATATTGGTATTCAATGGGACATTTACAAATCTACGCCCCCCGTGATCTTTTATCACGGGGGCCGTTTCTCTTATACCTGGATTAAGTAATTTGGGGTAGAACTCAGGGTAGAAAGGCAGCAAGAATTACCACTTACCATTTGACCACTAACCATTTGACCCTTTAAATCTATCTTGAAGACCAGACTCATTTGAAATATTATCAATTTTATTACAAATATTTCTCACTATCTGTTTGATCCGTTATATCATTTTAGTTTTTAAAAGTTTGAGGATTTCAATCTCGATATATATTTACATTCTGTACATGTATAACCAATCCTACTTGTTCTGGTATTACTTGTGTTTACTCCTTTGGACTTGTTCAAGTATTTTTATTTTTTTAAAGTTTCTGTTTGTCCCATTTGAGCATTCCAAGCCTTGCCAACATTATCAGTCTTATTTATTCTTTAAAAAAACAATTGTCTGCTATTTTTCTAAGACCAAAGATCTAAATGTGGCAAGCTAACAAGTAGCAACCTAATATATGCAGTTCTGATTGGCAAGCTATTTAAAGATTCTGCTTTTATCATAAACTTTTTTTTGCTTTGGTTCATTCTTATTTCCAATTGCAAGCCTGTCCTTTATTGCCTGTTCGGGCATTCCAGCCTCAACACATATCCTATTAGCTTGTCAACATCCGCTGTACAATTGGCTAATCACATCACTCCAGCTTGCTTGTCTAATACCTTACAAAGACCGAGAAGATCCCAATTCCCACTTGAATCGTCTTGAATACTTAATAATGAAATAAGGTGAAAACCTGCATCTGATTTCAACCATTGAGCATTATCCTGTAAGGTGAAATCTTTTCTCTTCAACTCTTTTACCCAAAAATATTAAGTTCTTCAAAATATATAATTAAAGGTTGATATTTTTCTACATGGTATTTTTGTAATATCAACTGCTTGATTTTCATAGCTTTTGGTAAACTGAAATCTATGAAGATTAATGATTTGGAGGAGATTGTAAAATTAATGTGTTCATGCTCTTGCCCGAATCACAAAGCCGTGGCTTTGCTGTCGTACCTTTGTGGGAATACAAATAAAAGATCCCTTGTCACTATTCGTAAAACATGGGGCATTGAGTCTTGGTGGTGGGTTTTTTAAATCATGTTTTACTTGGATGGCTGGAGATAGCAATCGGGATTTTATATGAGGGCCTTATATTTTATAAAGCATCTCCAGTCATTCAAAATATCGTATTATGTGCTAGTTCCCTACTCCACCAACAAAATGAACAGTGAGATAAGATTATACAATTATGTTCAACTTAATATGTTTACAACTGTTTCCCACTGCCCGAGTCAATATTGAGTGCGTGTTTTATTGTGATACTCCACCCACTCCTACTCATATCTGTTTATTAGTTCCCATCAAGGCTTCAATGATACTCATGGCAATCAGATTAATATATTGTAAATACCAGCTGCTGTAGCACATCCCTAAATAAAACCTCTATACTCTGAGCTGTGTTCTTGCATTAACACCGCATCTCATTCTCCACTGAGGATCCTATAGGATATAATTAATTGTGATATTTCATTGCTCTAGCACCTCCCCCTAGTGCAAAGATCCCCTGGCGGCTGAAATGTGTAATCAGCTCAAATGCAGGTGACAAATAACACTGACAATCATTTGCTATATTTAGAATGGATATACGTTAGTGTTTCATTAATGCATAGCATTTGTGAGTGTATCCATCCTCAAGGTGGTTTGAGGAGCAATCAGCTTAAATGCAGGTGACAAATAGCACAACAAGCCTCCCCAGGTAGATGATGAGGCACGAGACATCTGTACAACTGTGTCATATATAATACCCAGATGTCTATACGTGACCAGCTCCCAGGTGAAAAGGCGGTCATTATTGACTTGAATTTCCAAGATTTAAACATTTTGAGGTATCATTTGATGAAATGGGTCATTTTATATAATAATTGATCTTGCTAAAAGGGTAGGGAAATGGCCTTCAGGAGACCTAGACCTGGGTAGGAGTATATTAAATCCACTGTAGCTTCTTTGCAAAGGTACAGAGGCAGGATAGGCCCTTAGAACTGAGTCTGAATTACAAATATGAGGCAACGATGCCTGACCTAGACTTATAATTGTAATATCAATACGATAACTTTATGGAATGATGTCCATGACAAAATCAAAGAAAGTGATTGGACAGATAACTCAACTTCGTGAAAACACCAGAATGATGTGTAAAATGCTTCATTATAATGCATGGAATCCCAGGAAATCTTTTTGATAATACACATAACACTGGTCTTATACTGCCATTGAGTAAACCATCTATCTATTCAGATAGAACACCTTATTAAATAGCTCAATTTGCTTTCCACTATTCTTGAAGTGATGTTCATATTGATGTGATATTCATAAGATGTGACAGCCAATACTTGATCACACAGAACTGCAGACCTCAAAGGAATGAGACAGGGAGAGGGCTTCTCTCTGTGATCATATAGAATAGAAATAGGGAACGACCTTGAGTCTTTCTTGTGATTTGTTATACAAGAGGCATCCTCATTGATGTTATATTCATCTTACATTCAGTCACTTATAGTGAATGTAGTTTATTCTATAAGAAAATCTTAATTAAAAAAATACAAAGATGCTTTTTATATACAAATATCAATATGTCAAGAATACCGTGGATGTGCATACTGTGCTTTTCATACTTTTGAGGTTTCCCAAGCTTATAAGAATACATTAAGCCTACTCCAGAGTCTCTGTCTAACAACATTGATTAAAACCTGAATGAATTAACATTAGGTTAAGTTAATAAGTCTCAAATAAAAGATTAAAACTAACTCTTTGTACTCTGATGATCTTTTGCTTGATAATCTTGAGATTGACTTGAATTTTCACACTTTAAGACATTGTATTTTTGCTACATGCAGTCATTGTATTATATATTATGAGGGAACGATGCCTGACTTTTATTTCCTTCAGACATTGTATTTTTGGATTTTATATTATATATTTTTAATAGGAATTGCATTTAATATAGTGTGTTATGATATACATTACAGGTGAGGGAGGACTGGAAGTATGTTGCCTTAGTTTTGGACCGATTATTTCTTTGGATTTTTACTACAGCTTGTGTGGTTGGGACATTTGGCATTGTTCTCCAGGCACCCACCTTATATGATGACAGAGAAGCTAAAACATCAAACTAGTGTTTATTATGTGCAATAATGGTGCATTATTATACACATTAATAGTTTTGGTTTGTAATGACATTCCCATGGTAAATAATATATAGGTGATTTCCTGTTAATTTGGTAAAATGCACAAGCCTGTAACTTCTTAAATGGAATACCTAAGATAGTCTATAATGTTCTGTCATCAAACTGTAATTGATTTTCTTATGATATTTACCAGGTACATAAGTACAAGACATTATTTGCATCTTATTATTCACATTGTTGAGGAACATGTTATTGTCAGAAAGGATTTGGTTAAATAGTTGGCTATACGTTGCCTCCAGGATTCAGATAGTCACATTGAAATTGTTTACTACATTTTCAACCACTTTGCCTAGCTATTACATGTTTGAATATTTTACAATTATCAATATGTTGGAATGTAAATGCTATTTAGTGTGATTTAGTATCGAAAAATAATGCCCATGCTTTGTATATAGATTTATTTGATAATGAACTGACAAGGGTGCCCGCCATTTTGTCGCACATGTTAAATGGCATGATGACGTGTGATGCATACATGCATATTGAATATCAGGAGAGATATATCTGCTTTATTTCCTGTTGTCATTATCATCCAAAATTCTATGTATTATTCAGTTCAAAGTTAGTGTGAAAAATGGAGAATATACAATATTTAAGATGTCAGATTATTACATTAAGAAAATTACATATGATTACGATTTCCAATAAAATATGGTAAAATGAACTATTTTTGTATTTTCATAGCGTGTATGATGCACAAATCTAATAAACTTATTTGTGTGTAATATTCTGAACTCAAAACTTTCTAAAGTTAATATATATTCAAGAGAACATATTTGGGGATATTTAAGAGATACATAATGTTTGCTAGAGGGCATCGATTATGAATGTTGTGTTTAATTATCAACATTCCATGCAAAAGTTTAATTCCAGGTCCAAATGGATACCAAATAAACTACCAAACGATTAACGTATGATTAAAAGGATCGTGACACTAAATAGCAGATTGATCATTGATAAAGTGATAATCTACATAAAATGGTCAGTTCTGATGTAAATAAGAAAATGGTGTGTATATAAAAGAAAATAAATTATTTTGTAAATTAGTTTCATAATTGTTTGTTTCATAATTGTTTGTTGTTATTTGTTTCATAATTGTTTGTTGTTATTTGTTGCATGTTGTGATCAGGTATGAAGCATATTCATCAGTTGGTGTTGACTGTTACCAACCTTATGAACCTTTTACTCTTGCAAGGGCCCAAACAGGGACTGAAATAGTGTTATAAGTTGTTCCATCTTTGGATATTCTAAGTTACACAAGTCCCAACCGCTGACTTTCTCAGTCAGCAAAGCATGCTCTATAGCTGTCATCTGCTGGAGCAGTCAGGCCAGTGTCTATTGTTCTCAACAAAAGGTGTGATAATTAACATGTCTGCTATCTCACCCTATCTCCTCAATGGACCTACAGGTTTTCTTTGACTCTTATAAGTATGCACTTAAAAATACTTTTGATGCTTTTATACCCTAAACTTTGTATTTAAATGTTATCACCGATGTTATCACCGATATTTTTTTTTATTAATAATGCTGTGCTGAACAAAACAATGCTATTTAAGTACTCGTATGGTAGATATGTGTGTGTGTGTGCGTGTGTGTGTGTGTGTGTGTAATAAATACCACATAGTATTAATATATGTATAGAACATAAATTCTAGCATATGTATAGAACAAAAATTCTTTAATAAATACGTTATTCTGAAGGTAGGGGCTGCGATCGTTGTCGCAGACCATCTTAGGATCCTCGCCTATTTTCCTACGTTATTCTGAAGGATCGAGATGGCACATCACAAAACCATGCTGGCCTCAGTTTTGGGATCGCAATAAAACAGGAGACGATAATCCTATATATTCATATATTCACAAATTCGTGTTTTCAAGCAATCAATCTGAGTCACAAATAATGATAGAAACATATATGTCTAAATCTGAAAAGTACAAACTATTAAAAAAGGTCCTACCCTCGGTATAAGGAACCTCAATATACCCAGTAAATCAGGATTCGGTGCCAAATATAAAGCACAACAGTTTAGTTAACCTAATAGTCAGAATTATCAATGATATAAAACAAGTGGGATCACCAGTCAAATTTCAACATTTTCTCCACTAGAGGGCATTCAATTTCTGAAAGGCAGAGGGCTCTCAGTTCTGATCAAATGCTATTATCTGTATCGTTGCACTGCAGTAGCTCTTGCAAACATGTATTTTAACGATAAGGGGAACAGTGTCTTCAAAAGTACTTTTTCCCGCCAAAATTAATCATGTCCCCCAAATATTGACCCCTAAAATGGCGTAGTGCAAGATAATTGCTTTGTATTAAAAAACTACATAAACGATTTCAACTGTTAATGTGCCAAATGCTCAGGAAATATATTTTCTTTCAATTCCAATTTTGTTTCGCTTTTAATGTTTTATCAATTTTAATAATTTTAGATTTAAAATTGGAGAAAAAATGGAAAAACATGATTTTTTTGCGATATTTAAGGAAAGGGTGTTATTAACTTTGAGAGCATTTGTGAGAATAGCTACATAACCAATCTGTATAAATTAGGCATTAATCATTAGCTAGAATCTTGGAGTATAATGAATGGAGTTGTGACGTTGTAGCTTGTGTGCATGACGTCATAGCAACCCATTGTTACAAACAATGGGATACATTGTTACAAACAATGGGATAGTTTCTATTTGAAGTGATGTGTGTTACCGCCAATTTTTGAGCAATTTTTGAGTTTTTGAATTTGAAAGAAAGAATCATTATTTCATAATGAACAGGTTTTGGGGAATCTAATAGTGAAATTTTCGATATTTAACTGAATAGGCTATTCCCGACAAGCCCTTAAAGTTCATATGTCCATAGACATTTTTTCAAGAACTACAAAGCCTATAGAAAAAATATCTATAGATATAGAAGGATGAGATTTTCACAATTTGAATAGTATGTTTATAAAAAAAATGCCATAATTGTTTATCAATATTTTTTAAACCAATATACAATTTTTGTAAAAAAAGAATTGTTTTCTTCAAAAACCGCAAGCTTTTTCGTGAGAATATCGGATTTTTGGGGGTAAAAGTGTTGCATGACTGTTGCATGAATCACCTTGCTGAGCAAATGCTATGTAAATGGAATGGACGCATATATTGGCAGATTTGAAAATAATATCAAGAGAAAGATGTTTTCCCAATTAAAAAACATGATACATTGTACAGGCCTGCCAATGATGCATTGGTGGTATAAACTAAATGTGAACGTTGTGCAAATTGACAGAATCGTGTGATATATCAGGTAAATCTATGCATTTGTATTAACTCTTTGCAACTTGGGCCGGGTGTGTGGAAATCGCTGACATGGACGTTTCTAAAAATTGTCTACACTTGGAATAGAGAAATAAAATTTATATCTCCATAATCAGTGGAGAAAGTAGAACATTTCACTCGCGATATGTTTTGGTCTAAATACTGTCTATGATGAGTCAAAATTTTCACAAAGTTGAATAACATCAAATTCTTCAAGTTTTCAGCTCATATGGCGTCATAAGACACAATGGTTTGGCGGTAACGCACATTGCCCCTTTGATCTCATGGCGTCACAACTCCATTCATTATACTCTAAGCTAGAATGATGCTTTATCGTTTGAGATGACAAGATTTTGAAAATTTTCTTATAACTCAAGTAATTTGTGTTTTGGAAATAAAATAATTCAAATATATGTCAATATTTGACACCATTTGGTGTTTTTGACTTCATTTTGAAGAAACTTAGATATTTCAAAATATATATCAGTAATAAAAATGACCTCTTTTTAAACTAAATACATCAATATTTGAAGAAAATCCTATCTCAAATTTTGCAAATCAAACTTACAGATTTTCTAAATTTTTTCATAAACATCGTGGGAAATTTGGAGAATTATGATATTCTGTTTACGTCTAATTTTGCATCAATGGGCAGTTATTAGGTCTAATGTAGCAGCTACTGAGGAAGGGGTTAGTCATAAAAGAGAACAAAATGATGTTTCCATGTATATCTATAAACATTGATCCCCTTTAAAGAGAAATATGTTATCCATTTAGTTGACTTTGGTATGTTATAAAGGTGCACTATTTCATGTAGTTCAAAGAGCAATGGTGGTTTGGTTATTTATCAATGAAATAGTGACGTCTTACTTGGTGGTATCTTAGCAACCATCAACAACCATCAACAAGTGTCCCTGTTCCCTAAAGTTAAATAGCTAAATTGAGAACAACCCATCAAGAGTGCCAACAAGTGCTCATTTGAAAAAATCAAGCTTGCGAATTTGCAAAATTAGTCTTGAATTAAGCCCTGGGAATTTGTGTACTATGCACACACAAATCACTTCTCACTCATGGAAAGTGCCATCTGACGGTGTGAACGAAAAGTCAAAACATGGCCGTCATGTACCGATAATACGTGCATGCTCTTCAGACTTACAGCTTATTCATGATGAAATATGTCTAGCCCAGCCTTTGTCAAAAACAAACGCGAGCAAAAAACAGGACAGCTACAATTTGGCCAGCCAGGTTAGAGCTAAAAACAGGACAGCTGCAATGAGGCCAGGCATGTAACAGCGAAAAAAGACAGCTATAATGAGGACAGCCATGATGCAGCTAAAAACAGGATAGTTACAATGAGGCTAAGCCAGATAACACCGGAAAAAGGACAGCTACAATGAAGTCAGCTATGTTACAACCTTGGAGTAATTATGAATGGAGGCGCAATGCCACAAGATCAAAAGGGGCGTCAAAGTTGCCGCCATGGCCATTGATATGATGACGCCATGAAGGTGCATGAAAGCTTTCACGTTATTTTTTGCAGAACTATTTTAAGTCATCAAAACCATGATTTAGAGCTAAACATATCACAAATGAAATGTTTGTTATTTCATACAGATTATGGGGATATACATTTTTCATTGCTGTAAAGTATTTTATGATTGAAGGTGAAAAGCTGTGAAAGCGCTGGAACCTTAAAATTTCTTAAAGGCCCAATATATAATGGAGATGTGATGTGTGGGAAGATGTTAGTGGTATTTCCACCCCACCCACACCCCGGGCCCTCATCCCTGGAAACCCACCCCCGGGCACACCCCACCTACGGCCCCCCCACCCCGTGCCCCCATCCCAGGAAACCCACCCCGGGCCCCCACCCCAGGCCCCCATCCCAGGCCCTCATCCCGGGCCCCCATCCCTGGACACCCACCCCCAGGCACACCCCACCCCGGGTCATCATTATGGCTAGAGATCTGAACAGCTGTTTAAATAATCTTACTGTTTATTTATTATCAATTTATTTTTATGTTATATGTTGTTTCGCCTTAATGTCACCTCATTATTATGGCAACAGTTATAAAAATAATAATGGTACCTTAACATAACATTAACATCATTCGACAAGAAAATACAAGTTAACAATATCCAATACAATTTATAAATAGAACCCTCTGTGAAGATGATGATATATTTCTTAAACTATGTAGCAGAATCGAAATTCAAACTAAAATTAAAGTTTAAGTACAAATGTAAAGTTTATATTTGTGAAGATTGTCCATTGCATTCAAAAGAGCATGAGGTACCTCAGAATGGGAATAGAAACCAATCATTAAATAAAGCCACATTAAGAACATTTTAATGAGGAATCGTGTGTGTTAGATTCAGTATTAACAAATTATCAATTAATATAATCATCGATAGAACATTCTGGTTAAGAGTGTACGTTCATAATAGAGAAGCCACCGATTATTGAGAGAAAAAATGTATATCACACTGTCATCTCTTACTTTAGTCACGGTTTAGAGATGTTTTTCCAGGATTGACTAGTCCACTGCGATGAACTTTACAGTTACATCAAATGACCAAACCATGTTATTTTATTGCGGTAATATATTTATAGCAATAATATAAGCGGGAATTTGCAAACATCACTGTTTTACACTGTTATCCTTTATCAATTTTATTTTTAAATAACTACATAAGACATAAATTTCTCACCTATTTCAGCTCCGATTTTAACCATGGTTCATTTTTGCAGTATAATACTATAAGGTTACTCATTTAGACCAAATCTTCCATATAATAACATCCTCAACTGCTGGTTATTTAATTTCTGATATATCTCTGTAAACGTTTTTGCATTATATTACATCAATGATTGATACTCTCATATACACTTTCATTTTCTGAAGCACCTGTGGCAATGCTTTCATACTTTGGGGGATCGTTCTCGGCGTCATTGGCGTAGGTGTTAGTATCATCGACTGTCTCATATTTTGGTGGATCGTATTCTGAGTGAGCTTTTTCAGTGTAGGATGGAGGTAAGGGCCCGGATGTATATCCAGGGTTACTAAATGAAGGTCCCAGAGAGAGAGGTGCAGTGTGAGGACCCGGATTATACACATTATAAGTATCCCCTGGTCCGGTAGGTGGCGCTGCTACATGGGCACTGTTCCCATTGTAAGCAACTGTTGAACGTTGTTGATGTCTAAGTAATTTGCGCTTCCTGGCAGAAATTCCAAAGATAGTCATGATGATCATAGTAAGAAAGAGAAACCCAATAGCTGCCCCTATACCTTGGTAGAGTCTGCCATCTAAAGATTCATCTGAAAATAATGAGAGGTCTTATTTTATTGATAAATTGGAAATTCAATATTGTAAGTGACATATACATATGTGTGTGTGTTTACCAAAATTTCCAACTATTATAGAAATACCCATATATAAGGGATTGCGGTATACAGCCCATTATATACTGGAACTGGTCTGGTATTTGCAATTATGGATTAATTATGGAGAAATCTTTACTCTTTGCCACAAGTATTTTTTTATTTGATATTGTAATCTTTAGAAATAAAATGGTATTTCTCATCATCCAGACACTAGGTAAGATATGATCTATTTTCACGCACCTTTATCTGTTGGTTTTGGCTTGTCGATGTCACAGTTGATGGCGTACGCTACAGGAGCGAAGTATCGGAGGTTGAACTGAGCCTCGTACGAGGCGGCACTTTTACCACATATTCCCCCCACGCTCTCCTCGTAACAACCCAGAAGGCTCTTCAGATAACTGAAACAATTACATGTATCATCATAATAAAAATATAAATCATGCATTTTTTTCCTCAATATATTGAGTCCATTGTATTCCATTGAATATTCATTTGATAAGTTTTATCTAACTCTGGATCAGATTGAATCACTTATATCCTATATCCTCTTCCAGAAATAAAAGTGAAAGCAGATATTACCTGCATGACTGGGCTTTGGCATCGTAGGAATATTGGTTGATAGCATCAAGCTTGTGCTGATAGGTATCTCCGCATTTAGTGTAGGCCGATTGGACAGCCAGTGTATGAAGACATGTCTGAGACTTGAGAAAATCTGTCACACAATAAATAGGTCCATAAGATTAATATAATATAATATAGTATAAATAAAGCACATGAGAAACGAATATGGGGTCAGAAAAGTTTTGAGACACTACTTCGGAAGTCTATTTAGTTTTATATACATACTGTTCGCTAGTGCCAGATACCAAAATAAGAAGTGATTAGTTGCCAGAACAGCCTTTAAAACAGCGATATGGCATCATTCGAATTTGTTTGACAATGTTTATATTTTTCATTAAAATATTCAGATTTTAATCCAAATATGCTTTCAATTTACACCATCAGTTTATGAACAATTCCTAAAACCAGTTTCCTTACATTTGCTTAACATTTAACTTCAAACTATACACTGTAGTTTACCTTCAATTTGATTATTTTATATTATATAAAAGATGTACAACAAAACTTGAACAATAAATAATTTGAAAAAATATATTCTTTTTTTTTCTTTTCCTTTTGCCAAGTGTTAGATAATTGGTTTAAGATGTCCATTCACCCTGAAATCCGTCCGTGCACAGATATTCATCCGCGTCTTCCTGACCAATGAGGATCAAGATGTCTTCATGCTCACAATTATCCCGAAACTTGGAGATACATTCATGAGATTCCTGTTGTAATCTGAAATAGAAACATTACTTTTTTATGTAAAGAACTAATAATTTGATTGACTTAGTAGATTGTCAAATTGCTTACAGACCAAAAGTGGAATCTTAGGTAAAATTCAAAACGAGAGTGGCCCAATAAAATATTTAGATAAGGCCATGAAAAAAAGAGTCTTACTTCTCATAGCCGCCCTTTCCACATCTTAGGGTTAAATTTGGATTTATTTTATAGGCTGTAAAACACGGGTGCAAACAAGGTGCAAGAACAGCTATATCTGAGTCCATGAACTTATAGCCTCAAATTATGATGCCGACAGCTTTATATTCAAAAACAAAACCTCTGTACCCATTTATCAAAATCAACAAATATTAAAAAATAAGTATTTTTTTTTCATGACCTGATATCAAAAACGTCAGTCGGAATCAATATTTTGTACTCTGGCTCAAGAATTTACATTATAATAAGTTAAAAAAAGAAATTCTTGTGATCTTTTGATATGTAAATCTTACCGGCACACTGTTATCCACGTTGATTCATTGTGTATTGGAGGTATTGGGTTTCCGTTATAGAATCCATATGGCTTCAAGGTATTGATACACGAGTTAAATGCATCGTTTGTGCAAAGTTCTGCCGATGATGATGTCACAAATACTGAAAAACAAATATTCAAATGATAATTTAATTCCAACTAGCCCTTATAGAAATCTGTCGGCAGTGTTAAAGGGATATTTCTCTTACAGGAATATATTTTTTTCAAACAAAACCTAGCTGAACTATTTATATATAAACAAACTTGCTTATTTAGCTTCTGTTTAAACCTTGGTTTTAAACTTTTATTTAAGACCCTGGCTTCTTAAGCAAGCTTCTCTATTAAACCTGGCTTCTTTAGCTTATTTCAAAAGTGTTGAAGATCCTATCAACTCAGACTATCAACTCAGAATATCATTCTGGAACAAAATCCCCAGATACCTGAGCGATAACTATCAGAGACATTTACACACATGTTTTAAATGTCTCTGTAACTATGAGTGAATAATAATCAAGAATATTATGTTGGCTTTATAAAGATGCACGTTTTGAAAAGTTATCCACCGATATCAACAAAACATTCCCCTTGATGAGAATAAAATGAAATTGGTCTTATGCAGAAAGCATAAGGTAAGAAAAGCTTCAGTTACTTATTTTGAAATGCCAATCGGGAAGTTCAAACTGCAATTTGTCATTGGAAAAAACTGTAGAAAAAAAACCTTGCACAAAGCTGCCGTTTAATCTAAGAAAATATCATTTTTGACCTTAGAAAAGTATTTTTGACCTCAGAAAAGATCATTTATTATATATTATTTCATTAGCATAATCCGCGAGGGTTACAGTTGGTGACATAAAGCTATGGAGGGCAAGCGGAGTTACTGCTCCATTTTCTTCTCAAGTCTTCTCAAAGCAAAAGTATGCCCACCAAACCATGTCAAATTGTGTGATTAACATCGGCAATCAATTAATAAACGTAATCATATCATATATGCAGGATTTAAAGTGCACATATCTGAGATCAGACATAAGTGTCAGTGTCCATGTCAATGCCAGTGTCAATGTCAATATCAGTGTTAATATCAGTGTCATTGTCAATGCCAGTGCCAATGTCAACATCATTGTCAGTGTCAGTGTCAGTGTCAATGTCAGTTTCAGTGTCAGTATCAGCACCCGGCAGAATTACACGTGACACCATTGACTATGTTGACTGTTTGAACTATGAATTGTTGCTAGTGTTACATCACCCCCCATAGAGCTATAGCCGTCCACATATTAACCTGATGCAGGTAAACAGCAATTTGTAACCCCTACTCAACTTATATATAAAGATATATGCCAGACACATCAAATATAGAGTGTACATACGAGGTGTGCAAACGGAGGTAAATATACATAATGTATGCATTGGTCAAGAAGGTAAACATTCCCTATTGCCTAACAGAGGTGGTTGGACTCTCTTGATTGCTTTAATAGCAAGCTTCATATAACATGCTCAAGATTGACCAACTTGAACTTTAATATTCATGACTAAATCTTGAATTCGTCAGCTTTGAATGAATAAAAACTCGTTAATCATAGGAAAATGCCTGCCTAATATTTATATAATACTCTCTCCATAATTTTATTCTAATCTATTCCAATAGAATTTATTTTAATCTAATCTAATTTATTCTAATCTAACCTGCTAATGGTCCTAGTACAGTCAGTTATAGTACAAGCTTATTACAGCCAATTCCTTTGTGATGACCAAAAGGTCGTGGGTTCGATTCCCTGCGATGCTTAGATAAGTCAAATTACAATTTCTCATTTCAGCTGAGGCAGTTCTATATCTGCCACTAGTGAATCTCATCGTGAAATGACTAAAATCATGCTGGAAGCGGTGTAAAACCCAAACAAAAACACACAGAAACAAACAAATAAAGGGTCTCCATATGCTGTGGTTTAAAGTTGACATAATTCCCCAGATCGAGATATGATTAAGACAAATAACCAGTTCCTGAACATTAAATAAAATGTCAACATGACCCTCACCAGTTTTGTTGGATGTTCTCTGAACATTGTCAGGTGTTCCTCCGAGGTATATTACTCTAAGGTCAAACCGACAGAATTCGCCATACTGAATATTTATGTTAAAAGTGACGGTTTGCTGGTTAAAAACATATAATCTCAAAAATCATATTTTCTATAATAAAAACTATATTTTCTAATACCATCTAATACCATGATATATAAATTTGTAATTTAAACTGAGTTTCAATAATTTAACATCATACAATATTTTTTCTCCAAAATAATGACCGAGACTATGCTAGTCCAAATATCTATATGAGACTGTTATTAGTGTCTATGGCGAGAGAGAGAGTGGTACTGGAGGAATACGACTCTGGTTGGCCAAAGGTATTAGTTTGAGTGTCCCCTGGTGGACAGTTACAGGACCTCTCTCTCATATCAGTCTCTGCCGTCAGTGGTGAAAAAGTGCGTCAAGATAGGAAACACAATTCAACGTCCATTTGGTGAGTGTAACACTTTGTGGAGTTTATTCTGCACGATACAAAACCCGGAAGGAAGTCCGGGAAACGGAACGAACATAATGGCGCAGGCTGTTCACTGCTTGGTGCCAAATAGATGAATGTTCATGCTGTTCTGATTGGTCAGTATCTGGGTTAGACTCCTGGTGCCACGTATATATCCTGTGTTGATCAATTTGGATTGGACGATTCTGGTGAGCAAGATGACTATATTGTACATATGACTCGGGGCATTGCAAATGTTGAATTTCATCAAATACAGGGCAGGGGTAGTGAGAAGATTTAAAAAAAACTGGCATAATGACCGACGGAATGCAATACCGATGGAATACGTGATCATCATTAAATTTCCAAAATCTTTTTCGCCTATCACTTTTTTAAAGCTCCAGATCTCATAGGCCGATTACCGATCTCCATGTTGTTTTTTCCCCCATTGAAAAGTACACACCGGAACTGTACAACTTTACCGGAACCAGATCTGTACAACTCCACTATATTTAATCATTGGTCGGAGAGATTGGCAGGGGGCCTATGGCTGACTGAACAGGAAATATTGCGAAATAGTAAACACAAGAAATACACGTCTCGTACGATATTCTTTCAGCACACTCATAGGTTGTATATTGTTATAATATTTCACTTCCATCATCCCTACGGCTGTAGTTTAATTAACTTGTTTTCATTCACACTATGTTTCGTCATAGAGAAATATAGATCTTATACTTTCTCATTTGATCAATTAACATGCTAAGATTGATGGACTTAGATCCATTAAGGAAGAAATATTGGACTCACCTGAATAAGTTAAAAAAGATAAAACCAGACAAACGTTCAGATCCATCGCGAATCGTATGAAAGTTCCATATGTCGTGTATATGATAAATGAACACAATATAAAACTTTATCTTCCAATGGTTTGAGACTGAGAACAATATAACTTGTTCACAGTTTGAGAGAAGTTACATATAAAATAAAAATAGAATTGACTGCCTGTACAGTTGAGTGAATTTCTAGGTTAGGCCTATTTGTCCATGGTGTGCCAACAATTTTTAGCAGAAATGTTCTTTATAAAGTTCATAGAGCAAGATACGGTGTTCATTTCCACCTACAATTCCTTGACGCATATTCCTGATGTTTTATTACAGATAAAGACAAGAAGATGAAGAATAATGTTTTGGAGCTAACTTTTTCACATAAAATGTACGCGTTATCAGGTGACAGAGGTTTGTTTTGTGCTATTTATAATAAGCTGAAAACCATTGACCCAATTGTAAAAGGAAAACACGTAAAATGTTGTTTTTCTTTTGGGGGGAGGGGGAATTGTAGAAATAATACTGCATCGTTATCCCAGAATATCATTAATTATTCCACACAAGTTGTATTTCCTTTGTTTTTGTCCCTGTTATGTTGGATCAAATTTGTCAACATTCTACGTGACCATAAGCTGTCTGCAAACTAAATGATGAAAATAGGTTTGACTCAGCCATGTGTCTATGTATAGCATAGCATATATATATATATATATATATATATATATATATATATATATATATATATATATATATATATATATATATATATATATATATAAACTAAGGGCATGAAAGCTCTTGTACCACATTCATGTCAATCTGATGTTTAATCGTTGATAGAGTTGATGGAGTTGAAAAGTGTGCTCCAAGAGAAATAAAAAAACTGGTGATTCAGTGGTAGAACACCCTGTAAACAATAAAATTACCCAGGACACTTGCAAATTTTGTAAGGCATTGTCACACCCACTGAGCACAGGATTATAGTATTGCATGGGACACTATTGATTTCCATCATTCCCTCTATTGGATCACAGGCTTTTTGGATTTTGATACAAGTGATCTCAGATTTGGCCAGAAATATTAATTAAGGTAAGACGAGGTTAGGTTTGGAAACACTGAATTTAAGGATTGGATGATACGCATCAGAAATATCCACACCTCCAAAAATAAAAGTAAAATTGATAACTTTATACATGGAATAAAAATGATCTCATCTAAGGTTGTGATTTAAGCTTTCATCCCTTTAGTTGTTGATGAGTAAAGGGAGAATTGACATTGCATTGATCACACCATTCCAACACGATGTTAGCTTTTCAGATTCCCTATGTACGTGACAAACCACATGTAATCATTGCGACATTGTAAGAGTGGTTGTTTTGATCACTATTACTCCGAGAAAAAAATATGTTCACATGTAGGTAAATGCTGTAGGTAAACAAACACATCATTCTAAATATATTTTTAGATAAATATCCTTAAATTATATCATGTTTTTGTGCATTATTATATTGCAAATTAAATTGTAAAATACTTTTGTATTGAGGTTCTGTTTGAAACATTATCGCAATGAGAGTGAACAAATATAGAAGAGGGTATATATTTATATATAGAAGGTTTTAACTCTTTGTCACCACAGACCTTTGTCACCACACACCTTTGTTACCACAGACCTTTGTTACCACAGACCTTTGTCACCACGGACCTTTGTTACCACAGACCTTTGTCACCACGGACCTTTGTCACCACAGACCTTTGTCACCACAGACCTTTGTCACCACAGACCTTTGTCACCACACACCTTTGTTACCACAGACCTTTGTCACCACGGACCTTTGTCACCACAGACCTTTGTCACCACGGACCTTTGTCACCACAGACCTTTGTCACCACACACCTTTGTCACCACACACCTTTTGTCACCACACACCTTTGTCACCACACACCTTTGTCACCAATACTAACTTTCATCACAAATACAACTAACAAGAAATTCTTTTTTTAAAGAATTTGTTTACAGTTTCCTTTTTGAAAGTGATATTAATATTTTGTTATCATTTTGAATTTGCCATAAATCATAAACCAGAAAGCGTGACGTTTACCCATCAGCCCTATTCGTCTCTGATCAAATAGTATACAGTATTTCCTAATATAGTCCTTATTATCACATATATTTATTACTGCTTTAAGAACAGTATACAAAAATAATCCACAGCACTGTTTTCTGGTAGTAGCTGTAAGTCCTGACACCTGGTGGAGATGTATAATTTATCATTTGAGTACATGTGTTAAACTCCAATCTGACCTGTTTAAGATAGCGACGTGAGACTTTGATCTTAAAGTCACCATGAAGAATGAAGCCAAAGTCGCTTGAGATTAAATCCGAATGAAATAATAATGAAAACGCATGGAAATCAGAGACCCATCTTCTGAGTAATTACTACATAACGGTAAGCTAATGTAAAAGATAAGGTAACGGATTATATAAGGTCTGTACAAAAAGTATTGATATTTTATCAGTACACTGGGAAGTGATGCTGTCCCTCACTGTTGTAGCTATCCCTCACCTGTGCAGCTGTCTCTCAATTGTGCACCTATCTCTCACCTATGCAGCCATCCCTCATCTATACAGCTATCTCTCACATGTGCAGCTGTCTCTCACTTGCGCAACTACCACGTGTGCAGCTGTCATTCAGTTGTGCAGTTGTCTCTCACTGTTGTAACTATCTCTCACCATTTGCAGCTATCTCTCACCATGTGCAGCTATCTCTCCCCATGTGCAGCTATCCCTCACCATGTGCAGCTATCTCTCACATGTGCAGCTGTCTCTCACTTGTGCAACTACCACGTGTGCAGCTGTCATTCAGTTGTGCAGTTGTCTCTCACCATGTGCAGCTATCTCTCCCCATGTGCAGCTATCTCTCCCCATGTGCAGCTATCTCTCCCCATGTGCAGCTATCTCTCCCCATGTGCAGCTATCTCTCCCCATGTGCAGCTATCTCTCACCATGTGCAGCTATCTCTCCCATGTGCAGCTATCTCTCCCCATGTGCAGCTATCTCTCCCCATGTGCAGCTATCTCTCCCCATGTGCAGCTATCCCTCCCCATGTGCAGCTATCTCTCACATGTGCAGCTGTCTCTCACTTGTGCAACTAGCACGTGTGAAGCTGTCATTCAGTTGTGCAGTTGTCTCTCACTGTTGTAACTATCTCTCACCATGTGCAGCTATCTCTCACCATGTACAGCTATCTCTTACCATGTGCAGCTATCTCTCTCCATGTGCAGCTATCTCTCCCCATGTGCAGCTATCTCTCCCAATATGCAGCTATCTCTCCCCATGTGCAGCTATCTCTCCCCATGTGCAGCTATATCTCCCCATGTGCAACTATCTCTCCCCATGTGCAGCTATCTCTCCCCATGTGCAGCTATCTCTCCCCATGTGCAGCTATCTCTCCCCATGTGCAGCTATCTCTCACCATGTGCAGCTATCTCTCCCATGTGCAGCTATCTCTCCCCATGTGCAGCTATCTCTCCCCATGTGCAGCTATCTCTCCCCATGTGCAGCTATCCCTCCCCATGTGCAGCTATCTCTCACATGTGCAGCTGTCTCTCACTTGTGCAACTAGCACGTGTGAAGCTGTCATTCAGTTGTGCAGTTGTCTCTCACTGTTGTAACTATCTCTCACCATGTGCAGCTATCTCTCACCATGTACAGCTATCTCTTACCATGTGCAGCTATCTCTCTCCATGTGCAGCTATCTCTCCCCATGTGCAGCTATCTCTCCCAATATGCAGCTATCTCTCCCCATGTGCAGCTATCTCTCCCCATGTGCAGCTATCTCTCCCCATGTGCAGCTATCTCTCCCCATGTGCAGCTATCTCTCACATGTGCAGCTGTCTCTCACTTGTGCAACTAGCACGTGTGAAGCTGTCATTCAGTTGTGCAGTTGTCTCTCACTGTTGTAACTATCTCTCACCATTTGCAGCTATCTCTCACCATGTGCAGCTATCTCTCCCCATGTGCAGCTATCCCTCACCATGTGCAGCTATCTCTCACATGTGCAGCTGTCTCTCACTTGTGCAACTACCACGTGTGCAGCTGTCATTCAGTTGTGCAGTTGTCTCTCACCATGTGCAGCTATCTCTCCCCATGTGCAGCTATCTCTCCCCATGTGCAGCTATCTCTCCCCATGTGCAGCTATCTCTCCCCATGTGCAGCTATCTCTCCCCATGTGCAGCTATCTCTCACCATGTGCAGCTATCTCTCCCATGTGCAGCTATCTCTCCCCATGTGCAGCTATCTCTCCCCATGTGCAGCTATCTCTCCCCATGTGCAGCTATCCCTCCCCATGTGCAGCTATCTCTCACATGTGCAGCTGTCTCTCACTTGTGCAACTAGCACGTGTGAAGCTGTCATTCAGTTGTGCAGTTGTCTCTCACTGTTGTAACTATCTCTCACCATGTGCAGCTATCTCTCACCATGTACAGCTATCTCTTACCATGTGCAGCTATCTCTCTCCATGTGCAGCTATCTCTCCCCATGTGCAGCTATCTCTCCCAATATGCAGCTATCTCTCCCCATGTGCAGCTATCTCTCCCCATGTGCAGCTATATCTCCCCATGTGCAGCTATCTCTCCCCATGTGCAGCTATCTCTCCCCATGTGCAGCTATCTCTCCCCATGTGCAGCTATCTCTCCCCATGTGCAGCTATCTCTCCCCATGTGCAGCTATCTCTTACCATGTGCAGCTATCTCTCAAACTGAGCAGCTATCTCTCCCCATGTGCAGCTATCTCTCCCCATGTGCAGCTATCTCTCCCCATGTGCAGCTATCTCTCACCATGTGCAGCTATCTCTCACCATATGCAGCTGTCTCACCATGTGCAGCTGTATCTCCCATAGCTATCTCTTATTTATACAGCTATCTCTTATTTGTGCAGCTATCTCTTATTTATGCAGTTATCTCTTATTTATGCAGCTATCTCTTATTTGTGCAGCTATCTCTTATTTGTGCAGCTATCTCTTATTTGTGCAGCTACTTTTCATGTCTCAATACAGCTATCTCTTAGTTATGCAGCTATCTCTTATTTATACAGCTATCTCCCAATTATGCAGCTATCTCTTATTCATGCTGCTATCTCTTATTTATACAGCTATCTCTCATTTATGCAGCTATCTCTTATTTATGCAGCTATCTCTTATTTATGCAGCTATCTCTTATTTATGCAGCTATCTCTTATTTGTGCAGCTATTTTTCATGTCTCAATACAGCTATCTCTCAGTTATGCAGCTATCTCTCAGTTATGCAGCTATCTCTTATTTATGCAGCTATCTCTTATTTATGCAGCTATCTCTTATTTATGCAGCTATCTTTTATTTATGCAGCTATCTCTTATTTGTGCAGCTATCTCTCAGTTATGCAGCTATCTCTCAGTTATGCAGCTATCTCTTATGAAAATATCTGCATTTCACCCATATAGACCCCTTTGTACAAAACCTTGCAGGGCCTCAATAAGTAGGTCAATAAATAGGTCAATTTACCGATGGTTGAAAACAAAGCTCTAATACAGAAATATAGGCATATTGGAGGTAATTTTCATTTCTAATGTAATTCTGACAAAAAATAAATGATAACTATGCCATTCATAATATGTTAAAAGCGCAACCCTTCACATAAACTTGCAAAACAAAAGTGAAGTGGAGATTAGTTTAGTGTCATTTCCACCAGAGGGCAGGCAACGTGGTGACGGAACAGCGAGATGACACACTCTTATCAGTGGCGACTTTAGTTGCGGCCAATACCTCATATAGCAACTTTTTTTTTTTTTTTTCAAATCTCGTCACCCTTCCTCTCTGATCACGTTCATGCTTTTTTTATATATGTATGTAACAATGAACCGAGAAGCATGTGTTGTGAATTTCTGCTTGTACTTTGTCATCTTAATCAATCAGAATTGACATGAAATTGATTTTGATGTAAGATTTTAATCAAGTTCTAAGTTAACCATATCAACATTTCAGAATAGATGCATACATATGGAAAATAAGCCCGAGAAAGGCAAAATACCATAGAATTACATTCAACGAATAAAGAATAGCACAGAACACATTGGAAAGTTAATGTATTGTTTCTTGTAAAAAAAAAGCTTTCATGTCAGTTGCCATGACCATTTTAAAATTAAAATTAGATGTAAAAGATTAGGATACTGTCTACAGCAAATGCACACACACACACACACACACACACACACACACACACGTACACACACATGTATGTGTAATTCAATTGTCTCTTTAGAAAAAGAAATATGGGGTATTTCTTGCTATAATGTTTGAGAAAACAGTTGTTTAACTTTAAAAGGTAAAAGCCTGACTCAAAGCTAAATGTCGTCTTGAGCAAGATAATATTTCAACCATCTGACAAATATAAACAATTATCATGAGTCTTATCGTGAAATATGTCCGTGTATTTTGTCCGTATCCTCGGCTGTTGTCCGTTTCTTAGTCCGTATCAAGATCAATGGCTATCTCCGTCTTGTTCTCACGGGCTCAGAACGTGTTCATTTATTTCTGTCAGGAGATTCATTGTTGTGATATTAATAACTAAAGGAGCAAAAAGACACCTTTCTAGTTCATCTTATTCGATCAGTGCTCAGGATTGAAGCGCCAGTTACATGTTTTCCCATTTGCTTCCAGCTGCGTTGTTTGGCATTGGTTTGATAAAGGAGATGGACTCACAAGAAGACAGTTTCTCTCTCCGCAAAACTATTGGAGGGATACCAGTGTCCATTGTCCAGTTTGATTGGAGCAGATTCGCCGAGGCTTATCAACTCATGATCCTGGCTGCAAAAACAGGTGTACACTGAAAATCCCAAGTTACTAGTTTTAACTTAGTTTCTAGTCACATTGCTGTACCCCTTTCTACCTTCCAGTTGACTTCTAAGACAGGTACACTGAAAGCTCCAAATTACCAGATTCTAGATAGTTTCTAGTCACATTGCTGTACCCCATTTTTAAACTCACCATCAAACTCACCATCAAACTCACCATCAAACTCACCATCAAACTTACACTCAAACTCACACTCAAACTCACACTCAAACTCACCTTCAAACTCACCATCAAACTCGCACTCAAACTCACCATCAAACTCACCATCATATCAGCATCAAGCTCTCCACAAGCTGTGATATTTTGTTATATCACAGTATTATTATATTATTATATCACAGATTTCTCACTTTACCTTAACCACATCGCCATATCATTTCTGTTGGAAAGGTGATGGATTCTCCACTGATGAGGCCAGAGAAGAGGAATTTAGGAAGAGACTATGTGCACCAGGAGTGTACATGGTGATAGATGAGTCACGTGACAAGCTGGCAGCCGTGGTCGGTTACAGCCCAAGTCTTCTGTGCAGGAGTTACAATCCAATGTGCTGTGGTGGCTTCTATATTGTGGACAAGGCCTACAGAGGAATAGGACTGCCATTAGAATTGAATTACAGTCTAAATCCTTATGTGATATTGAATGGAAATTATTTAGGTAAAGTATACACACACACACACTATATATATATATATATATATATATATATATATATATATATATATATATATATATATATATATATATATATATATATATATATATATATATATATATATATATATATATATATATATATGTATATATTAAAATTTATATATTTATATTTATTTATCTTCTTATGATAATCATCAAATCTTCGATTAATTAAACATGGTTTTACACATCACACTCAAGAGAACTAAGATATTTGAGCTAAAGACAATTTTCAAGTTGGGAATCCCTGTGACTCCTGGGAGTATTATCCTGCCAATGGGGTATTTCCTGGAATATATTACAGTGGACCAATTCTGTCCCACAGACCACAAGGCACAGCCAAGTCTCCGTGTGTTTAAGAAAGATACTTTTATTTGCCAGAGCTATTTTTTGTAGGAATACAAGTTTCCTTTGATGTCACACCCAAAGCCGAAAAAAAAGCTGATCACAATAAATATAAGGCGATTGCTGGTTGCCATCAAAAATATACAATATAAGTGCAAAACACGGAAGTATACAAAAAGTTCTCTAAATGTAAAATTAGTTCATGAGAAAATAACACGATGGTAGCCCACAATCGCATTTATTGTGAGACAACACATAATCCATGTGAATCAAATTTGTCTGCAACTTGCTCGTAATTTAACCCTTTGCAGCATCATCTGCCCGTATCAACGTGGGAAACAAGAACATATTAATAGCACTCAGCATGGGAGTGCACATTTATGCCGTCATACCAAAGAGTATGAGGTCACGTGATGGAGGTCTCATCGATAACGTCGTCACGTGGTGCGATTTTAGCCAATCGATGCCAGATTCTGAGGTGAGGATGAAGGTAAGTTGCAGAAACTTGATTATTTATTTTACTTTTCACAAAATCATAAACTGACAATTCTGTATAATGTTGAGAGATTTTACATCGTTGAATTATGTATAAAGATCACTAATATTGATTGAAACGTTCATTTGAACCAAATAAAATAGTTGTAATAATAATAAGAACAGTGGTTAAAAGGGAAAAGGAAAACTATTCATTTAAACAAAGTATACATATCCAGCCTTTCGAAAATAATAAACTGTAATTCATTATGTAGTTTCTTAACTTTTCAGGCACTGTTTGAAAAGAAAAACATTTCACCTCTTGCGATTGATAAATCAAAAGCCGTTCCCAGTTGGCTTCATAAACCAAGTGGCCTTCACAGCACACCAAAACAAATCACCAACAAAATCAAAGTCAGAGATGCAAAAGTAGAGGAGGTTTTCGAAGTTGATGACCTGCTGAGACTCCAGGCCTTAAATGGTGCTGGATTCGGTGTCGATGAGTTCACCCCTGAAGGATATCACAGCCGGAGAATGCTCTCTGAGACTAGCGTACTTGTACTTGAGACAGGTGATGGTGAGATGGCTGGCTGTGCTCTTTTTGGGCCCAGCAAACTTGCCAGAAACAGGGACCTGGCTGCAGGTTGTTATATAGTGATCAAGAAACCCTTCAGAAACCAAGGCATTGCCACCAGACTAGTTGAATATCTTAGTGAGAAAGCGAGAGAGCTTGGCTTCCATGGCTTCCTCGTGGATGTGTTGATGACTGCAAACAAAGATCACGTGATGAATGTTTTTTTGAATAATGGGTTTAAAACCACTGGAACTCTGGGATATTGTGCTTTTGTTAAAGATAAGGGACCAACGGACTCAGTCATTATGTTTAAACATTTGTCTACTAATCATTTTTTCCCGAAATTATAGAATTCCGGATCCCTCGGCCTTTAAGAATAATTATTTACTTATCATGAGACACCGATATACAAATGTTGCATACATTGATCCTAGATCTGAGCGATACAGTCTAATTTTGGCGACAATATTTATTTGCTAATACCAAAAAAAGGATAATAAATATATGAAAATGTTATCTTTGTTTTGTTTTAAATTTCCTTGTTATCTTAGTTATATCATGACTAAAACAAATGTAAGAATACACATATATATACATATATATATATTCCTGGTTAGACTCTATTCAATGTTGAGATAGATGAAAATCTGCATCGGAGTTGTTATCCAGTTGATAGAGATCGAAAGCGTAGTTGGTATAGGCTGGGGACTGCGATCGTCGTTCAGCTTTTTCCTGAGGATCCTTGCCTTTTACACTGCATCGAAGCTGCACTCCAACCAGTGCCCAACGAAGTCTGTGGATGGTGTCATATCTTATAGGAATTGTCACAGAGAATATTCCACTTTTGCGCTACAGGGAGAGGAAGATGGCGCATAGATAGCCATTACAGTGTCCTCTGGTGGTGAAATTGTTTCTGTGGATGGTGTCGTATCTTATCACAGATTGGGGACAGTGCGTTTTGGGTCTCCTCTCTAGCTGGATAGCCATGCTGCGTAAGCTCTGAGTGCCCACGAGGCAAAAGTGGAGCGGCCAACATATCAAATCAAATCAAATCAAAAATCATATCTTTACGATTATCCAAAAGAGAAATCCCTTATCAATTTTAGAAAAGAGCAATATTTAGTCCCGATGACAGGTTTCTATTTGGCCTGATATAGCTAAACTAGTATTGAATAGCTTGATAAAGAAAATAAAACAGATATACGTCAAATCAAACAATATGAACATATATGAACATATGAACATACATGCTGAATGGAATGAAGCATTTCCCACAACCAAAAGCGATGCTGCCTCTGTACAAAATAGTCGCATCTGTGCACATAGACAAGACTTGTATCATGCAAAGTAGCATGTGGCAGTATCTAAAATGTGATCCTGTACAGTACAATGCAGAGAACCCTTTTACATGCAGATCACCAACATGTCACCAAATGAGTCATCTAACATCCTGCTCTTACAAATGGCTACATTTACAAAGTTTGACCTTGACCCGTTATGGGTTTGGGTCATGGTCTGATAAATGTACAGGTGTGAATTGATGGTCTATGCCAAAAGATTTCCTGGGCGAGATTTACATGGCGAGATTTACATGGCGAGATGACATTCTTTATTTTTTCTGTCTTTATAAGTATATAAATAATTTTTTTATATTTAAAAGTAATTCATACATTATGTCAGGCCCTTGAGGAAACGTATGTCATGCCTCGGGTTAGGTTATTTCACACTTTGCGCTATAAGAATATATACCAGTTGCATAAAATGAAATTGATTGTGTAAAATGAGTGTATAATGATATGTATTTGATGTGGAATTGTGGGGAACTGTTTGAAAGACGCTACGAACAGAAGCCATGTTTTTATATCATGTTATGTGTTGGAATATTTAATTTGCCATGTAATTTCCGGTACATAGACTACATTAAACTTACAAGAAAGCAGTTGGGGATGGTCGTGAATTAAATCTCAGCATGACCGGGAATCGAACCCATGACCTTTGGATAATTCAGAGGAACTGGCGCTAATAAGTTTGAGCTCTGACAACTGTGCCACCGTCCTTGACCTTTTAGCCCGGACTGAAAGTGGGAAAATTAGAGCTCCATTTTATAATTATTTCATGAAATTATTCAAAATATATTTTTCTGAAACTTAAATTCAACAACGATATCTTCGAATTCGTACTTATTTTTTTTATGTGTGTAATCTTTTTTGTGTGTAGCTAATTTAATCAATGTGCATTTCCTTGGATTAATTTGACTTTAATGCGTATTTGTTTTTGTGGTTTCTTACAATTTAAAATATTGTAATTGATGAGTATGAGTTTGTATTGACTCTGGTTATGTTGATGTAAGGTCTACCCGCTATTTGATGTTGATGTAAGGTCTACCCGCTATTTGATGTTGATGTAAGGTCTACCCGCTATTTGATGTTGATGTAAGGTCTACCCGCTATTTGATGTTGATGTAAGGTCTACCCGCTATTTGATGTTGATGTAAGGTCTACCCGCTATTTGATGTTGATGTAAGGTCTACCCGCTATTTGATGTTGATGTAAGGTCTACCCGTTATTTGATGTTGATGTAAGGTCTACCCGCTATTTGATGTTGATGTAAGGTCTACCCGCTATTTGATGTTGATGTAAGGTCTACCCGCTATCTGATGTTGATGTAAGGTCTACCCGCTATTTGATGTTGATGTAAGGTCTACCCGCTATTTTCTGGTGATACTCAGACCAATGAGGAACTCCTCACCCTGTACAAAGAGAGGAGGTAAGTTCTCCCAAGAATTGTCAAGGGGGCTATGAACATTTGTAAACTATGACATACATCTACTCCTCTATAAAACACATCACATTTTAAAATTACATTTTATTCAATGTGGGAAAAGTGGAATGATTTGAATACATAAAACGCTTAAACATATCAATAATACAAATAATTCGACAACCCGTATTTCTAAATCCAATCCTTTCGCTACATTTCTTTTGTTTTATGATGTGATCATATATTCATATTATATATTTGAAAGACATTCAGAACATTTCATTCTGTTGAAATGGTAAGCACTGTCATCAAATAATTCAGATATGAAGTGATATTGATTATCATCAAAATGTAATGCGTGAATAAATTTTTATTTATATTATCATATTACTGTGGAATCAAAATATAAAATATTGATTCTGTGGTACATTCAAATTCTAATATATTTCTATATTTACCTTGTTTTTATCATAATATATTTGAGTGCATAAAACTTTGCCAAATAATGTACATATTAGATATGGATATGATTTGACATATATTACACATCAAGTATAAAAATAAAGACTTGTAATGTGTTATCAGGAACGATAAATATGCCTCAATTCACCACTGAAGGGTCTGCATTTGAGATGTCTACATTTGAGATGTCTGCTAATAACATATCTCTGGCTGATAATTATAGTCACAGTAACATGAATTTTGTTTATGGATTCGAAGATTATTTTTTGCCATTCAACAGAATGCTGACAGTGAGTAAAGTATATAATTTCATTCTTGCTTTTATATTATTTGGTGGCACAGTGGGTAACCTTTTGTCCTTTGGTATCTTACTCGGTCCGGCACTGAGGACCTCTCCTATCTCCCCCTTTCTCCTAACACTGGCACTCTCAGACACTCTGACTCTATGGATGGACTCCAGCTATTGGTGGTTTGGTGAGATGTTTCAACGGCCTCTTCCTGGCTTGACCAGATTATGTAATTTCAGATATTGGTTGGGTTTTAGCTTTTCCACCATTTCTACCTGGTTGATGGTTGTCATTACCTCACAGAGGGCCTATGTTGTATGGTTACCATTTAAAGCAGCCAAAACTCAGCAAGTTAAAAAATCCATCTTTTTAATCCTACTGATTCACTTTGCTGTATTTGGATTTTTCAGTCCCCTTCTTTTTGCTTACAGTTCCTTATTTTATTGTAATGTTATTGACAAATTTGTATTTTATATCAAATTTATTTTTCCAGTCTCATATTTTGCAATGGAAAATCTGGTTCCAGATATTTTATTGGTATGTACTAATTGTCTTATATTTGTTGGAGTCAGAAAAGCTAAAAACGATCTTATCAGTGACAGTTCTAGAAAATCTGATCAACAAACATCAAATAAGTTAACAAAAATGGTAGTAATTTTGTCAATGTCTCATGTCTTGCTTACCTTACCATACACACTGTGTCTCCTATATGCTTTTCTTAATGCTAATTTCACATGGGAAAATAACAAAGATTATTTTGAGATACTGATGAACTATTTGTATTTGCTTGCACTCAGTAGCAATGGTGTGAATATAATATTGTACTCTGCCAGCTCTGAGATCTTCAGAAAAGGCGTAACACACTTGTTGTGTTGCAAGACATGTTACTTTAAACCACGTCAAAGTCATTCTTCTCCCAACCGAAACACAGGGACCACTAACATCGCGTCTGTATCTTCCAATATCTGACTTGTTCAACAAAATAAGCAGGTTTAAACCCTCTGACGTAACTGACATTTTGATCATGTTTCACAGAGCTAATTCTTGTGAGAAATGTGCACAATTATACGGGAAATAAACAAAATCAATTATGCATGTACCATTAGTGTATAACTCTCCAAATCACATACTGATTTATGTATTCAAGATTGATATAGATACGGCAAATGCAACCATATTGATCATATTATAGCACGTTTGGAACTGGTGACTGTGAATAGAGCTTATTTCTTTATATGTTATTAAATGGGCAAATATTAAACTAATAAATTCATCATCAATGGCATATTGGTTTAATGGTGGAGAACATTCCCTTAGTCTTCAAGTCTTAAAACATATCAGAAGGTGCAGGCATTCCTCCATATTGATATCTAAGCACGGGTGAACTCACTGGTCGTACATCTCCTGCAATGAACACGACATTTAGAGTTATATATGACACTGTTAGCAGGATTTATGATATCGCTAAAAAGAATCCGAATAATTTTACCTGGGGTGTGCTCTGCACTGCCACCTGTTAGATCTTGGATTTTGAAACACCCTAGAAGAAAAGGGTTGGTTTAAGTAATGTCTAGGCAGAAATCCTTCCTGCTCCAGGCGCAATAGGATTTCATGTATCTTATGAACTACATGGTTAAATCGTGGAATCAAACCTGGGCACAGATTCACTTCTGTTTTCTTTTATATGCAACTCTTAGAGCAATAATAAATATATGTAATAATATAGACTATATTATAACAAATTGCATATATGGTAATCAGATTCTCACGTAGAAAGTTCGCAAATCTGATCGGAAACAAAGATCGTCTACGTCACATTGGATTTCTGTAATCAAACGCATCTTCAGCAGACGACATTTGGCGAGATTTACAACCAGTACATTTGATATTTGGGGTTTTGAGAAATATATATATCATTTTCAAAAAGGAAATTGCATACAAACTCTTTTTATATTTCAAAGAATTTCTTGTTATTTATTTAGCTATTGAAAGGATATATGTAAATCTGTTATGTTACTAATTTCTTCCTCCCCTATTCAGTGCACACATCTTGGATCATTTTAATGCGAAACTGAGTACCACCTTAAGTTTTCTATGAAACCTTTGTTCACCCATTTCATATTGACATGAATTCATGAGATCCAATTCTCAAAGAGATATTTCACCTTTCAACAGTTGTGTAATGCTTTGTATGTATCACAGGTTAAGTGCAAAGCGCCCAGAGCACTCAGACAATGTTAAGAATCAATAAGATACATTTGTTGACCATTTTTGTGTTATTCTTCTCCAGTTGTTGTTAAGTGTCCTTTTATAAAATGTCCTAAGTGGCATCTAAACCCTTTGTGTAGATATTCCCCCCCCCTTTTGAAATATTCAATGAAATGTTTGCAGATAAAGCTCTTACATCCAAGAGAACATTTGTCCATGATCGATGAAGTGATATCTGATGCACAGGGGTAGAGATACAGATAGGTTTAACATGTTCTCCAGGTATGTAGACCTTGGCTGTGAAGGAATGCTCTGGAATAATCATGATTTTTATAATATAGAGGGCGCCACATTCTGGTGATTTAACAAGAATTGGCGTGAAAATTGAACAATACTTTTATCATACATCATACAGATCTGCTTGCAATACCAACAATTATATGTTTCAAGAAGCTAAGAATATCAATCAGTAATGATCTAACAGACCTTTATGATGTAACAGAACAAAATCTAGTTTATTGCAAGACATACTGGGTACGTTCTCACATAAATTTGCTAATGTTGGTCTGATACATAGGGAATCTGAAATACTAAGAGAATACCCAAATTATGTGATTAATGCAGTCAATTTTCCATTCGGTCATGTACAACTTAAAGGATGAAAGCTGAAATAAATCACAACCTTGGAGCAATTCATTTATTTTACTTTTACCGCCCTCAAGTGTGAATATTTCTGTTATGTACCATCCAATCCCTACATTCTGTGTTTCAAAAGGTACCAGAGCCTTACATTGATTAATATTACCTCCCATATCTAAAATCACAAAAAGACTGATCCTGTTGAGCACATTATGAAAATGAATAGTGTCCCACAGAATACTAATTTAATCCTGTGTCCAGTTGGGTCTGACAATGGTTTGTTGTTATTTGCAACCAAACAACAGGGGGTGCAAAATGTGTAAATTTCAAGAGAATAACATTATTTACAGGAAATTTAAATTCCATAAAAAAATGTTTCAACAAAGCATAAGGTGATGTTTACAGTTTCTTAAAATGCTTTGCTATCTCGGCGTTGTATTTATCATATCGTTTACACTTTCGGAGAGACCTAACTATTCTTAATCTAATTTGTAAGATTGACAAAAATGTGGGGCAAGAGCTTTCATGCACTTAGATTATATACAGTAATACTATATATATGCACATGGCTGAAATTAGACATATTCTTATCATTTAGTTTGCAGACAGTTCATGCTTTCATACATGTCACAATATGCCTATCGTCCCTCAGAAAGTTAGGCATAATAAGCCACAAGTAACCAACGTTGTGTGGAGTGTGGGTCTAAGTGTTATTTCTTATACACACCCATCACCCCTAAATCACCCGCTTTGGGTGATATATAGTAAGTTGCACTCTTCCACTCCTTTTGAGACGCTTGCCCATTTCAATTGGTCATTGCACTAGTCAGCCTTGACATACTGAGAATGGCCACCTTTTGGCAGATATGTACACTCCATAGCAGGACTTCTTCATCATATCAGTCCCTGCCACCAAAGCTATAAAGGTGCACACAGAATCGACCGCAAGTCATCAGTATTCATAAAAAAAATTGGCTATGATCTGATTGGCGGGAAATAAATGCTAACTGAAATAGATTCTGTTTTTTTCTTCTGACAGCTGTACCACAGGCCATATGCATGTTTTTATTCCACTGATGTGACTCTTATTTATTAAAGTCACACCAATCTTAACACTAGTTAAAATCTATTTAAAACCTACCTGTTCAAAAGGTTGTTCCGTAGCCGGTGTCCAGAGATCATCTGTCTGGCCTCGGCTTTGGATTTCCCGCCTGGCCCGGCGTAGGAATATTGGGGGAAGGTGATTGGCCAGGTCAGTGGACCATGACGATCAATGGAATTATCGCCTGGCCACAACACTCTTCCCCATTTTATTTTTTAAGAGGGGGGAAAGGGGGGGAATACAATGAAAGAAGGGGACAACGGGCCAGATGTTTACTGTAAGAAAGTGGGCCACAGCGGGAACAAGGGGTCAAAAGTTACACTAAAATTTTTTAACTATAATAAAATTTATATTATCCCCTTTCTTATTTATTTTTTAAGGCCCCCTACAACTCAGGACTAAAAAATTTAATTAAAAAGTTGTTGAGCTTACCAACATAAATGACAAACAGCTACTCTCAGCAGCAGTGATCCCGGCTCTCAGCGGATGAATGTCGATCTATTGTTTGAAGAATACATTATTTTAGCAGGGCCGTGCCTGCGAATTAAAAATATACTAGAAAGACATACATTATATTTCAGTCTTTTATTTTCAGAATTAAATTTGGAAAGTGGAGTCAACACTTAGTGACCCCTAAAAAAAATCATAGATATATAATTATGAGGAGTATTAATCAGCCAACTGATAAAAAGAGCAGGCATTATGCCGGGTTATCTCCAAGATCATAGAGCGACTTGTGTGGAGAAGCTGGCTCAACCATTCGGCTATACAGCCCAGAGTCCAAGGATGGTTTGGGCTGGGGAGATGGGGAGGATTGAGATATGGAGCGTCAGACTCGAGGAGAATGCGCTCCAAAGAAATAGATGAGATAGCCTTCTCAGAGAGTGCCCGTTTGTTTGGGTCCTTCTCCCTGAGAACGGAGGCAGATATGCCAAAAGAACATTTTGGGAAAGCATTCGTCCAGATTTGGAGCTCTGAGGGTCCCCCCGAAAAACAGTGCACATGAATTTTGTGGGTGTTTGGGACATGGCGCTTCATGATATTAATGCAATCAGAAATGATGATGTGCGGATCTTCACCATCACAAGGGCGGCAGTGAATGACAACTGGCTTCCCAGTTTGGGAGGCCAGTTCCATGAAAGTCTCTAAATGACTTTTCTGCAAGTCCCTCTCGCGATCACGGGGGTGACCGTGATAATCCAGCCCAATCTCTCCGATTCCACAGCAGCTGGGATCATGTACCAGCTGTGTGAGCTTATTGAAGGTTTTGGGCTGAATATGACGAGAGGCAACATGGGGGTGAATTCCAATGGTATGGGCTACGGACAAAAAGGGGGAAGAGGTCAGTGCAGGAATCTGACACCAGTATTCTGGAAAGACAAAGTTTGTCACCAGATGCTGGAGTCCAACATCTGCCTGACCTGCATGGAATAAGAGTGAGCCTTTAAAGTTAAGTCAAGATGACAGTGGGAATCCACAGTCACCAGGCGGAAAGGAAGAGGAGAGGGGGCAGGGAAAAGCTGCTGCCGGAGACAGACCATGCCGTCAACGGTGCGTATCTTTTCCCTGAGAGGAGGGGGAAGAGGTCTGATCAACTCGATCAGGTTCCTCCAGTACGTGAGGGCACCAGGTCCATGGGGCGGCACAACAGAGATGTCGTTCCACCCAGTGGCCCTCACTTCCAGGGTACAGAGCTCCCAAAGGCGAATGGTACAAAGTTGGGAGGCAGTTAGATTCAGACCAACAGTGTCCTTGACATGCCACTGTTGACTGAGAGCAAGTTTAAAAAGATCTTGCATACTCCCTACCCTATGAAATTGGGATAGGGTTTGGAGAAGGTGGGTCATCCTGCCTGCCCAGTCTGGCAAATAGTGGTCAGAAAAGAACTTGTTGGGACAATTTGCATGTTGATTAAAGAAGAAACAGTGCCCTCCCACTGCGTGATGACATCCCCAACAAGCCCGTGTGGGGTCCACATACCAAGGCAAATGCTCCTGGTTGCAATGCACACGGAGCTTGCCAGGAACAGGGAAGTCACACAGGGGACAGTAAGATGAGTTATTGCCAGATTTTTCAGAAGAGGGGACATGGGGTTTTCCAAGAGAAAAGGGGATACAAGAAGGAAGAGGGGGATGCCAGACCGAGATCGAGGGAGATTTCCTCTTTTTGGCAGGGCGTAACTTCGGGTTAGTATGAGAGAGAGACGGATCACTGTCAGCAGGTATAGGGCTACTGACAACCGTAGGGAGACGAGAACTACTGACGACAGGAGCTGGAGAAGAGCTACTGGCGACAGGAGCCAAAGGAGAAGGAAGAGGATTAGGAGTGGAAGTCAAGGTTTCTGTAGCCACCTCTTCGGAATGAACAGGAAAAGAGATGTAAGAGTCAGAAACCTCGACCTCCATGGACTCTTGAACTTGGGGAGGAACAGGAGGGAAGGAAGAAACCTCCATGGTTTCGGGGGAACGAGAGATAGGGACGGGGGAAGGAACCGTGGAAGAACCAGCAGGGATGGGACTTGGGGGAGAGGAGGAGGGGAGGGGGATCTCAGTTGAGTCCATCCCATCCAGAGCGGCTTTCACGGCAGCAGCCACACGCTCTGGATATTCTGGACCCATACTGTTGGTTCTCACTCCTCGGGCCAAGTCTGTGAGAAGCCAGTGATGGTCCCACAAGGTGGGAAGCTTCCCTTTATCCCCCGATTTAGCATGAGCCAATTGTTGGCGGATGCTGTCTTGGAGGGTTACAAGATTGTTTCCTTGCAAAAGGGTCGCCACTTCTGTGGGAGAAAGGGTCTCCGGCTTTACTATTTTTCTCCACGGTTGGCTTCTATGTCTATCAGCTGGCCGTCTCTGAGTTGTTTTGGTGGTTGGGGCCTTTTTCATGTGAGGTTTGGGTACAGGGGTAATCACATGAGGTTTGGGGGCTGGGGTAGTCACTTTGTGGGGAAGGGGAGGGAACTGAAGAAAGGAGTTCTTCAGTTTAGGGGTAAGGGCATTTTTCACATGAGGTTTGGGGACAGAGTTACTCACATGAGGTTTGGGGGCAGGGGTGGTCACTTTGTGGGGAAGGGGAGGGAACTGAAGAAAGGAATTCTTCAGTTTTGGGGTAGGGGCAACATTGAGGGTTAGCAGGGAAGGGATGACCCTGGACGATTGGTTCTCAACCATATCTTTTGGGGTCAACCCCTTCCTCCCTGCCTTCCTCTTTTTTATAGTTTTTCTGCTGGATTTCACCAGCCTCCAGGGGTTCTTCTCTGTGGTGGTCCTACCACCACAGGAGGTATTGCTGCTTGCAGCAGTTGGTATGGTTAGATGTTCCATGTCTACAAGCATAATGGTTTTTATTTTTATTTTTATTATTTTTTTCTTATGTTTAGGGTATTTCTTATTTCTAAATTACAATTTCAAACCACATCAATGACATGGTAGGGGCTAAGTTCCCTCCATTATCTTGATGAGGTTATCAAGAAATATATGGGTTATTTTGTTTTGTTTTGTTTGTTTGGGGTTTTACATCACTTTCAACATTATTTCAGTTATTTCGTGATGAGACCTACTTGTAGCAGATATAGTGCTGCCTCACTGAATTGTCATGTCGCAGGTCCTTGACATGACAACCCACCCGGTCACAGATTTACAAGGACAACGGGTTAACCCTTTAGGCATGGGCCTCAGCTCATGTGGGAAATTGTGTCATGAGTTCAATCTCGGCACAGCCGGGGTTCGAACCCACGACCTTTGGATCACCACAGAGGAACTGGTGCTAATAAGCTGGCGCCCTAACCAACTGCGCCACGGCCCATGGCCCAATATATATGGGTTATCACGAAGTATCATCAAGAGATACTTCATAATCTTCCAGATATTTAGGCCTTCGACGTTGTCGGCGTCGAGGGACATTTGTTATTGGGGAAGGTTCGACAGGGATTATCCGGTCACCTTGGGGCATTAAAAGGGGCATTTCTTGGTCATCCTCGATGGCCTCCAAAGCGGGAGTTTGGGGTGTCACATAAGGCATGCCAGGATCCAGGTGTGATTCATCTATCTCATTTACCCCAGTGGGCATCCAATGAAAAGATAAATCATCTGGCAGTTCATTACTATTATCAGGATCGGGATCTACCTCTACTTGGGACATACCAAATAAAGCATCCTCATCAGGAGGTTCATATTCTGGGTCATTAAGGTCCAATAGAGGGGGGTTGTCATCCTCGTAGAGACCTTGCTCTGCGAGGTCCATCAGCATCAAATCCATTTCCTCCTCATCCCTGATATCAGGAATGGGTTCATCGAGGTCTAGGACTTGATGCCTTCTCCTGCGGACCCAAAGGGGGACATGACGATCATGACAGATTTTGAGTCTGTCATGATGTATGATTTGGGTCCTCCTTTGTCCCTCTACTTGGTATAGAATTGGGGAAATTACTCTGGTTACAATTAATGGGCCCTGATAAATAGGTTTCAGTTTCTTTGATTCACCCGTCTTATATGAGGTGAATAACTGATAAACAAGATCCCCTATTTCAAAGGCTTTTTGATATATCTTGGTATCATAAGTCCTTTTTTGACTTACCAAAGAATATCCTAATTGCGTTCTAGCCAAAAGATGAACCTCCTTTAATTTTTCTGACAAATTCCTTACATAATGACTGGGTTCGGTGGCCTGACGCTGGATAAGGCTGATTCCTGAGGATAGTTCTAAGGGAAGGATACACTCCCTACCCAGCATCATCATATTTGGGGAAAAGCCAGTACTTCGATTCACAGTAGCTCTCATGGCCATTGCAATCAAAGGGAGGTATTTATCCCAGTGTTTTTGTTTTCCTTGCAGGAAACAACGAATTTTTTGGAGAAGGGTACGATTGTACCTTTCCACCTGACCATTAGCACTCGGACGATACGGGGTGGTACGGGTTTTAGAAATTTCTAATAATGTACATAATTCCTGAAAAAGAATGGATTCAAAATTTCGACCTTGATCTGAATGTTGTTGGAGGGGAATCCCAAAACGAACGTAGAACTGGTTGACGAGGGCATCCGCCACCAATTCAGCTGTTTGGTCAGGGAGGGGTGCAATTTCAATCCATTTAGTGAATTGATCAACCATGACAAGAATATATTTCATTCCTGTCGTGCTAATGTTCAGGGGTCCAAGGATATCTATGTGGATACGCTCCATGGGGACACCAGCATGAAAGTTAACCATTGCAGCCTTGGGTCTTACCTTAGCTTTTTTGTTAACATTACAAATTTCACAAGTTGCGACGAATGTCTTTACATCTTTCGAAAGGGAATGCCAAAAATAACAACGTTGGACTCTTTCTTTAGTGAGATGTTGGCCTGGGTGACTAGCAGATTTTACGTCATGGGCAAATTTTAACAACTCAGGTTTTAATTGGTCAGGCACTATTAATTTTAAAAGGGTATTGGGGATATCGATCCATCTGTAATAGAGGACACCGGTTTTAATTTCTAATTGATTTTTACATAGCCAGTAATGTTTAGTGGCTGCACTGGCCAGAAATAATTTTTGGTCAGTAGGGTAGGTGTCCGTTTCTAACCAGTGTATTATGGGACAGATATCAGAGTCTTCCAACTGTTGTTGTCGCAACTGTGGGGAATCTGGAATTTCCAGCCAGACACTTTGCCTGTCTAGGTCATGATGGACATTAGGACTTGCTGGTTCTTTGCTACCTACAAACCGTATGGCTAACGGAACGACATCATCTATGTCGTTTTCAAACCTTTCCCATTGGGTATGGGCTCGGGTACAGTAGGAACATCCTTTACATGGAAGCGTTGACAGTTCCTTGCCTGCTTCGTAGCAGTTACAAGGTTCAAGGGTATCTGGGATTCTAGATAGGGAATCGGCATTGGCATGTTTTTTACCTGGCCTATGGAGGATTTCCATATCATATTGGGCTAACTCGGCCAACCAGCGACAGAGCTGCCCTGCAGGTTTCTTAAATCTGGTCAACCAAGTTAAACTACTGTGATCAGTTCTGACTATAAATTTACAATATTGTTGTTGAGCAGGGGTCAGTGTCAGACTGCCAAAGGCAATAGGCCGTTCAATACCATTTTGGATTTGGCTAAGTTGAGCTCCTATTTGGGTATTGGAGGCATCAGTATCCAAAATGAAGGTACCTTTGGGATCTGGATAGGCCAAAACAGGGGTTGAGGTCATGGCTAGTTTAAGAATTTCGAAAGCTTTTTGTTCGCTTTCTCCCCAATTAAACTTTTGCTTTCCAGTTAATTTATATAAAGGGGCTGCTTTTTGGGCAAGGTCTTTAATAAACTCACGATGGTAATTTACAAAACCCAAAAATGCTTCAACCTCTTTTGTTATTTTAGGGGTGGGCCACTTGGTAACACTATCAATTTTGGATTGGGTGACACTGACTCCGTGTTGGCTGACTTTTCGTCCCAGGAATTCCAATTCCTCCTGGAACAAAATACTTTTTTTGGGCTTCAACTTTAGGTTGTATTGGCGGAACCTGAAAAGAACTTTATGAATGTTATCTAAATGATCTGAAAAAGATTTTCCCAAGACAATCGTATCGTCAAGGTATGCCAGGACTTCCTTCCAGGTCAATCCGCGTAGAACCAGGTTGATCGCTCTCTGAAACGTACTGGGGGCATTACATAAACCAAATGGCATACGTACATGTTCATATAATCCATATCTGGTGATGAAAGCAGTTTTGTGACAATCTTTTGGTTCAATGGAAATTTGCCAATATCCGCTACAAAGATCAAAGCTGGAAAAATATTGATTATCATATAGGGAGTCTAAACATTCTTCAATTAATGGGAGGGGGAATGCATCTTTTCTTGTTACATTGTTTAATTGCCTAAAATCTATACAGTACCTTAATGACATCTTTTTTTCTTACTAAAACCGGGGGAGCAGCCCAGTCTGAAATGGACGGTCGTATAACCCCTTGTTCCAACATTTTATCCAGGTGATGTTTTTCCTCCTGTTGAAAACCTAAAGGGGTTCTACGCATGGGTAATCGGATAGGGGGCGAATCATTGGTGTAAATTTTATGATAAATTCCTGTAAAATTTCCAACATCTAAATCATGAGTGGCAAAAACGTCCTGAAATTCAATTAGAAGGGCCTTTAATTCCTCAGACTGGGTATTATTTAATTTGCCTATTGATCTTTGATAAAGGTCAAGTACATGATCGGGTATTACCTTATTGTTAGGGGAATTAACATTTCCATCTTTTACCTCATGATTGATCTTATCTCTAACATCTATGGTGGAGAGGCGTACTGGTGTAGGAACCTTGTCCTGCACTAATACCTCTGGATTATCAGGATGCTTTTGAGACACATACCACTCATTCACCTTTTCAATGGGGGAACTATATGATTTAGTATTGAGTATGTCCAAAGGGGGTCCTGAGATATTATCTGCATCTTCCTCTGATAATAGGTCAATGGTATCAGAGTCATCAGAGCCAGAACAATCAGTACTGTATAAAGATTCTGCACCAATGTTGTCACCAGGTTCTATTTCACTAGCTAACCCCACACATTGGTTAGCTAATAGGGTAATGGGCTTATCAGAATGATTTTCTATGGGATAACAGACTTTATTGAACTTTGGAACTGCAAGGATGCGGGGACTTAAGAGGCCGGGTTTGGGATTTATTGGATCAATGACACATTCAATGTTATTTTCTTTAGGTAGTAAACATTTTAAAATTTTAGTGTGATATGCTGGAATGGTAGTATTTTTTTCTAGCGTTACTTTACAAACTGATGTCACTTGTCCGTCTGAATTTGATATAATGGAGGCTGGAATAATTTCATCTAAAATAATAACAATTGCTTTATCTAAATTTATGGATCCTTTTACAGCATACAAAAAATCTAAACCCAAGAGAAAATCATCTTGAATGGGAGCAACTAAACAATCCCAAAGGAAAGTTTGAGTACCAATTTTTAATTCTATATTAGAAGCTTTTTGACTTGGGATGGATCTTTCCATCTCAATTCCACGGATTTTAGGGGAATTTGAAGGGTTAATATTTAATTTCCATTGTTTGCAGAGGTTTTCACTGATAATTGTGGCCTGAGATGCAGTGTCAATAATTGCATTTACAGAATGACCCTGAACAAAGATAGGGATTTTTAGAGTCCAACCTTGAGGACCCCTAATATCCTGTCTCAGGTCAAGCAAAGCAATATTAGCACAAATAGTGTCAGGAAAAGATGGTGTTTGGCCCTCTGTATTTATCTGGACCGGCCAGGGGCCTTTTGACTCAGTCCTTTGGAGTTTAACCTCTCAGTTCCTTGAACGTAGAGGTCATAATCGGCTTGAGAGAATACACAGAATGTAACTTTCTTTAAAAAATTTCCGTTATCCCCCGTTTTAAGCCAATTTATTACAGAGGTTAGGGCTATTTGAGAGGCTTCTTTGGCAGGGAAACCATAGATACCGGTTGCTATGCAGGGAAAGACAATTGATTGAAGTTTATTGGAACGGGCAAGGGACAGGCAAGACTCGTAGCACTTCCGAAGCTTTATTTTATCATTATCTGTGGGGCCTACAGTATGAATGACATATTTAACCGGAAGATCATATCCTCTGGTCATTTTGGCTTCTCCAGTTCTACAACCTCCTATTTTCCTACATTCCTCCAACAACTTCCTTCCCGCAGCCTTGTGAATTGCAGCATCTACGCCTCCACCTCCCAGTAAAGAGGGTTTTGCAGCATTCACTATGGCATCCGCAGTTAACCGGGTAATGTCTCCCTTGATCAAATATATTTTAGGGGCTTTGTTTTGGCCATCAATGACGGGACCCGGCAACTGACCTATTTGCTGAGCCCTTGGCCTTTTAAAGGACTAGGGGTTGGGGAACGGGAGTAAGGGCTAGCAGGAGATTGTGGTGTGGGTGGAGTTCTTACAGTTGGGGAAGGGGCTCTGCATTCTCTCCTAAAGTGGCCATTCCTCCCACATTTATAACAAATCAAGTCCTTCCTTGAGGGAGACCTTGAGGGGGAATTAAAGGTAGGGGATCTATTAGTTCTCTCATACATCTTTCTAACAGTCTCCCCTATCTCCGACACTTGAGACGCCAGCTGTCTAAACTCAAAACGGCTGGGACTATCTCGGGGTGAAGATCTGGTGTTAGGGGTTTCTGGTTTGTGAGAACTAGGGGTAGGGCTTGTAAATTGGACTTGGCGAGTGGCAATAATGGTTTTCCCGTAAATGGACTTCTGACTTACCAAGTCCGCTTTTACATATTTCAGGGCTTTTTGAAGGGACTTGGGATTTCTTTTAAGGGCTGATAGTGCTGCCTGTTTCTCCCGGAGACCACGAAGGAAGTGATCAACAGCTTCGGATTCGATGGTCTGTTTTTTGGCACCTTTATACCCCTGGTTAGTCATGACATAAATACGGTCACTGAAATCCTCCAGTGACTCTTCAGGCTCTTGTTTTAATGTGTGAAGTTTATTTCGGGCCGTTATTCTATTTTCTATAGGGGAGAATCTTTTATTTAGGGCATTTTTAAATTTGTCAAAATTTTTAAGGGTTTTCTTGGGCAAATGTCTAGCGAATTCGAGTGCTTTGCCTCGCAAGCAATCTTTTAACCGCTCCAACCTTTTATCCTTTCCCCACCTGTATTCCTGGGAAGTGTTTTTAAAATGGAACAGAAATCCATTCCATTCAGAACGCTCCCCATTAAAGGTGGGCATCTTAGCACGGGAAGGGCTCTTTTTACGGGAGGGCCTACTATGTCGATGACGGGAATGTTCACTCCCAGAGTTCTCTGATTCCTCAGAGTGCCAGGAAGAATCAGAGTCATCATGAGTGTCACTATCTGAGTCTTCAGACGAACTAGAAGTACTAGAAGCTTGTCCTCGGACTCTATGGGGGGAACCAGGGTGTTTCCTAAAGTGCTTCCTCTGTTTCCTACTGTGCGACCTACCTCTACTACCCTGATTTGAGGATGGCATTCGGGTAGTTCTATAGGCGGGACTACAGTAAGAAGTGGTTTGAGGCTGGGGATCTGCAGCACTAAATGGGACAGACATGAAGTGGGGGACTTCTGGGACCATAGGGATATGGGGGTTTGGGTGTATGGGAACTCCTTGTGATCCTGTCAATATGGGCATAGAGGGAGGTATTATTGGGGTGAATGGTGTAATACCCATTGATGGATGTGAAGGAATTCCACTTGTACCCGTGACGTGAGGTGCTGATACGGAAGGGGCATTAATTGAGGAAAAGTTTGGATGGACATAATTTAATGAGGGGTATCTAGGTGGGACACCTGAAGGGGGTCTAATTGGTTGTGATGCCTCAGAGAACCCAGGAGGAGGTACAACTGAACCTGTAAATTTATTTGATTCGTGAATATGTTGTGAAATCTCCTCTGGGACAGTGGGCATGTATGGGGCTCTAGGCGGGGAAATACGATGGTGAGGAGATCTCCTCGCCATCTCTGGTCTTGGGGCAGCAGTTGAGGTAATATACGTATAACCATGTCCCACGGCAGGCAATACATGACAGGGGGTGGCGATGTTATTCATTGGTGGTGAATTCATTGGGGGCTCCTGTGAATGACGTGAATGCTGCTCGCAGTGCCATTTGATGTGACTCTTATTTATTAAAGTCACACCAATCTTAACACTAGTTAAAATCTATTTAAAACCTACCTGTTCAAAAGGTTGTTCCGTAGCCGGTGTCCAGAGATCATCTGTCTGGCCTCGGCTTTGGATTTCCCGCCTGGCCCGGCGTAGGAATATTGGGGGAAGGTGATTGGCCAGGTCAGTGGACCATGACGATCAATGGAATTATCGCCTGGCCACAACACCACTTACATGTCAGGCGATCATCAGTTTCGTGTATCGCATTAGAGAAAGGTATTGAACGCATTTTGATACTGCCCTGACTCTCTGACATTTCAATCAGATTTATTTGCTCTTTTTAACCAAATTGACCATTCAACTTGCTTTTGTTTCCTTTAACAATCTTTAAACTGTGCTCCGCCCACCTTGTTATGAGTCACATGCCACAAGATAACAATATTTTAGCTCAGGTCCGCCAAGGAACTCACAGTTCACACTTGATTTCAACCATGACATCGTCATTTCCTTTCAACCTGAAATGAATGTTTACCTTGATTCTCATTGCTTGAAATCAATGTGCTGAACGTTTACCTGGATTTTCGACCAATTAACAATTGATAAACATAAACAGGAAATAACGAGTCTATGGACGCAATCCCCACACGTTCAATACATTTCCTAAACACAGCACATGAAACTGGTGACTGGCATGGCCTGACATGTAAGTGGAATAATAACATGCATCGGTCCTGTGGCTGTACTGACTGGTCAGGCAATGTGTTCAATTCAGTTGCAGTATTGACTCTTATTTATCTAAAATTTTACTGTGAATCACTATAAACAATAGAAGCTTGTTTTAGTCGTTTATAATTAGGTAAAACAAAAAAGAAAGCTTTGCACAAAAGAATCAGTCCTAAGTTGACTAGGAATAGGTTACATTCAACCATTTGTTTACTCTGCATGGCGAGGTAGAGTCATATACTACCTCTGCCGACATGACACTGTTTCAATCTATGCCGCAAGGTCGATTGCATAATTCACAGATAGGTGGGCAATCGGTGGTCTTTGCACATGTGCACTTGCAATGCCCGCCCAATCGGCTTATACTCGCACACACATCAGGTGCACTCACTTTCTGCCCAAACAAACATTTTTGAAGTTTGTTACTTATTCACTTTTCATAGTTCACTTTTCACAGTGCCACAAAATACATCCCAGTGACATTTTGAAAACAATATTGCAAATATAACATGTTGACAACCTCATCTATCGACTTTGAAAAAAATCTGAATAATGAACTGTGAAAAGTGAATAAGTAACAAACTTTACACACATGCAAAACATACACACATCCAAAACACTGACACCAGTTGACTGAGTTATACTTGCACATGTATTTGTTGTTGTAGTCACTTTTTTACCAAAACAAGGATACAGATTGGCTGTGTTATTACATGCGACAACATTTTTTACTTGGTGTCGATTGGCTTCTAAAAGAAGCTTGTTATGGGCGTGACCTCTCAGTACTCACTGATTATGGTCAATTATTGCAGAGCTAGGTATAAATCCTGGCTCTGCTATGGAGAGTACCATTTGTTTAATGTATTAAGCAAAGGGAACCTGAAAAGCTAAGATAGTGACGAAATTGTGTGATCAATGTTAAGAAAGGTGTTGTGCCTGTGACAAAAGCTGGCCATTTTAGCAGGGAGAAAATTAATCACACTTTTATATGGTACAGGTTTGAGGCTTATGACATGTTAAATTTGTTGATTGTTTTATGATATAATATGAAGTACCATGAAAAGATATTTAAATCCAAATTCACAAGCCTTTTACAATTATACATAATTCAAACATGTTTTTTGGCAGCTGTGACACCTTTAGGATCGTGAAAGAATAATTGATAACTCAAAACATAACTTAAATAGGGTGTGATTTCAGCTTTTATCCCTTTAGTTGTATGTGACAGAAGGGGAGAATTAACATTACATTGATCACACAGTTTCCACACTATCTTAGTTTTTCAGATCCCTATGTGTGTAACGCACTTTGTTTACTCTTTTCAATCGAAGTGTGCACTTCCGGTAGTAATGCACACTTTGATTAAATATAGAGAAAAAGATGACAACCTACATCCCTCAATAATGCTTAAAAGAAGTTTACCTGCAAAGCCACCAACCAATATTCTTTTAACTGTTGAAAAAAACAGTGCCTTTCACATTTGTCTTAATGTTAATCATTTAAATTGAATAAACCTAATAAACTTGAGGTCATCAAATTTAACGACATCCCATCCAATTTTGAGATAACCCAATGGATCACTGAACCTACCCACAGGTAACACCCTTGATCTGCTCATGACCTACAAAGGGAATAGGACACTTAGCTCCCACCTGGTTGATGAATTCAAATCTGACCATAGGATGATCAGACTTAGCCTGAACTTGATACCTCCTAAACCCCAAAGAAACCCATCACATACAGAATCCTTAAAAGGATCAATATAGAATCCTTAAAAGGATCAATATAGAATCCTTAAAAGGATCAATATAGAATCCTTCAGGGCTCTGCTGAGAAATACCCCTGATTGGGAAAACCAATCCCTGAGTAATATGATGGACTACTATGACAAAAAGCTGACGTCCCTTATGGATAGACATGCTCTTCACAAAAAGGCAATGGTATCACAATGGTATCACAAAGCGAGCAGATAATTTTAAAGTGAGAGAGGACTCTTAAGAGGAGATTTGAAAGAAAGAAGAACAAATCAAATCTTCACATTGACAGGGACCTATACAATATTCAAAGAAATAAATATAACTCTCTAATGAAAACTTCTCATTCCAATTATTTCTCAAAACTGGTTGAAGAGAACAAACATGAACCAAACAAAATATTCAGGGTCATAGAGTCGGTCATGCACAAGGCCAAGGAAACCCCCTTGCCCCAAATCAGAATGTCAGAGGACTCAGGCAGAAAAGTCCAATGACTTCTTCCTTGGAAAAATAGAAAAAATCCGACATGATTTGGACTATACACCAATTTCACAATTTCACCACCAGATGACATGGCGGACAATGGCACACAGCCCACACACACACTGTCACAGGACTACATAGGTTTATCCCTCTAACAGTAGGCGATGTATGCAAATTAGTGAAAAAAGTGGCAAATAAGTCATGTGAATTGGACCCCATACCCACGTGGCAATCATCATCATCATCATCATCATCATCATTACAAGTGAACCGAGAATAATATGAAATGGCGGCAGTGCAAAATTAATATCTAGCTGACGACAACAGAGCTGCGGACGACAACAGAGCTGTGGTTTCATTGTTGTCGTCCGCAGCTCTGTTGTCGTCGGCTGTAAACCATAGTTTTGTCAATAATTGTAAAAAGATTAACTTGCAATGGTGAAAGAAGTCATGACGTAAACACAGTTGCGTGAGGCTCCGAGATATGCATTTTTTCAACTGAATATGACACATACAAATGACCACAGTTTCGTCAGTATTTGGAGTAGAAAGATTATCTAACCTGCAATGAAGACGTCTTGACGTTGCGAGCATGGTAAACATCGTTGCATGAGGCTACGATATGCACACTTCTTTCAACTGAATATTTTATATACAAAAGACCATACCTTTGTCAATAATTTGAGTAGGAAAGTGTCATCATAGTGACGTCAGACAGGAAAGTGTTGTCATAGTGATGTCGGACATAATGACGTCATGGTAACATTATAAATTATGTTTATATAATCATGTACAATACTGCTGTTACCTTTTGGTAAGCTCTTCCCTCTGTACTGCTTGAACTACCAGTTTTTGGCTATTTTGACTAATAATAAAGAAAATGTATGCTATGTCCCTTCCACCTTTCTTAATATTTCATCTTTTTCTTTCCAATGAGCCCATGATCAAGCCAATCGGTGCAGCGGATGCCATGTATGAATTAATTAATGACTTTATCATTTCTATTCATATTATTGATAATTATTATATATGATTATTATTATTAAATTTTTAACATTCTATCCAAAGCTTAGTCCTCAAAGACATTATATAAACTTGTGACAAATAATTTATTCATATGAATATCTATCAAATATTAACTGATTGGCTAGTCCTGCCAATCAACAAAATTTAGAGAGGCTAGTCCTTAAAACAGCACATTTGCTGTTTAGGAGAATTTATATTGTGTATATAAAGTTGTTTAGAAGGGGTGACAAGGTGAGCTGGGGGTCAGACCAGCTCATTGCCCTTGACTAACGGCATGTGGCACCAGGGGGTTTTATAAGCGACGGCTGGGGACTTGCCGCCATTCCAGTACAGTTAATGTCATATTATTTTATGTGATTATGTAACTGTTTAAATTAAGATAATTGTATGTATGTATTGAGCCAATGTTAAATTGGCCGGGTGATGGCAGATTTATGAAATAAATAAATCATTTGTGACCAATTTACATAGGCCTTATGTCTCCTTTCTAACTGTTTTTTACTGTCAAGAAAACAAGTCATGTGTTATGTCCTCGTTCTCACATTCTATTACATGTCAGGTTAGCCAACATACCTGACAAAAAGAGGAAAGTCTCAGGTCAATGTACCAGCCTTAGAGACTAAAAATGTGTGCTGGCATCATGCTGGGATTGCTTGCTTGCTTGCTAAGATTAGTACTCAGATTAGTGGGATGTGTGGTCATTTTCACATGTCTGAAATACAGGGCAAATCACTGTAAACACATCTCAGCAAAATAACAAAATAACAAAATAACATTAAAATTGTAATTTTATTTGACAATTAAGATAATGATTGCAATATTTTATCATTATTTTTTAATAAAGTAATTCAAATAGATCAAAAGAAACAGATATATATTACTCATCTCTCATTTAAATCTAACCATTTTCTAGTTGATTCTCTGTAGGTAGGTATATAAGCATGTTATTATTTATATTGAATATGAGGTGTGTCATTTAATGTCCAGACACATTTTATATTTTTAACTTGAACTCATAAAACAGAAAATTGTAATAATACAAAGAATGTCAGTTACTGGAGTGGTGCACATTTTTCTGGAGAAGTCTTATGGAAAGTAGTCCAGTAGGATGTTAGTTTCATAGGGAGTTAATGTGTTGATATGTACTCAATGCGGTCACTCATAACAGAAATCAAGGTTCTGTTTGAGAATGTGCTTGATTTTCCTTAAGGGAAGTACACGTCATGCACTCTTTTTTTTTACTTCAATGCAGACCTTTAAAGTAAACAAAAACAATTGCATATTCAGTCACATAGAAATGGAGGCAAATTGCATGAAAACACCACGGCACAAACCATGTAGACGTATGTTTACAAGATAGGCCTGGAATAATTGCTGTTATCCGCCTCATTTGCCTTAATGGATAATACAGTAATACTGGCACATTAACTTCGTGTACATTTGAAAGAAGGCAATGGAATATACGTCAATGCTGCCACATTATCATGGTGAGAGATAATTATAATTCTCTAATGGATGTCTCTCTATGAACAGGAAATGAGTCTACACCATTATGAGACATATATGGAGGAACATGGAAGCTCTGAACTAAATAAACATTTTTACATTCATAATTGGATGTATTCTTAATGGTCTAATATGTATTTAATTCTACTGGTTTTTGTTTTTTAATACTTTACGGGCATCAATCATACCTTAAATTATATCCTCCTGGTTGATTCTTAAGTTTTTCTGTAATGCAAATGAGAAAGAATTACATCTAAAAATGACTGCTTTCTCTGGTATAGAAAGAATTCTGCAGTAAATATTTCCAAGATGGACGGTGATGGACGGCTTATCTGACAGCACAATCTGATAAAAAGTGCATGTCATGGCCCAGTAAATCTCATTTATTTATTTATTTATTCATTTGTTTGTTTTTTGTTTTGTTTTTTTTTGTCTGTCTGTCTGTCTGTCTGTCTATTTCGTTCGTTCGTTCGTCCGTCCGTCCGCTCACTCACTCACTCACTCACTCACTCACTCACTTATCAATGTTCTCAGTGTAAATGTATTTAATAACATCCTTGAAATACTCCACAAAAACAAATCAAAATGATGCAGTGGAAACTTTTTGAAGTTAGAAATGGAATAATCTAAGGAATAATAATCAATGAGTGGGTTATGTTGCCATATTTCACCATTGTCCGTGATGGTTTAAAAATCAATTTTGCAAAAGAAATATTTATGATAATTATTTTATCATAATCTATACATTATAATGTGCATATGCAACAAAATATTAATATTAGTAGTGGGTGTGTTTGAACATCTATAAAACTTTGAAAATGACTGAAACGTTGACTTTTGAAAATGCCTCTAGTAACATATCCCGTGATGATTATAAACATGATATGTACTATGCCACTGGGTTTGAGGATTATTTCACACCATTTAATGAAATATCATTTGTGAGTAAAATATACAATATCATTCTTGCTTTTATATTATTTGGTGGTACAATTGGTAATTTCTTGTCTTTTATTGTATTACTCGGTCCGGCACTGAGGACCTCTCCTATCTCCCCCTTTCTCCTAACACTGGCACTCTCAGACACTCTGACACTGTGGATGGACTCCAGCTATTGGTGGTTTGGGGCAGTGTTTCAATGGCCTCTTCCTGGCTTGACCAGATTTTGCAATGTCAGATATTGGTTAGGCTTTAGTTTTTCTTGTTTTTCTACCTGGATGATGGTGATTATTGCCCTTCAGAGAGCCTATGTTGTTTGGTTTCCATTTAAGGCCACTAAAACTAAGCAAGTCAAAAAGTCACTCTTTATAATCCTGTTAGTACAGTTGACTGTATTTGCCTTTTTCAGTCCCTTACTCTTTGCATACAGGTTTATATATTATTGTGATGTTAGTCATATGTTTGTTTTTTATGTTAAATTCATCTTTCCAGTCCTGTACACTATAGTGGCAAATATAATTCCAGATATCATGTTGATGGTTGCAAATTGCATTATATTTGTAGGAGTTAAAAGGGCTAAAAAGGGTATTAGTGGCAATACCTCAATAAAAAATGTGAATCAGGCGTCAAACAAATTAACAAAATTGGTGATAATATTGTCAACGTCTGATCTGTGTTTCACCTTACCATACGCATTGTGTCTCATTTATTCCTTTTTCAATGCAAATTATTCATGGGAAAGTGACACTGATCACTTCGAAATGTTGATGAACTATTTATTTTTGCTTGCACAAAGCAATAATGGTGTGAGTATAATGCTGTACTCAGCAAGCTCTGAACGTTTCAGACAAGATCTAAGAGACTTGTTTTGCTGCAAACTATGTTTTGTCAAACGAAGGTAACATGGATTTTACCTCCAATTGAAACATGCCACATCTGACGTTTATTAACAAATTGGAGCATTACATATTTAACTATACAGTCCACCTTCATTTATCTGACACTCTCGGTCGCACAAAATTATGTCGGATTAATGGGATTGTCGGTATTCTGAAACTCCATAATCTGACACATACACAGGGGGACACTGCCGACAGGGGCAGAGATTGGGCAATGTATCATTGTACATGTAGGACTGCTATATGTAATATGTTAAATTCGAGACTTGCATCACATCTTTATTAATGAGAAAAAAAGACTTTATTCAAATGTTTTGGTTTAAATTTTATTTAAACATTTATTAAAACATTTATAACATGTCAACAAAAAAGCATCTTTAAATCAATATTAAAAGTGCTGTTGATTATAGAGTTCGTCAATTGTTCTTGCACATATTGCATTCAAGTGTCACCATATTTCACTGTTTCTTTTTGTTTGTGTTTAACTAATTGAATCCTACTGGTGACAAGAGTTAATCTTACAATGAAAAGAACTCATCCCTATGACACTTTGGTTCTAATGAATGGGATGGTTGATTTAATCCCTTAGCTTTTTAACACTTGCCAGCTTGTTATGACAGCCCTGTGAGGGAAGAGATTAGACTAGCTCTTGTTGGGCCAAATGCAATTAACACCTGTATTGTGGGTCTGTCACCTGTCTGCAGTTGAGAGTTAATTGTTGTGTTGATGACAATCAGCTTGCAAATCAGTATTTCTGAACAATTAGCAAATGTTTGACTTTCTTTAATGTCGGATATATGAACCCAAAAACAATAGATTATGCAGTTTTGTGTTCAACAAGGATTGTCGGTGTCTGAAACTGAAATTGTCAGATAGTTGAGTACAAATATAGAGAAAAACAGTTGGTCGCCAATAAAATATGGTCGGAAGGTGAAATGTCTGATTAATGAAGTGTCAGAAAGTGAGGGTGGACTGTATAAAGAAAGTGACATTTTTTTAATTTCATCAAATCTTTCTCTTTTGGGAAATACACAAATTCCCTTTCACAATGCAGAAGCTGGAAGAACAAGATGTCTGATTAATATGCATTGAATTAGTTGTATTCACATACAATGTAGACTACATTATATCTATCTAACGGTTTGCTTTTTTGTGAAGAAACCTTGTCTGAGCATTAATGTATCTGCTGTTTTATTGATACTTAATTGTTGCTTATATGTAAGATTTATTTATAATCTGCTCATAGATATCGCCTGAGGGGCAGACTTGGTATGTATAAAATACAAAGATAGGAGTAAAACATCTTACGGTCTGCTTTTAGAATATCAGGAGAGGCTGGAACCCATTCAAACCAAATCAAATCTACACTTTAGGTTTCAATCTCAAAACCGCCTATTTGGCTGGCGATTCTGATAATAATAACAGATTGGTCAAATTAATTGATAGCATGATGATGCTGGGTCTATTTCTCTCTTAATGCAAAATGTTTTTTGTTGGGTTTTGTTTAAGTTATTTCTCACAGCAACTGCCCAAACCTTTATAAACCAGTACATCAAATAGGGAAAACTCACCACAAACTTTAAAAAATCAACGTTCAGTTAAAACTATCATGGAATGGATTTTTCCTGCCACCTCTTTTCCCTTGGTTTGTAGTAGTAGTGATTGATAAAAAAAAGATGATCTTCACATTTCTTATTAGTATTTTAATGTAAAAAATACGTTTTGATCCACACAACAAAAATTAATTGGTCCTGAAAGTAAAATTGCAAGTAAAAGACATGAAACCTCAAAACAACAGCTTTGTATTATTTTCTAATATGAGGTTCTCTATCAAAAAGAAAATACAAGAACAAGTGGAGCCCAAATCAATTCAACCTTATAGCCAATGGAAACTAGTAGTTTTCTCAGAACTATTTTACGTTGCATTTTGCCAAAATGAGATACCTGAAAATCTTCAGACAATTTTTTTTATATTATATTTTGACCATTGAATATATTATTCATGGGCATAAACCCGACCTGACAAAAATGCACAATAGTCCTGCATGATGTTTAATGAAAGATTTAAGGGGACCTAAAGGTGTTTGGGACTGCTAATAAATCCCATTAAATGTTTTTGCCACCAATACTCCTATCACAGATCTGCATACCCTCTTCAAAGCCATGGCAACAATTGAATTATATCCAAGGAAAGAGCATCCCATTTCGTTTCCTTTTGCATTTTACTTTGTCAGTTCACATATAAACATAAGATTGTAAGACCTTCAAATCAACAGCATGGTGGTAAATCAGTCTTTTATGTTATTTTCATCTAATTTTAATATTTTTACTATTGAACATGATCTGTCACCAAAAGGGTACTTTGTAAATATGAGCTGTGTAGGTCAAGTATTTCTATATTATATCTGCCTTACAAACCACTTCATATGTTTAGATCCTGCATTAAGAAAGATCTTTCTTCATCATATGTCAAACTAATTGTGTTAGGTAAGGAATGGATGCAATGGGTAAAAATATCCCAAGAATATTGAAGAAACCATGCATTGGACAGGAGTTTTAAACTGCTATATTCATATCATCATTGCCTTTATTTTGATTTTACAGCTGCGAAACTGATGTATTTTAATTATACATAGGGATGATATATTTCTAGTAAATGACCAACATTGTTTGCAAATATATGCGAACTGGTTACCAATCTGTTATTGTTGATTGGCATTTTACTGAATCAGATACTCTTTTTTCTCTGTGTTTTAAGGTCTATAATCCACAATGAAACACTGGGACAGACTTATGTTTTTTTGGCTTAAATGTGTTCAAAGTCATGTTATTTGTTAATTCAGCACAGAAAAAGTAAACTTAACCAGCTAGTCTTAAACTTTTATAATTTAAATTGAACCCGTTTTAACGGTAGTTAAAACGGGTTCGACTCAGTTATTGCAGCTGGACACCATGTGTGCTGTATGAGAAATACCCCCTACTGACGTCATAGCCTCACTCTCATCCTGGAATCCCCCAGAGCATGCAGAGCCGAAGGCAGTTACGTAAATATACGAGACCACACGAAGTTCTCTCCCGATGCTTCAAACTGATTGTGGATTATAGACCTTAATATGTTGTTTTCAATAAGATGTAAGTTATTGTATGTTTGCTGATGTCTTCAGTATGGTCCCTAAATCATAAATAATCCATTATCTTTTAAACATTGGCTTTGTGAGCATTACACATATTTCAGATGTCAAGAAGTTCCCATTTGACTATGGATGTTTTGAATGCTCTCAGTTTGCTTCAGCCTCTGTGGAATTAAACACTTTGCTATTAAGGTTGGCTCATGGCATATTTGTATACTTGTTCCCTATGTATTTGATATGTCCACAATGGTTTCGCTCAAACAGATGAACATATAACATGCATAAAATATCACCAACGAGTACCACTTCAATGAATTATTGCTGAAACTATTTCTGCATGGTACATGTCCACCTGAAATAATATAAAGTTTAAACATCAATACAATGACACAATAAAACTTAAATGGTGTGGTTTCTTAAAATCTCTACCTCTGTAGCATAATTGTCGAGTTTAAAAATGGGATGAAAATAGAAATATATGTTAATATCTTGTCAATATAATGTCACAATCTAAAAGTAAATGGCTCTGATAATATATTGTATTATTATTAATTTATGTATTTGGTTTTATTTTACAAGAACCTTTTCAGGAAATATTGTGTTCGGTCGTAAACCGCTCTTCTTGTGGCCATGGGCCGTGGCGCAGTTGGTTAGAGCGCCAGCTTATTAGCACTAGTTCCTCTGTGGTGATCCAAAGGTCGTGGGTTCGAACCCCGGCCATGCCGAGATTGAACTCATGATACAATTTCCCACATGAGATGAGGCCCGTGCCAAAAGGGTTAACCCGTTGTCCTTGTAAATCTGAGACCGGGTGGGTTGTCATGTCAAGGACCTGCGACATGACAATTCAGTGAGGCAGCACTATATCTGCTACAAGTAGGTCTCATCACGGAATGACTGAAATAATGTTGAAAGTGATGTAAAACCCCAAACAAACAAACAAACAAAACCGCTCTTCTTGTATAACTTTCCTTCATAAAAGACTGCATATCAGAACCTTACATATTGCTGAAAGACCAATAGACATGATAACACAATCCACTATCTTTGATAATCTGTTTAGGAGCTCTGGTTGGAGCCTGAAATGACTCAGTTACATAGAAATCCAATGAAACAAATAGGTTTCGTCATGATAGAAGTGAACCAATGTCGAAAGTGTTGTAAAACCGTACAAAACACAACTCTAAATAAAACTCTGATAAAGTATAAAGTATTTGTATTTCAATTTATGGGAAATATGCAAAAGACAATACTTCGCTTAAATTTGTCTTCGCTTAAATTTGTCAGTTGCGCACGCGCGGGAGGTATGGACGCTTTTTCTAGGAGCTCGCTTCTAGGAATAATAAATCATAGTGTACATTAATAATCCTACGTTTTTCTGTGCAAATAACCGCAAATTCTTGTAGGTATATACGAGAGTAACATTCAGGGAAAATATCTAGGACCAAGGAACCATTTTGAGGGAGATATTGATCATCTCAAAATTTCAAACAACAATATCAGCGTTGGATAGTATATATAGACATATATATACCAGGTACATATTGCGAAGTGGTGTAGAAGACCATAAAAGGAAAGACACGAGCAATTAGCGAAACAAAATTATTATTTCTAATATCCATAGATAGCTAATAAATAACATTATAAAGCGATATTATATTGGTATAGAAGAATACAAAATTGAAATACGAGCGCCTCAAACCTCCTCCCGCCGCACAACAAAGGTATATCTCAGATTCGCGAAAAGCAAAACAAAAAACCTCTTGTCACTGTAATAAACATATTTTGAATCTTGAATCACAAATTCTTACCCTCATTAAAAAATGAACTGTTTTAAAAATGTAGTGCTTCAAAAACAAACTCATTGTCAATTAAATTTTGAGTAATTGACATCACACTTGTAATGTTACTATAGGTGTGCGACCATTATAATAATCATTAAACGCAAATTGAGTGCTGTGAAAGTGCTAATTGCTAAGATATCTTAATGATAATTTCTTTAATAAGTTATAAGCAAATATATGAGGGTGCATATCTACAAATAGTATAGCAGGTGATTAGGGCGTTCGGAAGTTTGACTTTTTCAACAAGAGCTAAGCACATCTGGGCTTCCATTACACTTGATGAGAGGACATTATATGCAAAATCTCAGGCCTCTGAGATTATAGCTTCCTTTTTTTTGCCAGGTTTTCTCCATCAATATATCAGTACTACTCTCAGGCAGCAACTAATAATTGTTCATCTGAGCTCAGGGCTATATTCAGTTCTGTAGCTATGGATGATATATATGTACAAAAACCAGAATGTAACTTGGATGACATGAAAAAGAAAATACTCTTTGCTGATGCTAATACTTGGTTGGATGAGATAAATAATAAACCTAAACTAAGAACCTATAGTTTAAGCATAACTTAGAAGTAGAAAATTATGTTATTAGTTATTTACCAAAATATGAACGTTCTGTAATGGCTAAGCTAAGATGTGGAATATTACCTCTGAGAATTGAAACTGGTCGGTATAAAAATATTAAATTAGAAGAAAGAATTTGCGAATTATGCAATCTCGGAAAATTAGAAGATGAGTTTCATTTTGTTTGTAAATGTACACTATATAATGACACTAGACAACAGCTATACAGAAAAGTATATGATACACATCCTGAATATATTAACCTATCTACATATCAACAGTTCAATTCCCTTATGGGTTCATGCCAAATGTTGTTAGCTAAATATCTATACAAAAACTTTATGTCTAGACGACAAAAGTTATACAGCTGTTAGATTCTGAACCTGCTACTACAAGTATTTCCTATGCTATTTCGTTAAGTATTTAGTGACAAATAAGCCCTTTGAGGCTGGGAGGTTTGTTTATTTATTATTTAATTGATATATATGTAAATGTATACTTCTTGTCACTATAATAAAGATATATTGAATCTTGAATCTTTGCATGATGCCAGCCATCTGTAGCAGATATGCACCCACCAGTAAGTTTCTAGACATCTCTAGTGGTGATAGTCAAGATACGCCCAGAGGTAAGATCCATGCAGATATCCCCACCATAAATACACCCAGCTGTATTATCTAGGACATCCCCAGCAGTAATATTCCTGACATTCCCAGCAGTGATATCCTAACCATCCTCGGTAATAATATTCGAGACATCCACAGCATTAATTTCCTGACATACCAAGGGAGTGACATTCCAGACATCTCAAGCAGTAATCCCAAACATTCCAAAGCAGAAATGTCCCTGACGTTCCCAACAGTGATTTCTCAGATATCTCCAGCAGTAATATCCCATTCATTCCCAACAATGGCCCAAAGATACTCCCAGCAGAAGATATCTCCAGGAGGAATACCCAAGACATCCCTGGCATCAATGTCCTTTATACCTTCAGCAATGATATCCTCTGTACATTCAACAGTAACATTGTTCATATATCCAGACCTTCTACCTTAGACATATTCAGTAATAAAATTATGTCAGATACCTTTCAGTAGCTATTTAGTAAATTTGGGTTTGTAGTTATATATCTCAGATATTTAGTAAATTTGGTTTTGTAGTTATATATCTTAGATATATGGAATAGTACTAGTCTTAAATTCGGAATAGGCCTTATGTCAATCCTTCTGTATGTAAAACATAAATGACATTTCTGATTATGAATTATTATTGGCTTGGACAACAGTTCAAGGGTATGTAGCAAAATGATATTATATTAACCTGCATAGGCAGTGTATCTCAACATGGGTTGGGCAACATGTATCTTCGCGCAAGTTAAGTAGGGTGCATCTAAACAAAGACTTGAGTTTAAGAATGTGTTACCACACAAGAATTAATTCATATTATATATATTATCTACAAACTGGTTAGGCAGATAATGTAGAGTATCTACATGTTGTATCCACAAACTGGTTTGGCAGATAATGTAGAGTATCTACATGTTGTATACACAAACTGGTTTGGCAGATAATGTAGAGTATCTACATGTTGTATACACAAACTGGTTTGGCAGAGTGTATCTGAACAAAGATTGGGTAAAGTGTATCAACACACACTAAGTCAGGCAGAGTACATCTACATGAAGGAGAGAGTTTATATGATATCTATCAACATAAATATTATTGCAGAATATATATAGTATCTCCATGTTATATCTACAAATTGAAAGACAAAGGCCAGACAGGGTTTATTTGATTAACTACATAATCGTTGCAGATTATATATAGTATCTACGTGTTGTATCCACAAACTGATAGGGCAGAATGTATCTTAAAGCAGGTAATGTGTCATATCTATAAGCAGATGATGGAGGTTGAATATTTTTTCAGGATAACCAGGGCTGAATTAAAGCAAGTTTTATTTAAAAAGTGCAAAGTAGGTTTTCCATATAACCCTGTACAGCTGAGGGCAGATTTACCCCAAAGCATCATAGGCTATTGTGTACACTGTAACATGTAGTGGAGTGGAATAAACTGTTAAAATATTCAAGACTTGATTTCATTTTGGAGATAGAGCTTTCCCAAATGGGAGAGTTTTGAATGGTGTCAGACAGTAATCACATGACATCATAACATTGCTTGAAACCAATTCTGAATGGTTTGGCTAAATCTGTTATTTCATGACTTCTTGATTTCTTACCAAAAAAACAGAATTTTATCAAAATCATTTCAAATTATTTTACAGTAAAACTTTTCCTGCAATTCTCTTGATTCATTTCTCATGATGTAATTCTCCTTATGCAATTTTCCTGATGCACTTCTTATGCAATTCTCATTTTGCAATTCTCCTAATGCAATACTACAAATAACTTTTTCAATCAAGCCATCATTCACGATCCACTGCTCATATTAAACCTCTCACATACTAATGGTGTGAGTGTCCAGAATAGCTTCAAATGTATGGATTTGTTCAGATTTTCAGTCTGGTATCACTCAGAGCTCACCATCCCTGGAAATGGCATGCCATTTTATCTTTCAATATTGTTCAATAATTCAAACATAACCATGGTGACCCTTTTTTGTTTCATAACTTTACCATCCCCATTAAATATCACATTATTAATCTCAAAAGGCTTCACATTATGTTTATAGAGATTGAAATATCTGCAAATCTTTTTTTATGAATCAATTCCATAAGAATTTCATTTAAATGGCTTGTCTTCTTTCTAGTCTTTCAATTTTCAGGAAAAATAATGTCAGATCCACATTAAATTATTAAAATAACCTGGAATAATTGTTACTGGTAATTATTTCAAATTTATATTTTAAAACGATAAGCTCCACAGCTATTATCTGGAAAGGCTTGGTGGATGTGACCCTTATTCAAATTTTACTTCACCATTTAAGAATTTAAAACAAAATATGGACATGGTCAAAAATAGATTTCCTTTCAAATTTGTATATAACTAACGATTCTGCAAGTTTTCACTTCTAATGTGACCATAACCACGGTAACCATCTATTTTACTTAGGTACTCTAAGGCTGAAAGTGACACTTTTCCAACCCAAATTCTGGCCATATGTTAAAAGGAAGAAGACAAGTACAGTAATGGGTCCCTCGTTATCTTTTTGAGAAAAAGATGTAGTTCTGAAACCAGACTAGTTTCAACAGTTTTTTGTCTAATCAGTGGTTTAATCCACAACATCTGAAATCATTTGTGCCATATATATATACTACTTTTTTGTGAATGTTCTTGTTTCTTCGGTTGTATATTTTGCACAATATTGGAATCATTTAGAAGTTTTGTGATTATCTTATGTTGATTATTCCTTTATTTGCTTCTTCTACACTAAAGGATGTATGCATTCCTTTTTCATTTACCAAATCTGATGAACTATTGAGATTTTTCATAAGACATTGTTTAGATGCTCTTCTGTGAAACAACGGGTTTGGAGGTAAGAAAGTGTTTTGAGTCATTGCCAGAAGTGGAGTGGTAGACATCTTTGTTTAAATCATTCTCATTGTTTCGATGGCTGTTCTTCTTATTCATTGAGGTAAGTTTAATGGTTAATTTACTTTTCGCCACAGGCCGTGGCGCAGTTGATTAGAGGGCCAACTTACTAGCACCAGTTCCTCTGTGGTGATCCATTGGTCGTGGGTTCGATCCCCGGCCATGCCGAGATTGAATTCATCATTCGATTTCACACATGAGCTGAGGCCCATGCCAAAGGGTTAACCCGTTGTCCTTGTTAATCTGTGACCGGGCACGATGTCAAGGACCTGCGACATGACAATTCAGTGTGGCAGCACTATATCTGCTACAAGTAGGTCTCATCATGAGATGACCAAAATAATGTTGAAAGTGATGTAAAACCCCAACAAACAAACAAACAAACAAAGCAAATATGTCATTGACAATATATGATTTGTTGTTCAACCCATGGGTTATTTTGGGATACATCCTTAGAATTGGAAAAGAAAATTTAACAGCACATTGGGGAGATTTCTGGTGTGATGAGGATACCAGATAATCTTAGTTTTTTTAAGGTGAGATCACACCAGTTTTATTTCCTTTTTTCATTCAGGATATTTGGTTCGAATGTGCCCAGGGTTCTTATCCATTTCAATTCAGTTTCTCTACGTTTCAGATTGAAACTTTAATAATAGAAACTTCTATAATTCTATACTTCAATCTCAAATACCATACAATAAATGATATGAAGTGTCTCCCAGTTGTGACCGGGTAGATTGTTATTTCAAAGACCTGCAACACAACAATTTTGGAGGCAGCACGATATCTGCTACAAGCAGGTCTCATCACAAAATACATTTGTTGAAAGTGATGTAAAACCCCAAAGAAACAGACAAACAAACGATCTCTGGCCATGCTGAGATTGAATTCATCATTATATTGTTAGCAGTGGCAGCTATAGAGGACAACCTACATATCTTCAAATTAAGTTTATTTATCACTTATGTTGATTTAGATATGTAATCTATGACCTGAACTGATGTTTTTCATTTTAGAACGTTTGACCTTGAGGTGACCTTTGTTTGACCTTGAACAACAAAATCAATGAAACTTCACATATTTTTGCAGGGAATGTTAATAATCATATTCCTTAGGATAACACAAACTCAGAACACCAATAATCATGAAATTACATTAATTAGAACCAATTTTACAGCTGTTTAAAGGTTTTAAGATCAAGGTGAACTGTTTTCAAATGGAAATGGTAGGAAAAAAATGGCCATTTCTGACGTCTCCCCCATAAAATCCCCAAAATGTTTGGAAAAAAAACTGCTTGTTTTTTTCTTATAATTAGAACAACTAACTATATGGTCTTGTAGTGCATCAATCTTAGTTGTTAGGCTGTAAAATAAATTGCCCGGGCCACTTAAATTTTGTACATTAACCCTAAAATATTTACATATAATGGGAATTGCCAAAATTTAACCTAACTATAAAAGTAGCATGGGCAAAGTGTTTTTCATTCCAGCATACACAGTAAATTTTGTCGATGTCTGAGATACCATTAAAGTTTTAAAATCCAAGTGTTTCATATGAATCCATTGTTTTGCAAAATTAAGGGCTTTTCAAATTTATGTTTGTGTAATATATGCAACAACCCTCCTTAATGATGATCATCACTGAACTGTGGCAAAGAATTCATACATAAAGTCAAATTGCTCTCATTTCTTTATTTCTGAAGATAAAGGTTCAAAATTTAGAACAATTCATCACATCATCTGAATACAAAAATCAATTTTCTTCCCCCTTGTTAAAACTAGCATCATTCAAACAACCACGTTGTGCAGGCAGCAGAAAAGGGTGTGACCCACTGCAACTAATGACGTCTCTATAAAAGTGTGAAAAGCTGCCACTGTAACAAAATAGGTGAAAGACAATTATAATGTCCATTAGCTTCACAGCTCGAGTTTTGAAAATATTAATTGAATATTCAAATTGTGTGTGAGGATGTCTTGTAAACATTTCTTTAAAAAGACGTAAAAGAGTAAATTAGATACAGTGCCTGCCTGCTCTCTGACTTTAAAGTGTGGTTCCTTAGTTTATTAGGAACTAATGTGTCCATGCACTCTTGCTGTGAGGATTACATCCAGTAGTTTTACCCAGGGATAAAATCTTAATACACCTTCATGGATGCTTACATGGACAATAGGATTCTGGAAGATAATTGAAAAGGATATATAAGAGAAATTTAAATCTGGACGATGACAACTTGTGTCTAAACCACATATTTTGGATATCATATGTAATATCTCTTGTTTTGATTTCAAATGGGCATCAGCTGGTTTTCCTGTACAAATGGGTTATAATAAGTAAATGTTGAATACTGTCTGAGTATTCTTCAAACATGAAAACATATTAAAACTCTTTGACTTTTATAATTATAAACATTTAGATTTTTAGCCTGAAGTTAGTACAAATAATTCAATTGAAATGAATACTTCTGAGATCATCATTCTTGATAATGTTACGGTGGTCTCATTACAATCAACCAGCCTTCAACATCATGCAGCATTTAGTCACTCAGTCAAGCTCTTGAATCTTTACCTAATGCCAATACTTTTATGTATAGGCATTGTTGGAAATTCTTTGATTTTGATCACGGCCATAAAGAAGCACAGCTCTGATTCTGTAGTATACCTTTATATTGGATTTCTATCTGTGACAGACACAGTGACTTTAGTGATTGCCTCTGTGCACTGGTGGCTTTACTTTTTCACTGATGGTGCTATACATATTATAGCTATGGTAAGCTGCCAATTCCTTAAAGGTCTGTATTTCTATTGTAGTCATCTGTCATCATGGATTCTTTGTTGTTTCTCAGTGGAAAGGTTTGTTTCCATTTGGTTTCCACTCTGGAACAAGAGACATCATCAATCCTGGTTGGCAAAGACTCTTCTGGTTTCTATGGCTCTGGTATTGTTTGGCATCAATATTTATGGCATTCTGGCACTCTCTGTCCAGCAGTCTGATGGCATCAAGTACTGTGCATTCTCAAGCCATATTGTTGATGCCACCAACACATGGCCCTATATAGACATTATAGTATATTCCCTGATTCCCAGCATCATAATTGTTCTCTGCAACATACTTATCATCCAAAAACTGGTCCACACACAAAGCAAACATTCTACAAAGCAAAATCAATCAAGCATACAAATGAGAAAGAATCAAATGCATAAAACAACAAGAATGTTGATAACGATTTCATTCTGTTTCATCATCTTAACCCTGCCTGTAGTAACATATGGACTTATACATGACTTAATCTTAGATCCAACTATAGTAACCACCATATTGCATCTTATGTCTTTAGGAAACCATGCGGTGAATTTTTATATTTATATAACTACCTCCAATATTTTCCGTAAATGCTTTATTGAAGTATTTTGTTTCAGAAAAAACATTAACAAACCAATTCCAAAAGTCCCAAGCATCTCCAAGAAGTAATATCCAACACCTTCCCAGTTGCATGATGCATGGTTCCCAGCATCATAATATTTTTTGCAATATGTTTATCATTAGAAAACTGGTCCAAACAGAAAACAATCATTTTACAAAGCAAAATCAATTAAACACAAGAAAAAGAATCACATACATAAAACAACAAGAATGCTGATGACAACCTCATTATGTTTCATTTTCTTAACCTTGCCAATAGTGGTATATGGAGTTATAAATAATAATTTGGATACAACTATGGGGACAACAGTGTTGCATCTTATGTCTTTAGGAAACCATGCAGTGAAATTTTACATTTATACAAGTACCTCCGATATTTTCCGAAAAGACTTCATTGAAGTATTTTATTTTAGAAAAATCATTGACAATCCAATCCCAAAAATCCCAAGTATCTCCAAGGACATCCCCAGCAGTAATATTCCTGACATTCCAGCAGTGATATCCCAGCCATCCTCAGTAATGATATTCAAGACATCCACAGCATTAATATTCCTGGCATACCAAGGGAGTGACTTTCCAGACATCTAGACGAGTAATCCCAAACATTCCAAAGCAGAAATGCCCCTGATGTTCCAAACAGTGACTTCTCAGATAGCTCCAGCAGTAATATCCCATTCATTCCCAACAGTGACCTCTGAGATATTCCAGCAATAATATATATCCAGGAGGAATATCCAAGACATCCCTGGCATTAATGTCCTTTAGATCTTCAGCAATAATATCCTCTGTACATTCAACAGTAATATTTTCCATATATCCAGACCTTATACCCTAGACATATTCAGTAATAATATTATGTCAGATACCTTCCAGAAGATATTTAGTAAATTTGGGTTTGTAATTACATATCTTAGATATTTAGTAAATTTGGTTTTGTAGTTATATATCTTAGATATATGGAATAGTACTAGTCTTAATTTCGGAATAGGCCTTATGTCAATCCTTCTGTATGTAAAACATAAATGACATTTCTGATTATGAATTATTATTGGCTTGGACAACAGGTCAAGGGTATGTAACAAAAAGATATTATATCAACCTGCATAGGCAGTGTATCTCAACATGGGTTGGGCAACATGTATCTTCGCGCAAGTTAAGTAGGTTTTGCATCTAAACAAAGACTTGAGTTTAAGAATGTCTTACCACACAAGAATTAATTCATATTATATATATTATCTACATGTTGTATCCACAAACTGATTTGGCAGATAATGTAGAGTATCTACATGTTGTATCCACAAACTGGTTTGGCAGAGTGTATCTGAACAAAGATTGGGTAAAGTGTATCAACACACACTAAGTCAGGCAGAGTACATCTACATGAAGGCGAGAGTTTATATGATATCTATCAACATAAATATTATTGCAGAATATATATATGTCTCCATGTTATATCTACAAATTGAAAGACAAAGGCCAGACAGGGTTTATTTGATTAACTACACAATCGTTGCAGATTATATATAGTATCAACGTGTTGTATCCACAAACTGATAGGGCAGAATGTATCTTAAAGCAGGTAATGTGTCATATCTATAGGCAGATGATGGAGGTTGAATATTTCATTAGGACAACCAGGGCTGAATTAAAGTTTTATTTAAAAATGCAAAGTAGGTTTTCCATATAACCCTGTACAGTTTAGGGGCAGATTTACCCCCAAAGCATCATAGGCTATTGTATACACTGTAACATGTCGTGGAGTGGAATAAACTGTTAAAATATTCAAGACTTGATTTCATTTGGCAGATAATGTATGGGAGAGTTTTGAATGGTGTCAGACAGTAATCACATGACATCATACCATTGCTTGAAACCAATTCTGAATGGTTTGGCTAAATCTGTTATTTCATGACTTCTTGATTTCTTACCAAAAAAAAACAGAATTTTATCAAAATCATTTCAAATTATTTTACAGTAAAATGTTTCATGCAATTCTCTTGATTTATTTCTCCTGATGTAATTCTCCTTATGCAATTTTCCTGATGCACTTCTTATGCAATTCTCATTTTGCAATTCTCCTAATGCAATACTAAAAACAACTTTTTCAATCAAGCCATCATTCACGATCCACTGTCCATATTAAACCTCTCACATATTAATGGTGTGAGTGTCCAGAATAGCTTCAAATGTATGGATTTGTTCAGATTTTCAGTCTGGTATCACTCAGAGCTCACCATCCCTGGAAATGTCATGCCATTTTATCTTTCAATATTGTTCAATAACTCAAACATAACCATGGTGACCATTTTTTGTTTCATAACTTTACCATCCCCACTAAATATCACATTATTAATCTCAAAAGGCTTCACATTATGTTTATAGAGATTGAAATATCTGCAAATCTTTTTTTATAAAACAATTCCATAAGAATTTCATTTAAATGGCTTGGCTTCTTTCTAGTCTTTCAATTTTCAGGAAAAATAATGTCAGATCCACATTAAATTTTTAAAATAACCTGGAATGATTGTTACTGGTAATTTTTTAAAATTTATATTTTAAAACTATCAGCTCCACAGTTATTACCTGGAAAGGCTTGGTGCATGTGATCCTTATTCAAATTTTACTTCACCATTTAAGAATTTAAAACAAAATATGGACATGGTCAAAAATAGATTTCCTTTCAAATTTGTATATAGATAGGTATTTATGAAAAACTAACGATTCTGCAAGTTTTCACTTCTAATGTGACCATAACCATGGTAACCATCCATTTTAGTTAGGTACTTTGAGGCTGAAAGTGACAATTTTCCAACCCTAATTTTGGCCATATGTGAAAAGGAAGAAGACGAGTACAGCAATGGGTCCCTCGTTATCTTTTTGAGAAAAAGATGTAGTGCTGAAACCAGACTAGTTTCAACAGTTATTTGTCTAATCAGTGGTTTAATCCACAACATCTGTAATCATTTGTGCCATATATATACTACTTTTTTATGAATGTTCTTGTTTCTTCGGTTGTATATTTTGCACAATATTGGAATCATTTAGAAGTAACAAGTTTGGTGATTATCTGATGTTGATTATTCCTTTATTTGCTTCTTCTACACTAAAGGATGTATGCATTCCTTTTTCATTTACCAAATCTGATGAACAACTAATAAGACATTTTGTAATTGTATCAGATAAGTGTTAATTGGGAGATTTTTTTTTTGTAGATAAAATGCAATTTGTCTCCTTACTACTAGTAGATACTTCCATTCAGAAAAGAATTATTAAAGTTTGAATGTTCCATTAGAAATCCATACTTGGGTCTTGTGCTTCCTCTTCCTCCATCAACTGATCAGAGGTTTTCCAGGCATGTTGTTGATATTTTGGGGAAGAAAGAATGATTGAATCTGTCCATGTATTGTTCCCAGATGAAATTGGTGTCGGAACTATTGGTTATGTTCAAGGGATGATAAAAGTTTTCCTCTAAGCTGGTTATTTCAAGTCTGGTTTCTTCATTGAAATTGTCAATGGATAGCAGATCCAATGGATAGCATGTGACCCTTATTCAAATTTCACTTCACCATTTAATTGTAGCTCTATAAGAAGATTTTTAACAAAATGTGGACATGATCAAAAATAGATTTCCTTTAAAATTTGTATTGATTTCCTTTAAGATTTGTATTTATTTATGAAAAACTGACAACTCTGCAATATTTCACTTCTGATGTGACCATAACCATGGTAACCATCTATATTTAGTTAGTTACTCTAAGGCTGACAGTGACACTTTTCCAACCCTAATTTTGGCCATATGTTAAAAGGAAGAAGACGAGTACAGCAATGGGTCCCTCATTATCTTTTTGAAAAAAGATGTTGTGTAGGATATAGATTACCCATTTATAGACTCTTATATACAAGAAACTATGTGCCTAGAGGATCCACGACACTCTGTCTCGTGATAGCCACTTGTATAGACTTGGGTGTTTTAACCAGCCCCAGGAGTCTGTGAGTATTAGCATTTGGATATTTCATATATCACTCTCTTGCCATGCCTTCCTAGCCAGACTCTAGTGTATACAGCACCGAATAAAGACGACTATTGTGCATTGTATACGCTGTGTCTGCAGTCTTTATTACCTCCCAAATCACATAGGTAGATTAGGTTGCTAGGTTAAGGCCCCAGCTCACAGTCGCCCGCGAGTATAGTTCCTGATCCCCATCAATGCCCCCCATAAGCCAGATTACGGCGGATACGCAAAACCACTGTAACAGTAGTGCTGAAACCAGACTAGTTTCAACCGCAGTTTTTTGTCTAATCAGTGGTTTAATCCACAACTTCTGAAATCTTTTGTGCCATATATATACTACTTTATTATGAATGTTCTTGTTTCTTCGGTTGTATATTTTGCACAATATTTGAATCACTTAGATGTTACAAGTTTTGTGATTATCTAATGTTAACTAATCCTTTATTTGGTTCTTCTACACTAAAAGATGTATGCATTCCTTTTACATTTACCAAATCTGATGAACAACTATCGAGAACCATTAACTGTCACCAGCAAATGGGATCCGCATTGGACCATTACACAAATACGAGGAAAAGCTTTATTTTTAAGGAATGAGTTAACGGGAAAAACCAAAACAGTTAACAGAAATAAAGTTCAATATGTTGACCCTGATGTGCACAGTCAGACAGACGAATATAAGCACGAGGTTGACAGGAGTGAGAGCAGACACTGACCACTCACAACCCACACGCACCCGCACCAATCAGACCATTACGCCGAGTCAACAACTATCGACACCTTCACGCCCACCCAAGAGAAGGGCGACAGATCACAGGAATTACCATATTGCACCCAAGTCATCTCATCAAAGAGCCCATAAAAGGCAAGCAGCCGAACCTCTAAGGGATCAAAGCGAATCCAAACAAACCAGGCTATTCCTCGCCAGAGCAGTCAAGCGACCAGCCATCCCCACAGGTGAGCAGAAAAGAGCTAGATTGGAGGTGATAGCATGTGTTCGAGAGCTTTATTCCCGAACTTATTAGCACTAGCATGCGTATTAACTATGATGGAGACATCCACTCCTGCAAAACCACTGACCGACAGGTTATTGGTAACTGGAGGAGATGGATTACGAACTCTGGTCGCTAATTGGGTATTATTGATAGCCCTGGATGTCCCGCTACCACCATCCGGCCTAGCAGCAGAGATCCAAACAGTTAATAATAGTCTCAGTCAGGTTTTCCGAGTCGCAAATTTTCCGAGTCGCAACAGACAAAGACTTTCATAAATATCAAGAAATGGTCACACATCTGAGGGCAGATACAGATGCCGTCATTCACATCATTCCTGAATTAACATCAGTTATGAATCAGACGAGAATCCACACACAGAAAAACAGAAAATGTATTAACCAACTGGGAAGCCACCAGAAAGATAAAGAAGACTATATACAGCGATTGCCAGAATCCTTGACAGGATACAGATTACGTCTAGATGTACTACAAATACGACAAGAAGTCAACCGGATCCTTACAGCTTTAAAGATGATAGGATATGAATATCATAACCAAAGAGAGACATATCAGACATATCAGTCGTGCAGCACTTGAGGCTGGCCAGCTCACAGAAGAGTTACTGCCGACAGCGATATTAGAGAACATTTTACAGCAAGGGATCGCTCAAGGTTATCAATTGGAATGGTATTATCAATATCTAGAGGTAGAACCGATTTGGAGTAACCATGAGAGTTTATTATATAAAGTACAGATTCTGATGATTGAGGACACTAAATACCTCATGTATAACATTCAAATATTTCCAGTACCATATCCAGGAACCGAAATGTCAGCAAAATTAGAGATTTCAGAACATTTTGGATTTAATACACAGACTGGTGGACTATTCATGCCAAAATTTTATAAAGGTCATGACCCTGTGGTATGTAGATCTGGGCCTGTATATGAACCAGGTAGAATACAGTGTCCCAGAGGAACATTAACTCGAATTCAATCACCTAAAGAGTATTGTACTGTAAAATTATTAAAGGAAAACAACATGACAAAATTACAAGAAATTGATAAAATACTTGTGATCACAACTTGGGGAGAGCGATTAACTCAGAGATGTGCCGGAGAGACTGATCACAATATTGACTTGAAAGCGAACACCTACATTATTACAATTTGCTCCAGTTGTAGCATTGTGGGACAGGATTGGGTACTACATGGTACCAGGGAACATAATCTCCAGAAAAGAATTAATAACAAAAGATTAATTATGCCAGTTCAAATTAATATCACACAAATGTTGTCAGCGATACCAAATGTACCTTTAAATTTAAAGTTACGTCCACAAAAGTATCCACGAGGAAGTGGGAGTGTTAACTGTAGGATATAGATTACTTACCTACAGACTCTTATAAACATATATAGACAATCATAGACAATCACAATCTTTGGCAAAATACGATAAGGGTTACTGAGTGCTACGTGAGGCCAACAAGTGCAGGCTGATGCAATGCCCCACTCGCCATAAATAGACGATGACGTTATCCTCCCTGCTATGCAGGCAGGACATGCGCAGCCCCGAAGCAGAAGAAGATTCCACGTAGGCAGCCCCTCACACAGATGCTCAGTTCTCCTTAAAAAGGCCCCGCAATCGCTACTCGCGGCCGAAGCCAGAAGACCAGAATCCACTTGCCTAGAAGATCCACCACACTCATCTTCGTGACCGCATAGACTTGGGTGTTTTATGCATCCTCAGGACTTTGTGAGTATCATGCAGTCAGGTATTTCATATGCCTCGCTCTTTGCCATGCCGACCTAGCCAGACTAGTGTATACAGCACTGAAACAAGGAGACCCTTGTGCATTGTATACTCTGTGTCTGCAGTCCTTATTACCTCCCAACTCACATAGGTAGATAGGGTAGCTAGGTTAAGAGCCTGGTTCACAGCCAGCGAGTATAGCGAGTAGAGTATCATATCTGAGATCCCCGTCCATGACCCCCAACGAAGGATATCCCCTGCATCCACTCAGTACTACACAGGCTAGGGAACAAAGTAACAACCATCCTTGGTACAACAGTACCTTGATCATAATTTGCATTGTTGTTGTAGTATTCATAGTAATTGGTATATTGTATAGGAAAAAGTTAGTTTGCAAGAGGAAGGCGCAAAATAAGGATAATAACCCAATATATGTACCAGCACCACAACCACTCAGTAATACAACCGTTGAAATGTTACCATTGCAAACTGAGAGCAATGACACTGAGGAATAACTTTTCAAATTATCAACGCCACATACTTTATGTGTTTATTGATGATTAATTGTGATGTAGTAAGTTTGTAATAGTTACAAACTTAAAAAGAGAGGGACGATTGTAAAGACCTCGCTTTAGTTTTAATGATTTAAAAATTAATTATTATTAGTTTTAATTAAATGTTCAGTTCTAGAATAAATAATATCAATAGGACTTTGTAAAGCAAGAATATTCCCACGGTACAACCCAGTGAACATTCTTGCAGGAACATGAATTAGAAACAGTAAACATGTTCAATAGGCAATTCATTGTTATCACCGTGGAGAGATTGACATAATGCAATTAATCCCATCCAGAAAGTCAGAGCCATATTTACATATATGTAGTGGATATAAAACAACCATAAAACAATCCACTACTTGTTAAGATAACAGATCAAGAATACCACTTTAAAGTGGCCAATAAAAGATAATAGAACACATGGAAAATGATATAACAGATTGTGGATTGGTTTGATGTTGAGAGGTTTAGCGCTGACTTCAACTGGATTAAACAAGATTAATCTGGAAATATTTGTACTTTAGATGATATGAATTGTCAACATCTTATCGTGGAAACCACACAACTGATGGGTATAAATATCACTGTTGCTTGCAAATAAAGTCAGTACCAGTAGAGTTGCAGACCAGAGCTGTCAATTCTATGAGTCAATGATCCAGTACTCCTGATGTTGGACTTATTAAATTTCTATGCCACAATTTTGATGACCCAAAATACAGCAGAGATATCATAGAGTTATCTCTTTGTGAAGCTAACCCAGACAGTAGGGGTGAACTTTACAATATGATGCATAAAGTGTCTGTCATATTATTCCAATATTGTCTTTAATATATTCCTTATTAAACACAAAAGTCAGACAACACATCTTTGGTGCTACAATGTTATATATGGTTCCTTATTAAATTATCAAGATTATACTGTGATAATGCAGCAATATAATAAATGTTTATATAGTAACATGATTTTGTTGTATCATTTTTACTCTTCTTCCGGCATATCCATCTGTACAATAGCCGTTTCATCATGTGCATCATAAAACACTTTAGTAGTGTTAGTAGTATACTCTCTTACCTAGCTTTGAATAAATCATATACCTAGAGTAAACAAAGCAAACCAGAACAAAAAAACGACCACTAGGGCAATGGCCAGAATCAACCACAGCCACCAAGGCAGTTGAGTTTTACCAATTTTAGCCTGAATTCTGTCAATTCTCATAATTTGGGAAATTGAGCTTGGGAACTCCTGGTCGGAGGTCAATAGTATGGTTTTGAAAATGGATGTGGTTAAGATTTAACCAAGTTACATCAATGGGTCTTGGTGGTGGGATGCTCTGCGTTCGATAGAAGTTAACAACAGGTAATCCATGTAATATCCACAGAGTGGCATCCAGAACACATCTAAGTTCAACATCAATAATGATTCCTGCTGACAAAGTCCCAAAAGTAATATCTGCTGAAGGACCCCGATAATTTATAAAGGGTGGTTTCAGTCTCTAATATGTATCTATTAATAGTGGCAGTGATAATTTCTGAGGGCGGAGGTCTTACAGAATACAAGGTCACTGGACATTGGGCTTGTTGGGTTCTATCTCCATTTACTAGACCATGTAAACAAGGTTGCTGCTGCTTGTCATATTTTACTCCTGGACAACAAGCTTTTGGTGTTGGTCCTTGACACTCATCAGGAAAATATAAATCCTCTGTTGCTAAGTCAATGACAAAAGGTTCTGGCTGGTGTAGTTTGATACATCCATCACCTTTGCACATCACAAAACTGTGAACTGTGACTTCCTTCTCAACATGGTCAGAGAAAAGAGGGGCTCTCAAAACACAAATCTTGTCATCATTAACTTCAATAATCTTTTCCACCTGGACATAGGCGTAATACTCAACAGCTTTAATGTCTGCATGACTTTCACCTACAGCCAAAATTTGCTGAACACAAGAAATAGGCAGCATTTGCTCCGTTACGAGGCGACCTTCACAGTCAACACGGGCAGCCTGAGCCTGCACCAAGGCCTCCTCATATTGAGCCAAATGGTCTTCAATCACATCTAACATTATCATGATACGAAGGCTGATTAAACTGAACACTCAATCGAACAGCCCCTTGCAAGGTCTGGGTTGCATTCCAAACTGCCCTCAGTGCCGCAACCTGTCGGCTTTGATGAGTTATGATGTCATTTACGGTTCTCCCTAATCTTACCTGTTGTTGACCTAACTGATTCACCTTACCCATGATCTTTCCTTGGGTGACCACAACACCTTCAGCTTTTGATGCTAGTTTCTCATTTGCTTTGGTGAGTGCTTCTAGGTCATATGCACTGGGTATACCAAACAAAGCTGAACCAATATCACCAATGAAATTAAAAAGACTTCCTTTTTGTCTGTCCACTGAATTCTGCATCTAAGAGTAAGAACTCGGTCTAACAAGGGGGTGCCAAAATCTATAACATTGCCAGCATTGGTTGGAAGTCATTTTCGCATGTTTTTTGCTCTAGTGGAGAGTTTCCTTTGGATCATTTCTTCCAATTTATTACATAAATCTTTCCACTGATGATCCAAGTCATGATGGTCTGATAAATATACATAAACTTGGGCATAAGCTCTTATTTCACGGATGGGTTCTTCATGAGCGTATGTAACACTATGACTGCACCCGTCTCAACTTTTGTAATCCTCTGCTCGGTGCTCAGTACAATGCACATGAAACAGAGGATACTTCAGTTAGTCCATATGCATTCTAACAGACCATGTATTTCATTAATGCAGAGTTGTTGTATGAAAGGGGGTTGCCCTAGGATTCAAATGACTTTCAAAAAATGAAAGTCGGGTTAATTGCGGCAGCTGGGGCCATTCGGGTTGGCATGTAGGGATTGGGCCCTACTGGTACTGGGGTTGCTTCCAAGGGAGGAAGGCTTTTCTGGGGTTCCTATCGCACAGGTAGTGGGTCTACCTCTTCATAGGATTTGGACTCGGGGATAATCCTAACATTTCTCTGGTTGACACGGACCACACGTGCTGTCTCAAGTTGCTCCACATGGAGGCCGCCTTCATGATTACAAAGTACTGTATTACATTTGGACTGGCCTTTCTTGGAATTAAGCACACGCACAGAAACAAAAGTCCCAATAGGCAGTCTTCTGGATCTTGCTGGGGCCTTTGACTGATACGCAGCTTTGGTTGTCTCTCGGAATTCTTGTAATACTCTCTGGGCAAGACGTATTGCTCGGAGTCGGTCTCCTTCTCGGTTTCCTGTTGAGGCTCTGGGCAGCCTCGCCTTTTGACCATACACGGTTTGGTATGGACTCATGCAGGACCTGCAGTTATCCTGTAAGCATATAAGGCTTCTGACAGGTATTTGCTCCATTTTCTTTCTTCTCCTCCGGTCAATTTCAACAACAATCTCTGGATGGTGCCGTTGAAGCGCTCGGTCATCCCATTAGATTGGGGATGACAAGGCGATGTCAAACGATGCCGTATTCCATTTTCCAGCATCCAATTTTCAAAAGCCTTCTCTGTAAATTCACCCCCATTGTCTGAGACAATGACTGAGGATAGGCCATACCTAGTCACGTGGGAAGGGTCCAACAAGGTCAATGCCCCAAGTGTGAAAAGGACATGGAGGTGTTGGCATCCTTCCTCGTGGCATGGCCGGATGAGGTGGGGTCAGAGTGTTGCATCAGACACAACCTGACAGATTCTCTCGTACGGATTTCCTCATGCCTGGCCACACATAATTTTCCTGAATTCTCTTCTTTTAGTGAATTACCTTCTCTATACCATTATCGTCTTTTTGCACTAGGATAACAACAATACATTTATTTGATGCATCTGTGTATAAGATGTAAGGCTTATTTACATTTGGATGTGCAATGATAGGTGCTTTAATCAGTTCCTCCTTCAGCTGATCAAAAGATCTCTGGTGCTCCGGTCCCCATTGAAATTGCTATTTCGCTTGGCTATCTCCGTCAACGGCACTGCCAGAGTCACGAATCCTGGCACACACTGGCGATAATAGCCCACCATTCCTAGAAAACTTCTAACAGCTGCTTGATCTTGAGGTGGTTCAAGATATTTTATAGCTTCTACTTTAGCTTCCAGGGGACGACTGCCATTGGAATCAACCATGTAACCCAGCAGTTGAACTTGTCTTTTGCCAAATTCACACTTGCTCGGCTTAAGTTGGTAACCAGCATGTCTTAGCTTATCCAACACCGAGGCTAAGGCTTTCGCATGCTCCTGTTCAGAACAGCTGTAGATGACTATATCATCAAGATATACCATACAACAACGACCAACAAGCCCAGACAGGACTTTATTCATTGCTTGTTGAAAAATACTAGGGGCATTCGTAAGGCCAAATGGCATACAAGACAAGATGACATGTAAATGCAGTTTTTGGAATTGAGTTCTCTTCCATGGGCACTTGCCAATATCCGGATTTGAGGTCAAGTATGGAAAAGTTCTTTGCTCCTTGCAGTTGATCAAATATGTCTTGGATATGGGGCAGCGGATGTGCGTCCCTTTTTGTAATGGAATTCATTTTCCTAAGATCTACACAGAAACATGTCGAGCCATCCTTCTTAGATACAAAGGTGATAGGTGAGGCCCAAGGGGAACTACTTGGCCGAATAATTCCATCATTGAGTATCTCCTGGATACACTCTTCCACTTTCTGTCTTTTGATGAGAGGCATCCTATAAGGGTTCTGAAATATAGGTCTTGCATCTCCAGTGTCAATCACTGCTGGTGGCAGGGTATGAGCAATTTTGACAGGTGTTGTCCTGGCACAAAATACATCTTGGTAGGATGCTAATACTCTGGATAGTATTGCACTGTCAGTTGATGGCACATAAAAAGTTATCATGACCGGGTTGAAATCCAAGTCTGGATTTGTTTTCATTGGATAATTTTTATCCCCTAACCCATCTGGCTCTTAGTGAAGTCAAGTACACATGACTTCTGACATAGATCAGCACCTATAAGTAGATCTATGCCTGGTATCCTTTCACATACACAAGGACTGCAGTTGGTAGTCCTCCTATCTTCAAGGTACATGAGCCACGAATTGGGAGCTCATGGCTAGTAATACTTTGCAATTTGGGTGCAGCATGAAGAGGAGTTAAGGGTGGCAAGCGTTGATATATGGTAAGCAATAAGTGTTTGGGTACTTCCTGTATCAATAAGTGCATCAACTTTAACACCTTCAATGTCAAGTTGTACCCTGGGTCGTGGAGCTCCTCCATGCACAACGCAACAGCCATCTTTGAGTCACAAAGAAGGGATATTATGACGTCAATGCACAACCTCTATATAAACAAATTTTGATCATGACAACATTTCTGCTTGTTATATCTGTTCTAATTGTCCAATTTACACCAAATTTGAACTAAACCTACATGCTCTAGCGATTGGGAAGCATTTCCAAGGAGAATATGATATTTTCATCTTGAACTCTTTGTCCTTGTCTATTTTATGGAATTAACTAACCAATCTGAAAAACATAAATAGATAACTCTTCTAATATATTCCAATCCATTGCAATCTAATTCAATTCCAATCAGTTCTTTGCCATTCTAAACAGTTCTTAGCCATTCCCCCGGGCCATCCCAATCAATTCTTAACCATTCCAATCAATTCTTAACATGCCAATATATTCTTAGCCATTCTAATCTATTCTGGTCAACTTTAACATATTATCATATTTTCTGTTTTAATCTATTTCAATTTGTTTGTTTGGGGTTTTACATCACTTTCAACATTATTTCAGTCATTTCGTGATGATACCTATTTGTAGCAGATATAGTGCTGCCTCACTGAATTGTCATGTCATGGGTCCTTGACATGACAACCCACCCGGTTACAGATTTACAAGGACAACGGGAAGGCCACGGGCCATGGTTGGAACGCCAACTTATTAGCACCAATTCCTCTGTTGTGATCCAAAGGTCATCAATTCGAACCCCGGCTATGCTGAGATTGAACTCATGATACAATTTCCCAAATGCCCGTGCTCAAAGGGTTAACCCGTTGTCCTTGTAAATATTGAATTACCACAATTATTATGCATCACATTGTGTTTGAAATATATTGTATATTGGATTTCTATTGGATGATAATCAATAGAGCATGTTTCCATTGATTAAATAATGTACAAGATCAATTATTGATATCATATATACTGAAATCATTTTGTTCATATCAAATTAGCTTGCAGTGATGAAAAAGGCTGTTTTTAATACTACAGATCTTTCCCAAACAATGTGCAGTTTTCCAAAAAATATATGGGAATGAACTAAATTTACAATTTTCAGACATATGATGGTGTTTTAATAAAATATATTTATTTTTTGTCTTCACCATGAAAGTTCAGTTCCATGTAAACCTTGGCTTCATTCAGGGCTGTGAAAGCTTGCTGGGCAATAGTCTGCATCTGCCATGGAGCATTGGGGAGAACAACTAGGCGGGCTGGCATCCCAATTTCAGACTCATTCATCCTCAGCCATTGTTGACTTTCTAACATCTTTCTCTTTACATATCCACCATTGTAGTCTTTCATAATGGAACAGAGACTAGTGGATAGTTCTTCCCGGTTAGTTTGGCCCACACCTGACAAGTATCGAACTTCTGCTCTTTGCTGTAAAGCTGCTTGTAATGAAGTGACCATGTTATCTAACTTTTCTCTTTCAGACACAACCCAGTAGCCAACAGCAGGATACACCACTTTTGGTTGACTACTTGTTTTTGGAGGTCGATTGCACATTCCAGTAATTGCTGAAATATACATGCCAACTCCAGGCAACCTCTCCTGCAGAATTCTATCCATCATTGTGCGGTTCCTCAAAATACATTTCCAACTTGTATGGATATCCTCGAAGTTACGCCAAGTGACACGACACGATATAATATTGTAGCTATTTTGGAGGAGTGGCTCAACCAAATGAAATATGAGGGCATCTCGTTTTGCCTGGGAGGTGAGATTGGTGAGAGGCATACTTGCTCCTTCTTCACTGGGAAGTAATGGAAACAAAATATTCTGAAATGAGAAAAATATTTGTTTTTCAATAACTTACAAATGACACCCATTTTCTGTATTTCAAAATGTACAAATTCAGAGTGAAAACAAGTGATACTATTTTGATTAAATACATAAATCCTTTCTTTACTGTGAATATATCTGTGAATATACTGTGAATATACTGGTATTGTTTATTCATCTTGTATACGTTTATATTTACTCTGCATGGCGAGGTAGAGTCATATACTACCTGTGCCATAATAGGCATGACACAAGGTCGATTGCATAATCCACAGACAAGTGGGCAATTGGTGGTCTTTGCACATGTGCACTCACAATGCCCGCCCGATTGGCTTATACTTGCACACATATCAGGTGCACTCATTATTCAGAATTTTTTTAAAATCGATAGATGAGGTTGTAAACATGTCATATTTGCAATATTGTTTTCAAAATGTTACTGGGATGTATTTTGTGGCACTTTGTATTAATGAAAATCTTAAAGAATAAAATTATCAACACATTATATGAAACAAGTAGAAAAACCAGCACAGGTCAATTCAAAGGTCACCAAATTTTGCATGAGGGTTGAGGGGTGTCCAAAAATGCTAGCCATAAAATATTTTCCCGGCACAATGGATAGTTACAAGGTTGTAAACATGTTAAATTTGCAATATTGTTTTCAAAATGTTACTGGGATGTATTTTGTGGCACTTTGTATTAATGAACATCTTAAAGAATAAAATTATCAACACATTATATGAAACAAGCAGAAAAACCAGCACAGGTCAATTCAAAGGTCACCAAATTTTGCATGAGGGTTTAGGTGTGTCCAAAAATGCTAGGCATAAAATATTTTCCCGGCACAATGGATAGTTACAAGATGGTGCCACATACAATTTTAAAATTATCATTATTAATCAAACTTAGCTTATAATATTTTTTATTTTTTATTTTTTAAATCTAGCGCAGATCAATTCAAGGTGACCTTTGAATTTACCCGTGCTAGTTTTATCTAGCTTTCAATATTAGAATTTAAGTTTAAAAGTTGTATGTAGCGCCATCTTGTGACCGTTCATTTATTTATATATTATATATATATATATATATATTATATTTATATAGCTTATTTGGACACCCTCCAATCCTCATACAAAATTTGTTGACCTTGGAAATGACCTTTGCTAGTTTTACCCACTTGTTTCACATATGTGCTGATAGGTTTGAAGACAATATTGCAAATATAACATGTTGACAACTTCGTCTATTGATTTTGAAAAAAATCTGAATAATGAACTGTGAAAAGTGAATAAGTAACAAACTTCACACACATCCAAAACAATGACACCAGTTAACTGAGTTTTACTTGCACATGTATTTGTTGTTGCAGTCACTTTCTTACTAAAACAAGGATACTGATTGGCTGTGTTATTACATGTGACAAAATCTTTTACTTGGTGTGGATTGGCTTATAAAAGAAGCTTGTTATGGGCGTGACCTCTCAGTACTCACTGATTATGTATAGGATAAGGTATGGTCACATGATCAATACTCAGAAAAATCGTTGAGTGAAACGAGACGATTATACAAGTAATGAACGAGTGGCCATACCTTATCTGTTTTAAAATATGGACTCACAAAGCACTGAAACTGATTTGAGTACATATTCTGAAGTTCAATATATTGATATCAGTGCATGAATGTATATTTCATGCCTATCACATGGTATAATCAATTTCAATCTCTCCAAATTTCAAAATCATTCTTTTCAACAGTGAATATACAAAGCCATTTACTTTATATCACACATTGGATAATGAAATGAATGAGCTTTGATTTCAATTTTTCAATGGTTGGATAAGAAAATAATCACCACAAGCAGTATCAAAACTGAAATATGTCACACTAATCAGTATTGTCGGGTAAGCTCAGATCTTTTTGTTAATGACTACATGTACTTTCAATTATCAAGTCTTCAAAAATTAGTTTTGGGTTTATTTGTTGTCATTAATTTATTTCTTCAGGTAAGCTTCAGCTTCTTTGTTGATGACAACTGGCAATTCAGAAGTTTCCAAAAATTAGTTTTGAGTTTATTTATTTCCTTTAATTTGTAACCAAATCAACAAGAATTACTTTTATGAATCGCAGCCATGATATTTCTGTTGCAAAGCTGTAATGTATTGTGTCACAGTCTTTTATTTAATATTATCATAGATTTTCTTTAGAAATGATAGAAATCTACATCTTGAATTGCTGGCCTCTGGGTTGCATAACGGCATGTCTCATTTCATGTCTGCAGTGAGTTTATAGAGGCCAACTATAAACCATTGTGTTGTGCAAGCATTACACAATATAAAGTACAGCAATACTGATTTGTGATTGGCTAGAGAAACTAGGCCATATTTTATGGTCAATTATTGCAGAGCTAGGTATAAATCCTGGCTCTGCTATGGAGAGTGGTTTATATCACTTCAATAATGAAATTCTACATAGTGAAATAAAATATTACATCAAGACTGAAAACTGACTATATATTCAGTTAGATTTATGAACTTTACTGCAAGCGTTGTCATGGTTATGATAATAATAATAATAATAATAATAATAATAATAATAATAATAATAATAATAATAATAATAATAATAATAATAATAATAGGTCTGCTCATGGCACTCTTACAGATAATGATTCCTATAAAGATATATCTTTAGTGCTTTCTTGAAAGTGTCTACTGTTTTACAATTTTTCACTTTTTTACCTCATATACCATAAAAGCCCTATCACCGTATGATTTCATATTCGTCTTGGGGACCATTTATCATCCGCATAGATATGATGCCTGAGCGCATAATTTCCAATTATGTCAGATAAAGGCTCCATGTATGCTGTGAATAATAAAGGTCCCAGGACTGAGTCTTGAGGAACATCATAGTTAATATTCATATTTTCAGATTTTTTCCCCTCAATTGTTACACATTGTTTTCTGTTTGTTAAATAGGACTTGAAGCATCTTAAAGCAGTGCCTATAATACCTCATCTATTCTCCAATCTATTAAGTAATATACTATGGTCAATGGTATCAAATGCTGATGATAAGTCTAATAATACTAACCTAATTTCTTAATTAAAGGCCTAATGATGGCCATCTTTAGATCATCAGGCATATGGCCCATACTAATTGACTTGTTTATAATTGCTTTTATGAGTGGTAGCAGGTGTCCCATGCACTCATTAAGAAGCCAGGTCGGGATGGGATCCAGCTCACATGACTTCTTGGCTGATTCTTTAATTAACTTCTTTACTTCAAAACTGTTTAATAATGTAAAATTTTCAAGGTGAGATTTGTATTTTGATTCTTCAGTCAGGGGTACAGTACTTGTATCATTTTCATCCATGTCTTTTCTAATATTTGCAATTTTTTCCAAGAAAAATTATTAAATTCAGCTGCCAATTCTTTCTTGTCATTTTGCAGACCCCATTTTCACTAAGGTAGTGTGTGTTTCCCTTCATACATTGGCTTCTGAGATATCTATCAAAAATCGGTTCTGTGTCCACTACTTTCACATTTTTGAATTTTTCTTGAAGAATCAAATTTGTCAAAATGGCTTGTGCCGCATAGTGTGTATTAAATGGGGGAGGAGTACATTCAACTAACTCAGCATGTGTGAATTTTCGTAGTGTCAGTACCATATTTTTCAGATTTCTAGACATTTCATCAATATCTTTACCCAGAGTAATATCAAGTGAACCAAGCATCAACATTATTGCATTGAATTCTCTTAGACGAGGGAAAGTCACATCCCTATCAAAAGCTTTATCAAATTCAAATACCGAGTCTGCCTCAATAGCCGGCTCAAATGGGCTATCAGGATTTGTGTCAACAATTACCCTACTGTTGATGTGCTTAGCCATTAGCAAAATCCTAGGCTTGATGGGGGTGGGGGTGTATGCTGGGGGATTATAGTCCCCTGATCCTGGGTTAGTTCCCTGATTGTTTTCTTCTCGAATTCTAATTTCTCAAAAAGTAGGGCAATTTCCGAATCTTTAGCTTTAATGTCTGCTGCCATTTCATGGATTTTCTCAGTGTCAAACTCTATCTGAGGTTTACACTCATTTAAACATCTATTTTTGAAAGCTAACAAACCCTCAACCTGTTTAACTCAGCTAGTTGATTATCCTTCTGAACAATTAAACCATCTTTCTCTGCCAATTGATTATTTTTTCATCCTCACATTTTATGACATTGTTGATCACATAATTTAAACAATATAATGGACATTATGTGACCACCCAATTCCTTTCACATAGAAGGTATATTTAGATCCTGACCCCTTTTCCCCAATATCCACTTAACATAAATTGAAGTGTTTCCCTCAATCTTTGTGCATTTCTAGCTGTCTGTCCCTAACATCGGATATCTGTTCCTTCTCCAAAATGACAATGTATGTCCCCTATCAATATTGTCTTCCCTTTGTCTTTTTTGTAATGAGGGAGTTATGGAAAGCAATACTCTCCACAGCAGATCCAGCATTTATACCTGGCTCTGCAAGTAAACGGCATATTCAACTCTTTGGTTGAGTGCACAGAGGACACACCCAGTGCAAGCAACCAGGACACAATGAGTAAAATATTTCATCACATGAGGTAACATGGCCAATTGGTGTCATTGTTATTATAAGAAATTGAGTACAATAAGGATTGAGATTTCAGTGACATGTATACCAAAATAGTCAGACAAAAATAGTCAGCAGGGGATGGACCATTAATCCTCAAGGGAGGAGGAGGAAAAAATCTTGACTTTTTCTTCGTGGGCAAAGCTTATATCTCAGGCATTACCATAAATTGACTGAATAGCATTGTAAGTGATGTAAAATCCTGAACAAAATTATATAAATGGTATAATCTTTCAACCAGATATTTCAAATACACTCCCCTCCCAAATTACGAATGATCCATTCTAAATTACTTTTGAACATATGAAATAAGCATGTGCACGTGTACAGTTGTGTTGTTGTGCATGAGCATGTACCATGAGCCAGCCAATTGGCCAACTATATGGTAATTGCATGTGGCGGACCAATTCTGTGCAAGGAACAACGTATTGCTGCAGAGGTAGTATATAACTCTACCTCGCTATGCAGAGTAGGAAAGCAATAGTGTCCCATAGAATACTACAATCCTGTGCTCAGTGGGGCGTGACAATACCTTGTCTTTCTTTGCAAATATTATGAGCAATTTAACAACAGGGGGTGCAAAATTTGTAAATTTCCAAGAGAATAATGTTATTTACAGGGTGTTCCACCACCAATCACCTTTTTTTTTCTTATTTCTATTGGTACACAATTTTCGATTCCATCATAGAAATATTTTAAAAGGCATAAGGTAAAGTTTGCACTTTCTAAAAATGCTTTGCTATAATAGCAAAACATTCTTTAAATTTTAGGATGTACATGAAATGGCTGATATAATGTTGAAAGTGAGGTAAAAACCACAAACAACATTTAATTAGGTTAATGTGACCTAGTTACATAAATTATTCTAAAAATTGTGAACAAAGATATCTTGCAAGATAAATGTAGTAGGAATAAATGCTAGATTTGAAACAGATTAACAAAAATTGGTTTGGTTTGCAGCCAGCTCATTTTTGTGAAGGGGTGTACTGGTATTTAAAGGCCGTGGAGCAGCAATCTATAATTGCCCCTTCAACTGTTTTTCTGCATTCAACTGTAGCATTTCTTGCTTCATTTTTTTTCACATTCATTCCTTTGTATATCATGATTTAGTGCAAGACTTAATTTTGTTAATAGCATAGTTACTCTACATTGGCGAGGTCGAGTCATATACTACCTCTGACACTATACATTGTTCCTTGCATAGATCAACTTTTCCTTTGGTGGGGGGGATCAACATAACTTGGTCATAGTGACCTATTTAAAGGCGAAATATTGGTGTAAACAGAATGCATTAGTCTTTCTGGTTACCAGGGAACATTATACTCGCTTTAATTCTCCTTTTATACAGATTCATGGATTGAATTAATGTCGGAATATGGCAGGTCTTGCAATGCAATTTTGATTTTTGTCCATCATGGAACTTTTTTATGGTCTGCACATACATGATGTGAAAAGGGGGGCCTGAAACTCAAAAAACAATTATGTAATAATTAAATATGGGTCCAATGATACCCTCCCATCACAGGATGTCTCTATCTTATCAGTCCCTGCCACCAAAGATAAAAAGGTTATGACTATTCATACAAATCTGGCTAACTGATTGGTGATAACCGATTGGTCAATTCTGATTTTATGATATTTGATGGGCGAGTCTCGAATTCATGACTGGACATGGTTGTCCAGATTGCAGAGTATTCCAATGGCGTCATGTTATAAAATCAAGCAGCAAGTGTCAATGTAGTTTGTTAATTTTTGATTATACACCTGTCTCAGTTGCACTGTATAATTTGTTGTATTTGTTTTACTTTTTATTAAATAATGAATCGCCACACAATTATATCATGTATCACACTGTGTTTGAAATATATCATAAAATAGATTTATAACATGTTCATAAATTTCAAAATTATGAGGCCGGCCACGGGCCGTGGCGCAGTTGAGTGCCAGCTTATTAGCACCAGTTCCTCTGTGGTGATCCAATGGTCGTGGGTTTGATCCCTGGCCGTGCAGAGATTGAATTCAAGATACAATTTCACACATGAGCTGAGGCCTGTGCCAAAGGGTTAACCCGTTCTCCTTGTAAATCTGTGACTGGGTGGGTTTTCATGTCAAGGACCTGCGACATGACAATTCAGTGAGGGAGCACTATATCTGCTACAAGTAGGTCTCATCACGAAATGACTGAAATAATGTTGAAAGTGATGTAAACCCCAAACAAACAAACAAACTAAATTATGAAGAAATCAGGTTGACAGTAATATTTCTATTTCTATTTCTTTATTACACAATATCAGAATGGAATCAATAGAATATGTTTCATTTGAAGCAAGATTAATTTTAAATTAGAAAAGATCAATTGTTCATATCAAATCAACCAGCAGTGATAACATAAAAGGCTGTTTTTTTAATATTGAAGATCATTTCCCAAACAAATAATCTGTAATTCCCCCAAAATTAACGAAATGAACTAAAATATTTTACAATGTTTTTAATGTTTCTAAAATCATGACAAGGACATAAAATGCCTTTAAAATATATTTATTTTTTGTCTTCACCATGAAAGTTCAGTTCCATATAAACCTTGGCTTCATTCAGGGCTGTAAAAGCTTGCTGGGCAATAGTCTGCATCTGCCATGGAGCATTGGGGAGAACAACGAGGCGGGCTGGCATCCCAATTTCAGACTCATTCATCCTCAGCCATTGTTGACTTTCTAACATCTTTCTCTTTACATAACCACCATTGTAGTCTTTCATAATGGAACAGAGACTAGTGGATAGTTCTTCCCGGTTAGTTTGGCCCACACCTGACAAGTATCGAACTTCTGCTCTTTGCTGTAAAGCTGCTTGTAATGAAGTGACCATGTTATCTAACTTTTCTCTTTCAGACACAACCCAGTAGCCAACAGCAGGGTACACCACTTTTGGTTGACTACTTGTTTTTGGAGGTCGATTGCACATTCCAGTGATCACTGAAATATACATACAAACTCCAGGCACTCGCTCTTGCAGCATTCTATCCATTGTGTCACGGTTCCTCAAAATACATTTCCAACTCATATCAATATCACCCATGCTCCTCCATGTTACTCTACAAGCCATTATATTGTAGTTTTCTCTGAGAAGTGGCTCCACCATGTGGAATTTCAAAGCATCTCGTTTCACCTGAGATGAGAGGCTATTAAGAGGCATGGTGGCTCCTTCATCACCGGTCAAAAGTGATGTGAATGGCGGGGTCTGCAAATATATAAGCAATATGGACGAGGTTAGTGCACGGTCAACCAATATGTCAAAATATCAATATCTGCATTGCACACAGAATTTAATATATGTGTATTGGACAAAATAAAAATAAATCATTTTTTCATGTATAATTCAAATTGAATTGATTTGAACCAAAATGGTATATAATCCCCATATTTGGACAGCTTTATTACTTTTATTTACAAATGCAATTACAACCAGTGACATTTCCTGACAAATTTGTCCAATCCATAATAATAGAGAATATTTGAACTACTTTAAAATGTTAACTTGACAACTGCACAAATGTGAACAATTTAACATTAATAAAAAACAAATCTCAACACAATTATTCTAAACTGCAATAAACAATTGGTAAGATAAACACATTGAAAATCTGATTTGTAACATTGGTATTGTTCTTTTTAAAATTAAATATTGGCAATTGCAGAAAAATCATTTCTGATCAATAGAAAAGCCAGTGATTTGGGTTCCTACACCTCCTGTTCACATGAGACATTTTTGTGAAATAAGAGTAAATGCAACTGTTGGTGAATATGTGGAATTCAGAATCTGATCTGCTTTTTATAGAGTCAAGATTAAAGTGAATGTATTTTTTGTTCAAATTTACAGTTCTGATTCAGATAGTTATGAGAACATCTATCCAATTTTGACATTATCAAGATAGATCTTGGCGTCTGTGAGTGGCTGTTGTGCTTTCATAAAAATAGTTTCCAGTTGCTGGTTTGGGCATAGCAATATAACTCTGCCTGCAGCGCCTGTTTCAGATTGGCTCGCTCCCAGAGAACTGCTACTCTCCATTATACGTCGCTGGACAAAGGTTCCGCCATGATCCTTGAGAACTGTACACAACATGTTGTGCATGTCATCTTGTTTATCCAATTTTGGTGAGGACAGATATCGAACCTCTGCTTTCTGAGACATTGCCTCCTTAGCCAAAGCCATGATGACATCTTGAGCAGAAAACTGTTCATTTTGTGTCATCACCCAGTAGGCAATTGCAGGGTAGACCATCTTGGCAACATTGCTCCCTTTTTTAGGACTATTATATATTCCACTTATACAGGAAATGATCAGAGGTAGACTTCCCATTCCTTTTACAATTTCATCAAATCTTGTCCTGTTGGACAGTATCATCCTCCATTGTAGCTCATTTTCTTCCTTCACTTGAGTTCTCCAGATGATGCGGAATGCCACGCCATGATAATTTCCAGCATAAATAGGTTCCACAATATGTTGTTGTAGGGCCTGCTTCTGCATGATGGAGGTCATTTTGCTCACTGGTAGCTGGCTTTCCTTGCTGTCCCCATAACTCTGTAAGTATAAATCAAACATTTTATCGATGCATAGCGGTAATTTCAAAGCTATCTTTGATACAGCTGCAACAATTGATACAATCTGCATACTCATGAAAAGTAATGCATAATTAGAACTACAAACAAAAAGTTCTTAATTACTGCTATACGGTTTTACATATACAGCTTACATCATTATTTGAAGAAACATCCAAGTATATTTTAGCTTCCTGCAAATGGTGAATAGCCTCGGTGACGATGTTGTTGAGGTCTGCTGAGGTGGTTTGCAGGAGGAGTCTCCCTGCAGATCCGACTTGACCGTCATCCAATCCAAGTGCTTGCTGACTTTCCATAATCTTCTGTCTGATACAGGCACCGTTGTGATCTTTCAACACCACATTCAAACTGCTTGACATTTCATCCACTGTTGTCATGCTTGAATTTGACAAAAAACGCACCTCTGCATTTTGCATCATAGCCACCCTGCCTATAGTCTTAACTATTTCTTGGGCCGCAAATTGTTCATTTTGTGTCAGTATCCAATACGAAATTGCTGGATAAACCGGTATTGCAATATTTCTAGATTTCTTGTAGCCAGTCCACGTTCCACTTATAGCCGATATCATCAAGTCAATATCTCCCACATTTTTCAGGACATCATCAAATTGGTTTCTATGGGCAATAATGTGTTTCCAGTTGTTGTCAGTGTGCTCTTTGTTCCTCCATATTATCCTCAGAGCCACACCGTGGTAACGTCTCTGGAAAAGAGGCTCCACAATATGTTTTCTCAGAGCTTCCTTGTGCAGGGGAGAGGACATCTGACTCACCGGTCGTAGTTCTCTTTCTTCGCCAATGTGCAACTGCTGTGAGGGAGAAAATGTCTGGCCCTAAAAAATATATGCATCAAAGTGAGTTGAGTATATTTACTGCCAAGACAAGGTTGACTGGTGCGTAGAATGCTAATGATCATTTTGAGATAAGCATTATATTGCAACATCTTTCTAATAACAAAATGAAAAAAATTGTGAAATTGTTTTTTATGATCCTTTTGGCGACATTGGCCACATCAGATTGGCTTTCATACACCTTTAACTAGTCTGAAAGTAACCAATGGCAGGGCGACTAAATGAACATCAAGCAATAACCTGTTTGGTTAATTAATATTTAAAATGTGCATGATGTTACTTTCCACTTGAGATCCAAGCCATGCATCATTTCCTGAAGTATCATCACGATTGCACAGTTCATCATAAGACATGTCCCTACCAAGAGAGGGATGACATTTATCATTAGGCTTCTAGAAAAAAAACTTGAGATAAGTTTTAACTTTTTTATTTATAATATGAGAAATATACATGAAAAAAAAAGTTTTATAAGCATCTTCCTTGTTCATTTCTGTTTTGTGAACAGACAAGTGATAGAATATCGAGGAACCTCCCTCTCCAATTCTGTGCCATTACAGTATGAAATTAACAGAAATCAAAATACAACCATAACATTATACTCTTGTAAGGTTATATCCTCAAAGAACTTCACAGGGGAAAACGTTTATTTTGTTGGCAGTCATACTTAACAGCATTATTGAGTTATTCTTTGTAAACATCCAGGAATATGCGAGTTTCATTCAACTCTGGCACAGCATTTTTGATGATATGATTCAGATCTGGTGCTGGTGAAGTGAGTATTATTCTCCCAGCCATTCCAACCTGAGCGTCACTCAAGCCTAAAGCTTGCTGACTTTCTACCATTCTTCTCTTGATGCATGCCCCATTGTGATCCTTCAGCACAGTGAATAAAGTGCTGGCCATTTCCTCTGCCTGAACCATGTTTGGAGCTGACAGATATCGCACCTCGGCCTTATCCACCATAGCTTCCCTTGTCAGAATCTTGATAATATCTTGTCCCGAGAATTGTGGATTTTGGGTCATTATCCAGTAGGAACAAGCCGGGTATACACGGTTATATGAATCAGATTTCTTCGTTCCTGTGCATGTACCGCTAATGGCCGACAGGATCAGTGGAATATTTCCCAGTTGTTTTATCAAGTTGTCAAACCGTGTTCTCTTATTCAATATATTCATCCAATAGTGTTCATTTGCCTGTGGGTTTTTGTCTCTCCATACAATCCTGACGGCGACGCCGTGGTAATTTCTCTGCGATAAGGGTGCCACTAAATGTTTCCTCAGAGCCTCCTTTTGAACTGCTGACGTCATAATGCTGTTCGGTCGCTGGAATTCTCTTCCTTCGCTCGCTGAATGTGTAGACTGACAAGGTGAAGCATGGCTCTGAAAATGAAAATCACAATGAAAGATAAGGAACAGATTTCACACTTGATCTTTATAACAGAATTGTGGGTGTGTAGATTCAGATCTGTCTCTGTGAAAGTTACAGGTCTCAGCGTGAGTGGTAAAATCTGCAATAAATGGATTGTGTAACTATTCATAACCACTAAACTTGAACTGTTCATTCTATTGTGCAAAAATGTTCCACCTAGAAATAACAATTTCAGAACAAATTTCTCACGACTTCAGAATGAAACTTTGACTGTGTTGCTCATGTGCAAAAACCTTGCACTAAATATACACAATATTAGTTACAATGCCCATCTCATATTGCCAGTACAGTTATACTGAAACTTTCACTTTGAGATTAGAGTCATCTGACACGCTATTAGTAAACCCACTGTGTGTATGCATACGTTTTGTCATTTTTCACATGTTATTCTTGTGGAGATCCACAAATATGTTGGCCTCGTTTAGGTGGGGGATGGCTCGCTTGGTTAAATCCTCAAGTTCTGGGTCAGCATTGGTAAGGATAATTCTTCCAGTGGTTCCGACTTGAGCATCACTCATCCCCAGAGCGTGCTGGCTCTCCAGCATCTTTCTCCGCACATAGGCTCCATTGTGGTCCTTAAGGACCGTGCACAGAGTGCTGACCATTTCCTCTTCTTTGTCCATGTTCGGTGAAGACAAGTACCGTACCTCAGCCCTCAAGGTCATTGCCTCTTTTGTGATGCTCATCATAATATTCTGTCCAGAGAAGTGAGGATTCCTAGTCATGATCCAGTATGCACACGCTGGGTACACAGCATTGGCAACATTAGATGATTTCTTGTAAACTGTGCACGTGGCTGTCAAAGATGACACTATGAATGGTAGATCTCCTAAAGTCTTCAGAATATCATCAAATTTGTCCCTGTTTGCAACCAGCATATCCCAGTTCATTTGCATTGTGTCCTTATTACGCCACACTATCCTCATGGCAACGCCATGGTAACCACGCTGATGTAAACAATGGGCAATGTGGCAGCGTAGTGATTCCTTCTGCACGGCTGAGGTCAGCTGACCCGCTGGACGTGAAGGTTCTTTTGGGTCGGTCAACAGAGGAGCCTGGATCGCTGAGGGGGGAACCTACAACAATGTAAATAGGTGTGAAATCATACTCTGGGTGTCCAGCTGGATTGATGTACACAGTATAAATATTGAGAACAGGACCAAAAAGATAGACATACAAATAGGATATATGATAGACATACAAATAATATAATATAGACATGAATACAAAAAATGGCAAAAGTGATTATTTTTAATAGCTTCAACCATATCTGATAAAAAATGCTTCATCCAGCATTACTCTTTCTGATGAAAAGATTCATTTACCAATTTTTTTATAAGTTAAATATTCAGATATGATACAAAGTCAGAAAATGTAAAAATATCTTCTGGTTTGTGAATCTGGTCACTTTCTAAAATAGGGGAAATATGGGTTCAAGAGGCACCCAGTCTATGCCAGCGACTAAACAAATTGCAGTTTTCTACATTCCAGTCAAACACTTTTTAACAGTCTGACTGATAAAGATTGGTTTGGTATTTTGTATTTTTATATGAGAATGACAACATTTCTCAAGTGACAAACTCCATCAGAGGGCAACATGGTGAACAAATCCATTGTCAATAATGAAGTGTTCAAGCGCGATCCTCCTTGTAGATTGTGAGGTCCTGATGACTCCCATTTTTGTCTCCAGAAATCTTAGATTTTAGACAGTAGTCCAGATACACCAACAAATATGCTAATGTAATAAAACAGAAGTATGTGTTCTATTCCTTAGCAAATGTATCATGAAAATATGAATAGCCTTTTCCTCAGTGAGGTGCTGTTGTTTTGTTAAGGTCTATAATCCACAATGAAAAAACTGGGACAGACTTATGTTTTTTTGGCTTAAATGTGTTCAAAGTAATGTTATTTGTTAATTTAGCACAGAAAAAGTAAACTTAACCAGCTAGTCTTAAATTTTTATTATTTAAATTGAACCCGTTATAACGGTAGTTAAAACGGGTTCGACTCAGTTTTTGCAGCTGGCGACTTATATCAAGTATTTATATTTTATTTATTTAATGCCATCCAAAGAATAATCAAGCTTTTTTGGGACATTTTAGATATAATCATGGCATAAAATATGAATTATCAATAAAAGAGTTTGTCCGCCATGTGGGCTGTAGGAGCCGAAGGCAGTTACGTAAATATACGAGACCACACGAAGTTCTCTCCAAATGCTTCAAACTGATTGTGGATTATAGACCTTAATAGGATTTATTTATGAATACAGGATACCCATCCCATACAGAAATGCACTGCCCAGAAGTATACCCAAATGGAGCATTTATGTTGTGGCCACTTTATTCAAGGTCATGTCCAAATGAAAGGTCAGAAATGGGCCACATCATGTGGTGTCAGATTTCTTTGAGCTGTGTATTCAGTTTTTAAATCTTGGAAACAATTAGAAAAAATATACGAGACTGATTAGAAATTAGGAGACCACTCAGCTATCACAGAATTATACACATATCCTTCATTATCAAACTAAAATCCTAGCATGGTAGCTCCCATGCTGGCATAGTTTATTTAATAATTACTTCTTTTTTACTAAAAAAAGAATTTTATGAAATTAAAAGTGTCATATTTAAAATCTGTGGACAATTTTGTGTGGAATTGACCCAAAATTTGTCATGTTCTGACCATTACGAGTAAATTTGTAACCTCAAGGTCACAGCACCAAGGTCAAAGGTCATAGAGGTAAAAAAAACTGATAGTACACATCTACTGTGGATGATAGTCATGCATGCCAAATATGAAGTGCCTGAGGTTTACGGTTGCTGAGATATAGCCTGCACAAAAATACAAAGGTCAAGGTCATTGCATCAAGGTCAATGATAAAAACAAAGAAAAAACTATATAGTGCATTTGTGGTTACTAAAATATTGATGTAAAATAGATATGAAGTGCCTGTATTGCATTTTTTATGAGGCTGACATATTGTATACACAACAATTTTACGTTCAAGGTCACCGAGCCAAGGTCAAAGGTCAAATGACAAAATGAATATGACAAGGCACAGCTATACTCCAGGACGGTCATTCATGCCAAATATGAGCTTCCTGCTATTTACGGTTGCTGAGATATGCTCTGCACAAAATTTGTAACCTCAAGGTCACAGCACCAAGGTCAAAGGTCATAGGGGTCAAAATATCTGACAGTGCACATCTACTGTGAATGGTAGTCATGCATGCCAAATATGAAGCGCCTGCTATTTACGGGTGCTGAGATATAGCCTGCACAAAAATTCAAAGGTCAAGGTCATTGCATCAAGGTCAACGATAAAAACAAAGAAAAAACAGAACAGTGCATATGTTGTCACTAAAATATTACTGTACAATAGATATGAAGTGCCTGTATTGCATTTTTTATGAGGCTGACATATTGTATACACAACTCTTTTACGTTCAAGGTCACTGAGCCAAGGTCAAAGGTCAAATGACAAAATGAATATGACGAGGCACAGCTATACTCCAGGACGGTCATTCATGCCAAATATGAGCTTCCTGCTATTTACGGTTGCTGAGATATGCTCTGCACAAAATTTGAAACCTCAAGGTCACAGCACCAAGGTCAAAGGTCATAGGGGTCAAAACACCTGACAGTGCACATCTACTGTGGATGGTAGTCATGCATGCCAAATATGAAGCGCCTGCTATTTACGGGTGCTGAGATATAGCCTGCACAAAAATTCAAAGGTCAAGGTCATTGCATCAAGGTCAACGATAAAAACAAAGAAAAAACAGAACAGTGCATATGTTGTCACTAAAATATTACTGTACAATAGATATGAAGTGCCTGTATTGCATTTTTGATGAGGCTGACATATTGTATACACAACTCTTTTATGTTCAAGGTCACTGAGCCAAGGTCAAAGGTCAAATGACAAAATGAATATGACGAGGCACAGCTATACTCCAGGACGGTCATTCATGCCAAATATGAGCTTCCTGCTATTTAAGGTTGCTGAGATATGCTCTGCACAAAATTTGAAACCTCAAGGTCACAGCACCAAGGTCAAAGGTCATAGGGGTCAAAACACCTGACAGTGCACATCTACTGTGGATGGTAGTCATGCATGCCAAATATGAAGCTCCTGCTGTTTACGGTTGCTGAGATACGGCCTGCACAAAGTGTCACGCCCGCCGCTATTATCGGTAAGAACCAAACATCTTTACGGTCATGCATGAATGTGATTAAATGAGATCACGTACAGCAATTGCATAACCATATTTCGTCATGCAAGGGGTAAGCATGACCAAATTATGCCATGTGCCATAGTGTGTGACCAGATGTCACTCAATATCCTAGCATGACCTTATTTCATCATGCAAGGGGTATGCATGACCAAATAATGCCATGTGCCATAGTGTGTGACCAGATGTCACTTAATATCCTAGCATGACCTTATTTCATCATGCAAGGGGTATGCATGACCAAATGCCATGTGCCATAGTGCGTGACCAGATGTCACTCAATAGCCCAGCATGACCTTATTCCATCATGCAAGGGGTATGCATGACCAAATAATGCCATGTGCCATAGTGTGTGACCAGATGTCACTCAATATCCTAGCATGACCTTATTTCATCATGCAAGGGGTATGCATGACCAAATAATGCCATGTGCCATAGTGTGTGACCAGATGTCACTTAATATCCTAGCATGACCTTATTTCATCATGCAAGGGGTATGCATGACCAAATGCCATGTGCCATAGTGCGTGACCAGATGTCACTCAATAGTCCAGCATGACCTTATTTCATCATGCAAGGGGTATGCATGACCAAATGCCATGTGCCATAGTGCCTGACCAGATGTCACTTAATATCCTAGCATGACCTTATTTCATCATGCAAGGGGTATGCATGACCAAATGCCATGTGCCATAGTGCGTGACCAGATGTCATTCAATAGCCCAGCATGACCTTATTTCATCACATTTATATGCATGACAAAATATATTGCTTCAACTAATTTTTTGAAAATGCATCAGAATTTGATGATTGTACATAGAAACATACTAATTTCAATATAATTTATTTCAATATTGATGTGTGAATATACAACAATAATATTTACTGCGTCTGGGGCAGTCTTTCAAATGTCATTCAAATATCCTCTAAAACGTCACTCAAATGTCATTCAAATATCCTCTAAAAAGTCATTCAAATGTCATTCAAATATCCTCTAAAAGTCATTCAAATGTCATTCAAATATCCCTTAAAACCAAAGCTCCCTAACTGGGAGTGGTTCTCCTAGCAGTGATTGTGTGGAGAATGTTTAAAGTTGCATTATATTTTGTGAGGGTCTCATATATCTCTTCTGATCTGCTTTAGGAACAAATGCTACAGTTCCAGGTTTTCCTTGGAATACAAATATTGATTTATGAAATATTATCTGGTCAAGCCAGCTTACGTGGAACAATGGGGTATTGTCAAATTGTTTTCCTTGAAATATAACCAATGATTCTACACAAATTATGACTTCACAATTAGGTTCCAAGGCAGAGATCTGGCCCAAAATATTCTCAAAATTCACATGATTGAAGTGAATTAAAATGGAATAAGGTAAATGACATCCAGATGATTCTTACTGATTAGTGATGACCAAGTACTTGGCTCCTTAATGACATCCAGATGATTCTTACTGATTAGTGATGACCATGTACTTGGCTCCTTAATGACATCAAAGTAGGCAACTCCATAAATCTTACTCCTCAAACACAGCCAAGGAGATCTTAATTCTCAAATATAAACAAGTAGATCTAACTTCTCAATGACATCCAAGTAGATCTTACTTCCTCAATGACATCAAAGTAGATCTAACTTGACATCCAAGACATCAATGACATCCAAGTTGACCTAATTATTTAATGAGGTTTAAATGTGTAGATCTTATTCCTCAATGAGTAGATCTCACTCTTTAATGACGTTCAAGTAGATCTTATTCCTTAATGAGTAGATCTCACTCCTTAATGACATTCAAGTAGATCTTATTCCTTAATGAATAGCTCTCACTCCTTAATGACATTCAAGTAGATCTTATTCCTTAATGAGTAGATCTCACTCCTTAATGAGGTTCAAGTAGATTTAACTTCTTAATGAGTAGGTCTCACTCCTTAATGACATCTAGGTAGATCTTGTTGTTGTTCAGAGGTGGTATGACCATAGTTATGTGTTGGCTGAGACTTGGCGTGGGAGATGTCATGACAATACGTCCGGCCGTCCCAACCTGGGCATCAGTCAGGCCTAACGCTTGCTGGCTTTCCATCATCCTTCTCTTCACATAGGCGCTGTTGTGATCCTTGAGAACAGTGCACAGAGAACTGGCCATTTCTTCCACCTTAACCATGTTGGGCGATGACAGATACCGCACTTCTGCTCGGTCAGGTACGGCTTCTCTTGTCAAGCATTTGATAACTTCCTGTCCCAAGAACTGCGAGTTCTGGGTCATTATCCAGTACGCACATGCTGGGTATACAGGTGCCACTTTGTTGGACTTTGTAAATGTTCCACTGATAGAAGACACAAACAACGGCAAATTCATCTGTTTGAGAAGGTCGTCGAATTTGGATCTACTTGCACATATTCTCTTCCAGTGGTTGTCATTAGTGAATCTGTCCTTGTCTCTCCATACGATCCGAATAGCAACCCCAAAGAATCCCATCCCGTGCAACGGCTCCACGAGATGCTTCCTCAGGTCGTCTTTCTGGCTACTGGAGGTTATGTAGCTATTTGGGTACTGCGCTTCCTTTCCATCCCCAGCACTGAGCATGGCACTGAAGACGGTTGAACCCTACAAATGGAAACGGTGAAAATACTCATTATTAAACCCCCAAATTTTACACCTATAAAATTTCTTCTGTGCATGGGACTGGAGATGGTTGCACCCTACAAATGAAAATTGTAAAAATACTCATCATTTAATCCTCCAAAATTGATATCTATAAAATGTTACTCATTCTCATAAGCAGAACCGTAAGCAGATAAATGCAATACATTGATTCTTATGTTTGTTGTCCGTTATCTTTCTGTGAGTTCTTATATTTCATAACTTGAGAATCTGGCATTGTGTGAAAGTAAAATGTCTGTCATTCATGCAGACATTGGGGATAGATTCTATGTGAGGCCCGCACTTCATTCTGGCATGGAAAAAAAAGGTATTTATCTCATTTCCCATCAGTGCCTCACAACTGGTTATCAAAGGCTGTGGTCTGTGCTGATTCTATGCGAGGTCTGCACTTCATTCTGGTATGGAAAAAAAGGTATTTATCTCGTCCCCCATCAGTGCCTCACGACTGGTTATCAAAGGCTGTGGTCTGTGCTGATTCTATGCGAGGTCTGCACTTCATTCTGGTATGGAAAAAAAAGGTATTTATCTCATTTCCCATCAGTGCCTCACAACTGGTTATCAAAGGCTGTGGTCTGTGCTGATTCTATGTGAGGCCCGCACTTCATTCTGGCATGGAAAAAAAAGGTATTTATCTCATTTCCCATCAGTGCCTCACAACTGGTTATCAAAGGCTGTGGTCTGTGCTGATTCTATGCGAGGTCTGCACTTCATTCTGGCATGCAAAAAAGGTATTTATCTCGTCCCCCATCAGTGCCTCACGACTGGTTGTCAAAGGCTGTGGTCTGTGCTAATATTTCAGTACATTTTTGTGTCCAAAAGTGTCTTCCATCATTGAAATACTATGGTCTTTGAGGTGTCAGCAAAGGTCATACAAAATCAAATAAACTTATTTCTGTCTTGATTCACAGTTTTTCCATCTTCAAATGCAAAACTGCATGGCATGTAGATGTTACAAAACTGTCCAATTTCTCATTACATTTTTCATCTCATTTCCTTATGGGACTTTTGACATGTAGTTGGGTGCATAAAGTTACTAAATAGTGGCAACTGATTTTCGGATGTATCTAATCAATACATGGCCGACACTTCCCACTCATTTTAACCATAAATCTTCTATGATTTACTGTGGAAATAAAATTACTCAAATCTATAATAAAGCAATAAACAAAGGTAAGCAAATGTACTTTTCAACAATAATTCAAACATAATATATGCACAAAAAAATAATCTACAGGTCAACATGAACTACAATATACACAAATGACTCCTCCCACACCTGTGCCCCTCTTATGATATTAAGAATTTAAAGACCAGTTTTAAAAAATGCAGTTTATTTTAACCAGGTTTTTTAAGAGAGCAGTAGCATTCCACGGTGACATAGCCTCAGATACCAGTGCAAATAAATAACATTTGTTATGCTATTTTTCTTTTCTTTTTTAGGGTTTAACTGGGAGTGTCAATATTCTTATTTAGTTGAAAATTTGCTTTATTTCCATTATTTAACAGAAGTATCAAAGCGGCAGTGAAGCGAGTTATGCTGAGAAGGTTTAAGTGCTTTATATCAGTCTGAAAGTCACCACTGGCAGCACTTCCTCCAGTCATTAAGTTATAAAACCAACTTAGAGTCATTGTGTGCATGTGGGGCCGGTCCTTAAAGAGTGCGACTGCACTAATTGGCATTAATATTTGTTTCTCTGGATGACCTTGCACAAGAACTCCTTAATGACATCTGAGTAGATCTAACTCCTAAATGAATAGCTCTCATTCCTTAATGAGGTTCAAGTAGATCTTATTCTTCAATGAGTAGATCTCACTCCTTAATGACATTCAAGTAGATTTAACTCCTTAATGAGTAGATCTCACTCCTTAATGACACTCGAGTAGATCTTATTCCTAAATGAGATCTCACTCCTTAATGAGGTTCAAGTAGATTTAACTCCTTAATGAGTAGGTCTCACTCCTTAATGACATCTAGGTAGATCTTGTTGTTGTTCAGAGGTGGTATGACCATAGTTATGTGTTGGCTGAGACTTGGCGTGGGAGATGTCATGACAATACGTCCGGCCGTCCCAACCTGGGCATCAGTCAGGCCTAACGCTTGCTGGCTTTCCATCATCCTTCTCTTCACATAGGCGCTGTTGTGATCCTTGAGAACAGTGCACAGAGAACTGGCCATTTCTTCCACCTTAACCATGTTGGGCGATGACAGATAACGCACTTCTGCTCGGTCAGGTACGGCTTCTCTTGTCAAGCATTTGATAACTTCCTGTCCCAAGAACTGCGAGTTCTGGGTCATCATCCAGTATGCCAAGGCTGGGTAGACTGGATTGAAACCCGATTTTTTGGATCCGGTAAATGTTCCGCTAATGGAAGAAACAAAGAACGGCAGATTCATATGCCTGAGGAGATTATCAAACTTGGCTCTATTTGCACATATTCTCTTCCAGTGATTTTCATTGGCCGATTGTTCCTTGTCTCTCCACACAATGCGTATGGCCACGCCCACATAGCCCATGTGGTGTAAGGGGTCCACTATATATTTACGCAGATCCTCTTTCTGGCTGCTGGATGTTATGTAGCTGTTTGGGTACATAGGTTCCTTGCTAACATCACCAAGTTGTGGTCCTGCATACATAGCTGCCTACAAATGGAAACATACTAATTTATTACAACTAATCTGGGATGCACACTTTCCCATTTTAATGTTAATCTTCTTTTTAGAAATTCATACCAATTTTGAAATTTAAACTGAAGCTTGTTAGACCCCAAGCAAGCCACCATTGAACTTGTGATCCCTAAAGGCTTTGTATTAAAACTTCATTCTGTGTATAAATGGATGGTCAAGTTAAAACTGTGTTTTTGGAGAGAAAAAATAAAATGCACATAAAATATGGCGATATGGAGTTCAAAATCAGTGCTCAAATTGTAACTAGATAGTTTTTGTGTGGCACAAAGTCAGTACAGCATCAAATATGTATGTATATCAAGGTTATTATATACAGAACTTGGTTGTAGCTATATATATTTTGTTTGTTTGGGGCTTCACATCACTTTCAACATTATTTCAGTCATTTCGTGATGAGACCTACTTGTAGCAGATATAGTGCTGCATCACTGAATTGTCATATCGCAGGTCCTTGACATGACAACCCACCCGGTCACAGATTTACAAGGACAACGGGTTAACCCTTTAGGCACGGGCCTCAGCTCATGTGGGGAATTGTATCATGAGTTCAATCTAGGCATTATATATATATTTTGCAGCTGAAAGTTGAGTGAATGAGCATGTGTTGAGGTCAAGGCCCAGGGTGTACATAAGAATAACACAGCCATGATACAGATAAATTCAATTGTGTCCAATTGTGGACAAAACAGTTTTTTTGTAAAGATGGAATTTCTTTCATAATTTCAACAACAAAATCCCCTGACTGAATGTGCAATGAAAGGGTACATGAAAATTCAATATAATATAGATGGGCGATAAGATTTTCGAAACAAATTTTGGACAAGTCAAACCAATTTGTTTGAGAAGGAATGAAAGTTTAATCTTAAGTAGAATTACAGCATGTGAAACATACAATTAAGCATTCTTTTAAAGTAAACTAACCATGCCACATTTCCTTCAAACAATTTCTGTATTCTCCAATTCACATTACATCTGTCTTTTCACATATTACTTCTTGTTTTTTTTTTGTCTTTTTGATATCAGTTATGACATTTATAATCAATTTGACTTTCATACATTGCTTGACATTCTGTTCTTGTACTGCCTGTAAATCTTCTACATTCCAAACACACTCTCTTGATTGGTATAACAATAACAATGCATGTAAAATGGCAAACACCAGAAAATGTACAGCATCTTTGATGGTCCTGTGTTTAGCCTGGACACAAGGAATTTTATTTATACTGATCAGTGTTGTTTCCAAAAACAATATCATTTGATTCAAGCCTGATTTTATCTTTTTTTCATTCTCACAACTAAAATAGGCAGATTCCTCTGAGGTTTTTATGGTCTCAGAATCCGAATATTTATCCCACAGTCAAGATATTGCTGTGTATTTTGGCTTTTTGTCTGTTTGGCGAGCAGAGAGAGGTTAAGTTTTGTTGGCCGTGTGAATGTCTACGTTCATGTTGACACTGCCGAGCTGGTGTTGTGCATTCTGGACCAGAGCTTCCAGGTCTGCTGACGGGCAATATAACACAATCCTGCTGGACACGCCCACATCTGCCTCACTCAACCCAAATGCTATCTGGCTTTCCAGCATCTTCCGCTTGACAAATGTGCCGTTGTGATCCTTGAGAACCATGCAGAGGTTATTCAGCATGTCCGGAGCCTGGTTCATATCCGGAGCGGACACATACCGGACCTCTGCCTTCATCATGGAGGCTTCTTTGGTCAGTGCCATGATGATCTCCTTGGAGTTGAAAGTCTCGCTCTCGGTGAGAACCATGTATGAGATCACGGGGTAGACTGGTGCTGCCACCTGGGACGACCTTCTGCTGTGAGTGTATGTAGCACTTATTGCTGAGATTATTATGGGCATTTCCATTCTTTTCAAAATTTCATCAAATTTGGATCGGTTTGCCACAATCATCTTCCAGTTCATCTCAATTTCTCCCGGATTAGAACTTCTCCACACGATGCGGAATGCGACTCCGTGGTATTTCCTTTGGGTTAACGGCAGAACAAAATGGCTGCTCAGAGCTTCCTTGATAACAGCTGATGTCAACTTTCCGACGGGATATTGACTGCCCTGTCCATCTACCATCTGTGCTGCCTGAGCCTAGAAGTAAACACGGGAAGGTCAAAACGTGAGCATCTCAAAGTTGTTCATTATAATGTGGAATTGCTGAAAAAGCGAGTTTCCTCCAGTACACAAGTGAAAAAACAGATCACGTCATAAACCATTTGTTCCAGAAAGGAAAACTATCTGACAACATATATGTTCATATAAATCAAACCATCTGCCACTACAGAAGTTCAAGAATAGGAATCATCAGACAACACAGATGCTCCAGAAAAAACAAAACATCTGACAACTCTCATTATGTCTAAAGCCCCTGTTTATCATACTAAATTTCTCTTATAATATCTAAGCATACCATATGAATTCCCAAAATTCAGACATGAATATGTTATAAATGTTTCTTTATTTTTACAGGATGCTTACAGATTTTATCATCTTGGCTTATTTCACACACTTGTTGCCATGAGGAGATTTCAAACATGGCTATCATAAATGCATACTATCTGTCCCAGGTCATCATCATAAATGCATACCATTTGTCCCAGTCCATCATCATAAATGCATACCATCTGTCCCAGGTAATCATAAATGCATACCATTTGTCCCAGGCCATCATCATAAATGCATACCATCTGTCCCAGGTAATCATAAATGCATACCATCTGTCCCAGGCCATCATCATAAATGCATACCATCTGTCCCAGGTAATCATAAATGCATACCATTTGTCCCAGGCCATCATCATAAATGCATACCATCTGTCCCAGGTAATCATAAATGCATACCATTTGTCCCAGGCCATCATCATAAATGCATACCATCTGTCCCAGGTAATCATAAATGCATACCATCTGTCCCAGGCCATCATCATAAATGCATACCATCTGTCCCAGGTAATCATAAATGCATACCATCTGTCCCAGGCCATCATCATAAATGCATACCATCTGTCCCAGTCAATCATCACAAATGCATACCATCTGTCCCATGTATACATAAATGCATCATCTCTCTCAGTGTTTATTAAGGCCCCTTCTCTCCTTTTCATCCTGTAATTACCAATATTGTCTTGCCAGTAAATGTCTTGGTCTTTCTTAGCCAGTGAATGTCTATATATCCCCGCCTGATTTTTCTTCTATTCTTGGTATACATCCATCATGACATTTGCATCTTTCAATGGTGGCAGTGCTGCCCTCACGATGTTTTCTAGGTCCTCTGTGGGCTGTGTCAAGTAGATCTTGGAAGGCAGCCCAGCAAAATCTTGTCCGAGTGCTTGCTGGCTCTCCGATAACTTCCTCTTAATAAAAGCCCCTGCGTGATCTTTCAGCACCATACATAGCATGTTTTGCATCTCGTCTACTTTATCCATTCTTGGGGACGACAGGTACCGTACCTCAGCTTTTTGTGTCATGGCCTCCTTCGCGAGAGCCATGATAATTTCCTGAGCAGAGAAGTGCATGTTGTCTGTCAGCACCCAGTATGAAATGCAGGGCTTGGGATATATCGGTGTTTTCTTTTGCCAGGTGGTGGTGCCACTGATCGCTGAGACTATTAAGGGCAGATTTGGCATCGCCTTGACAATCTGATCAAACTTTGATTGGCTAGCCAAGATCCTTTTCCAATGGACATCAATATCAAAAGGTTCTTTTGCCCTCCACACGATTCTGAAAGCTACGCCATGGTAATTTTTCTCATAGAGAGGAGCCACTAGGTGTCTCTGCAGGACGTCCTTCTGAATGGCTGATGTGAGTTTACTGTGAGGGTATTGGCTTCCTGGGGTGTCCGTGCTCGGTGCCTGGGTCATATACGCAGTTCCCTACAATATACGCAAGCACAAAGTCAAAACCGGCTGTAAAAATGTATATATAGCTTCATACATTCAATCCTTTCTGCAAAAAGTAGAATTGTTGTAGACCTGTTTGGTTGTGAAAGAACTCGTGTTCATTTGTGCTTTCAGCACGTCTGTTTAACAGGCCATTATCAAGCTATACATTGGCACACAAGATCTAGCTGGCACACATAAAACATGAAAAGCATCGGACTCAACAATAAGACAAATATGGAAATTAAATAAAGGTGTAGCTTTCCCAGGCAACATACTGCTCAATCCACATCTCTTGCAATTTGAAGGTTTAACAAAAACTCTTTTTTTCAAATTCTATATTCTGTATATTTTCCATGTACCACAAAAACAGAAATCAGACATACTAAGTTTCAAAATAAAAAGTTTAAATTCTTCAAATTATGCATTATCTACATTAGTTTATTGCTCGCATTTGGCTGTTTTATTCTTTTTTTTATTTTCCTTAATTTTAAGCTTCAAATATTCCTAACTGAAGCAGTGAATGGTAAAACTATGAGAATCCATCAACATGAAATCAGAGCTCTTTGTAAATCTCCATACTAATGTTACAATCACTGAGCGGTTGCTGTGCATTCCATATAACTTTCTCCAGCTCATCAGAGGGACTCCTCAGGTAGATTCTGGCCGTGGTCTCCAGGGCAGTGTTCTCGGAACCTGACTCTGACCTGTGACTTTGCAGCATCTTCCCTCTCACATACGGACTGTCATGATCCTTGAGGACTTGACATAACATGTTGAGCAGTTCGTCTGCTTTGCTCATGCTCGGGTAAGACAAATACCTCACCTCAGCCATCTCAGACATCGGTTCTTTGGCCAGTGCAATTATGAAATCCTGGGCTGAGAACTGCGGGTTCTGAGTCAATACCCAATAAGATATACAAGGTTTGGGATTTTCAGACATTTTCTGACATTTTGTAGTTCCGCTAATTGCTGATATAATAACAGATAAATTTGGCATTCCTTTTACAATCTCATCAAATGTTAATCTGTTTGGCAATATTTTTGTCCAATATGATTCTACTTCATTCCATTCTTTAACTTTCCATACAATTCTGAATGCCACTCCATGAAAGTTTCTCTCATACAAAGGTGCCACTAGATGTCTCTGTAGGGCTTGCTTCTGCACTGTTGAGGCGAGTTTATATTGAACAGGCCTGCCTGCTGAGGAGCCCACACTTTGAGCTTGGATCATGTAGATGTTGCCCTACAATAAAGGCAAACAGACGGTCAGGAGGATGCCAAAAATACAGATAAACTCCACAAAAATCTACATTCTCTTTCTGGTGGATGGACAGGTTGACATAGATTCTGAGCTCACAAAGCCACATTATGGCATTCTTCACATATAGGACCAAAAAAAATCAACCATTTGTGTTTGTTGAATTGAGAAAATGTTATTTATATATCTCAATCATACAAATCTGGTTAATGTTCAACTTAAATGTATGAAACTATTGTAAGATTCTGAAATATATATTTTGATATTTCTAACAAATAATTGTGAACACAGTTTAAGCCTGTAGATTACAGTTGGTAATAAAAACGAGTCATTTGGCAATGTCAGTCAGCAAATCAAGAAAATAGTTCCACCATCACACGGCGACATTAGTGATCTAAGGTGTAAACATATCGAGGACAATGTTGGCTTCACTGAGGCCAGTGTGGGCACTCGCCGCTATACTTCCCAGATCTCCGGATGGGTTTACCAGGATCATTCTTCCCGGGTGACCAGCTGATGCATACCCGAGAGTCGTTTGACTTTCCGAGATTTTTCTCTGAATATATGTGCTGCTGTGATCTTTGAGAGCCATGCAGATCATGTTATGCATTTCCTCGGCCTGGTTCATGTTTGCTGATGACAGGAAGCGCACCTCAGCATGCAATCCCATAGCTTCCTTGGCCAGAGCCATGATGACATTCTGTGGCGAGAAGTTTTCATCTTGCGACATGATCCAATACGCGCATGCGGGATAAACAGCCTTTGCTAAGTTGCTTCCTTTCTTGGGGCTGTTAAAAGTTCCAGTGATGCAGGATAAAATGAACGGTATGTTATTCATTCTTCCAAGTATTCCATCAAACTTGAACCTGTGAGCTAATATTTGACTCCACTGGTAATTGTTCTCTTCCAAAGTTCGGGTTTTCCAAACCACTCGCAGCGCCACCCCATGGTAATTCCTTTCATATAAAGGTGCCACTAGATGTCTCTGCAGTGCATCTTTCTGCAAAGCTGAGGTCATCTTGCTGTTGGGGTACTGGCTGTATTGAGTGTCCGTTGTCTGACCTTTATTAGAGCCCTACAAAATGGAAATGGAAACAAATAAACAGAATATTCTTCACATAAATAAGGGTAGGAGTCGGATTGACTGAAATCCTGCACAAGCTGAAGCTATTTAACATCAAGTTGTGAATGTTTTTGGGGCGAGGTTGGGAATAAAAGGTACCCCACAAAGAAACCATTATCTGTTCCAAAGAAATGCTGGTGTCATTGTAGATATTGGACACATAAAAACTACAATGAGTAACTGCTCATCAAGTTTACCAAAGATATGTATTCACATTATGACTAGACTTCTCTAGGATGGTTTAAGAAGTTTTTTATTCCGTAACTTTTAATCTGTTCTTATTGGAGGACTGATACAAAACCCACCATTATCTTTCAATAAAATTCAGAACAATTAATTCTTTGAATCTAGACACAGTTTTGTTATATTTTTTTATCAATGTTGTGATAACCTCTTCAATGTGGTAGAAAATAAATATATTTTAAATGTCAAATAACTTTTTGTCTGCACTGTTCTGTTATCTGTGTGTTCATTCGATATAAGTGTCCAGGAAAATATTGGCCTCATTGAGCGGCAACTGCGCATTTCTAACAAGATTTTCCAGATCTTGGGTGGGTGAAATTGTGATGATTCTTCCGGGTGTTCCGGTAGAGGATTCCGGTAAGCCAAGAGCAGTTTGGCTTTCTTGGATCTTCCTCTTGACAAATGTTCCTCCGTGGTCCTTGAGGACCATACATAGCATGTTATGCATCTCATCCTCGCGGTCCATGTTTGGTGAGGAGAGATACCGCACCTCCGCCTTCTGAGACATTGCCTCCTTTGCGAGTGCCATTATAACCTCTTGTGCTGTGAAGTCTGAACTGAGTGATACCACCCAGTACGACACTGCCGGCTTCACCGGAATACTAGCTTTGTCACTCTTTTTGTGCCCAGTGACAGTTCCAGATATAGCAGACACGATCAAATGCAGTTTTGGCATTGTTTTCAAGACTTGATCAAATCGGGTCCGGTTTGCAACAATCATTTTCCAGTGCATATCATTATCGGTCATATCTCTGGATCTCCAGACGATGCGGAATGCCACCCCACGATAGCGTCTCTGGAACAGTGGCGCCACCACATGCTGCAGCAGTGCCTCCTTCTGGACTCCGGACGTCAGTTTTCCAATAGGATACTGGCTTGATGTAGATCCCTGAAATGAAGGAATACACGGCGATCACCAACAAACTCTCAATGTGACAGTTTATTGCAAACACAGGATGGATCAATGTCTGTCCATTCATACACAAGAAACATCGTCATATCACATAGCACACCCATATCTTCATTTAGCTTCATACTCTGATTGTTGCAATGTCATATTCTGAACAAAATCCTCATTCACTAAAGCAATCACTCTGCTGACATCCCAAATTTTGGAACTTGCTCGGATATATTTCTCAATACCCTTCAAAACATTTTCACATTCAACTGTAAAACTGCTCTCAGTTTAATCGTACGTTTTCTTATTCTTTGACAACGTCCATACAGACTTTGGCTTCTGTGAGAGTTTGGGTGGCAGTGTTAACAATGGTGTCGAGGTCCGGCGACGGTGCTATCATGATGATCTTGCTGGCAGTTCCTATATTAGCATTGTGCAGTCCGAGAGCCTGCTGACTGTCCAGCATCATCTGCCTAATATACGAGCCGCTGTGGTCCTTGACCACCTTCCACAGCGTGGTGCACATCTCCTCAAAGTCAGTCATCCGTGGCGAAGATAAATAGCGTACCTCCACATATTTCTGGGCCATGGTTTCACGGGTGAGCGCCATGATGAGGTCCTGGCCGGCAAAGCTGTCACTCTGTGTCATCACCCAGTATGCACAGCCCGGGTAGTTAAGTATAGGAGAACTCGCATGTTTGCGGCCACCTTTAGGATTTGTGAAGGTTCCTGTAATGGCCGACACTATCAAGGGCAAAGTACCGATGCCTTTAATGATGTGATCAAATCTTTCCCGATTTCTCAATATGGCCCTCCAGTGCAAGTCGTTCTCCTCCTTGGACTGTGATCTCCATATGATGCGGAATGCCACGCCGTGATAGTTGCGAGAGTGTAGGGGGCGCACCAAGCATTCTTTGAGAGCATCTCTTTGGGCGGGCGATGTTAGATTACCAGCAGGCCGTGGCTGGCATTCTCCATACCCTGCCTGGTGAACCATACCCTACAAGTGACAATATAAGAGCACATTACAACCACTACAACCATTCATTATTGCATTCTTTTCTTTAAAAAAAAGTTCCCTTTTAACTGTCAATCTGAAATTAAATTGGAAAATCATGAGATGATTCATGACATTTTCAGCAACACAGATCAATGTTCAAGTACATTTATCCAGTTCAAGAGTGACCTCTAGTGGTCGGATAAAGATTAGTCACCTTTTAGCCTTCAATTTAGGCACAGATCTATTACTTATTCACTGTGTCAGTGGGACCAGTCAAATAATCTGAAATTAAAGCAGTGAACATTCCTGCTTGGCTTCATAAATATCTCCCGAGAAAAATATAATTTTCTTTGCAAATTACTATTGGTCAAATAATAAATGCAAGTCGCTATATGCAATATGCTAACACTTCTCATAGTTTTATTTACTTGGCAAAATTCATTGAAAAAACGCTTCCACTATTTGCTTGAAATAAAATATCATATTGGTCTAATTAACAATAAAGGACATTTGTTTTTCTTTTAAAGGCTGTTTTCTTTTTATCCAATTTGTAATCTTCAACTGAAAAGTCATATTCAATATGTTAGAGCTTGAGACTTTATCACAGTGTTTGTGATGTTTATTTTCTAGTATTTTTCATTTAATAAAATGCATATTATGCACAATTAAAAGACTTTAAAATCATTTAAATATTATTGTCTTTCTCATCTTATATCTTGAACATTTTGGCTTCATTTGCCAACAGTTGCTGAGCCGTATTATTGTCTTTCTCATCTCATATTTTGAACATATCAAGATTGATTTTGGCTTCATTTGCCAACAGTTGCTGCACAATTAAAAGACCTTTAAAATCATTAACGTATTATTGTCTTTCTCATCTCGTATCATGAAAATATCAAGATTGAGTTTGGCTTCATTTGCCAACAGTTGCTGGGCCATATTATTGTCTTTCTCATCTCATATCTTGAACATATCAAGATTGATTTTGGCTTCATTTGCCAACTGTTGCTGGGCCGTAACGACCACGTTTTCTAGATCAGGAGAGGGAGATACGAGGAAGATTTTGCCAGGGTTTCCCACGCTGTGCTGCATGCCTAGGGCCTGATGGCTCTCAATCATCTTCCTCCGCACATACGGCCCGCTATGATCCTTCAGAACCATGCAAAGCATGTTAAATATCTCATCCGATTTCTCCATATTTGGCGACGACAAGAATCGCACTTCTCCTTTCGTGGCCATGGCTTCTTTGGCAAGAACCATGATGATATCCTGGGCAGAGAACTGGTTGCTTTGAGAGAGGATCCAGTAAGCACACGCAGGGTACACTGCCTTCTCCACGTTGCTTCCTTTCTTGGGGTTATTGTAAAGTCCTGTGATACAGCTGACAATTAACGGCACATTCATTGCTTTCACAAACTCGTCAAATCGTGATCTGTTGGCCATGATCATTTTCCACTGCATGTCATTGTCAGCCTGGTTTCGAGTCCTCCATACCAACCTCAGTGCTACTCCGTGGTATTTTCTCGCCACAAGTGGCGCCACCAAGAGTTGGTTAAGTGCATTCTTTTGGGCTGCGGAGGTGAGCTGATTGCTGGGATAGCGACATTCCTTTCCCTCATCAGCTGTGGCCAGAGTCGCAGAGAAATGTGGACCCTAAAAGTGAAAGGCAGACATTTACCAACTAGGATATATTAAAAAGAAAAAAAATCATTTTCAACATTTTATTTCACTTCCATAAGATGATTTCCCCAATCATCAAACTAATCCTCTGAAATAATTTTTTTCTCAATCGGTTGAATTCCAGTGGTATGGATAAATTATACAAATCATTTCTCAACCTATTATTTTTCAGGCTTCATGTTTCCCATTAATTTCACTTGTTAATCAACATGCATCATTCCGTTTTATAAAAAAAACAGGTGATTGGAATGAAATTCCGTCATAAATGCAATAATAGTCAACATTATAGGAGTCAAATGTCATGATGCACTGATTGCTTGGAACTCTAAAACAGTTCTAATACTTCATGACATCCATGAAGATCTTGGCATCTGTTAGAGGTTGCAATGCGTTAGAAATGACAAGTTCTAGGTCAACAGAGGGCGCAACCATCACCACTTTGGCGACGTTGCCTACAGCTTCCTGTGTCATTGCCAGTGCCTTCTGACTCTCGGTGATCTTCATCTTGATATAGGGTCCATTATGGTCCTTCATGGTCATGCACAACATATTAAACATCTCATCAAAGTTTGACAGGTTGGGAGAGGAAAGATATCGGACGTCAGCTCGCACGGACATTGCCTCCTTGGCCAATGACATGACAACATTTTGTCCCGAGAAACTTTCATCCAGGGTCATGATCCAGTAGCTGACGGCCGGATATACAATCTTCTCAACGTTGCTGCCTTTCTTTGGCTTGTTGTACAGTCCAGATATGCTCGATACAAACATGGCAATATTAGGCACCCCTCGCAGTATTTCATCAAATTTGGCTCTGTTGGCCAAAATCATCCTCCAACAATTGTCACTTTCATTTTTGGTCTTAGTGCGCCATATTACTCGCAGAGCTACTCCGTGATACGTCCTGCTGAACAATGGCGCCACCATGTGGTCTTTTAGGACATTTCTGTGCAGGGGAGAAGAGAGCTGACTGGGTGGAAATGGACATTCCACATCACCGTAGGACATCCCCTACAACGCAAACGGAAAATAGCTCAATATTTAGGCAAACTCAAGACTCTTCAGGAAGTCAAGTGCATTCAAATGTGCAATTCTATGATTTGTAAAAAGATTTCTATGTTCTGCAGAAGATGATAACAGCTACGTTAATATAAAAAAAAAGTCTTCACAAAATAACAAGATCATTGAACATGTGAATGGTGTATTGACCAGTTCAGTAAAATGCCAGATTGGTGAACATTTATACACAACGGATGTTTTGGCCGAATATGTGCAACAACAGGACTAAGGTATTGACAAAATCAGTGGACGTGCAGAACTGGTGTATTGAAATGATCAGGGGACCTTTGGGACTGGTGAATTGACCAGATGTGGGACATACAGGACTGATGTATTGACCAGATGTGGGACCTACAGGACTGGTGTATTGACCAGATGTGGAACATACAGGACTGATGTATTGACCAGATGTGGAACATACAGGACTGATGTATTGACCAGATGTGGGACCTACAGGACTGGTGTATTGACCAGATGTGGAACATACAGGACTGATGTATTGACCAGATGTGGAACATACAGCACTGGTGTATTGACCAGATGTGGGACCCTACAGCACTGGTGTATTGACCAGATGTGGGACCTACAGCACTGGCGTATTGACCAGATGTGGGACCTGGGGTATTGACCAGATTACTGGACCTACAGCACTGGTGTATTGACCAGATTACTGGACCGACAGGACTGGTGTATTGACCAGATGTGGGACCTACAACACTGGTGTATTGACCAGATTACTGGACCTACAGGACTGGTGTATTGACCAGATGTGGGACCTACAGCACTGGTGTATTGACCAGATGTGGGACCTACAGCACTGGCGTATTGACCAGATGTGGGACCTGGGGTATTGACCAGATTACTGGACCTACAGCACTGGTGTATTGACCAGATTACTGGACCTACAGGACTGGTGTATTGACCAGATGTGGGACCTACAGCACTGGTGTATTGACCAGATGTGGGACCTGGAGTATTGACCAGATTACTGGACATACAGGACTGGTGTATTGACCAGATATGGGACATACAGGACTGGTGTATTGACCAGATATGGGACCAACATGACTGGTTTAAGTATATGATAATCCTAATTTTTAAAACTAATATATAAAGCTTTTCTCACTTTATTTCACCCACAAAATTTGTAAATCTGAATGATAACCAACCTAATTCACATATATTACTCCATTTATTCCAAAAGGAAAAGACATTATCTTAACAAGACTACAACAATGAGGACAAATGAATCACTTTCATATTTCCTCAGGTCATGTGTGTGGAATCTGCTGATTTTAAGCATTTGTATTTAACATCGTTTATAGAATTCACTGCTTTAAGATTGCTCTTACTCTTCTAAACCTGACCAACTTTTTAAAATGTTTTTTCAATGTCTGCATGTTCCAGTGATTTTGTTGTCTATTTCAATGGATCAAAAATCAGCAAGGTTGCGAAATACAAATATTTTTCACATGATAAATCACTATCATTATGGTTCTTTGATTAAGGTGTAAGAGTCCGATATGTTTACACTTAATACCAGTGAAATTATTTATATAGATCAAGGTATATTTTGGCTTCACTCATATTCTCTTGTGCACTGGTGACAATGTTTTGCAGGTCCTGTGTTGCATTGTTCATGAACAGTTTGGCATTGGATCCGACTTCAGCGTCACTCAAGCCTAGAGCTTGCTGACTTTCCATGACTTTCATCCTCACATACGGACCACTGTGATCTTTGAAAACCTTACAAATATTCTTATATATCTCATCCTTGCTTGTCATATCGGGAGAGGACAAGTAGCGCACGTCGGCCTTCACCGCCATGGCCTCCTTTGCCAGCGCCATGACGATGTCCTGGGCAGAGAAGAGAGGGCTGGGGGTGAGGATGCAGTAAGCGCACGCTGGATACACTGCCTTCTCCACCTGCGCGTCCTTCTTGGGGTTATTACATAGTCCACTTATACACGAGATCACCACAGGCATCTCCTTCACCCTGCCAAGCCCCTTCATAATCTCGTCAAACTTCATCCGATATGACAGAATCATTCTCCATAAAGAATCGTTCTCTTCCCTGTTCCTTGACCTCCACACAATGCGTATGGCTACGCCGTGATAATTCCGGTTGAAGAGTGGCTCCACCAAGTGTTGATTAAGAGCATTCCTTTGTGAGGAGGAGGAGACTTGTACCCCAGGCTGCGGGCAGTCCTCTCCAGGCCCGGAGTATGACGACATCCCCTACAAGTGAAAGGTGGACAGATTACCATATAAACCAAACCACATTCCACACCTTCAACGACACTGACAGCTATATGCCTGTGTGGGAGGGTTTTAATTTGAACCTTATTAACACTGTGTAGGCAATATCAGTTCAGATAGAAGCCTGTCACCAGGACTCTGTGCCCTACTCTTTGTGTGGTAGAATTAAGATAGTCATACAACATCCTCTCACAACACCAAGTTAGCTGCTCAAAACTGCATGTAATCAGTTATAGAAAACTTGCATATTTTTGACATTCTTTAGGTTTTATATAAGAAATGTAATGCACTATATTTCTTTGGTATTATAAGACAAGTTTAGTTCCTATCTACATAAGATGTGTACATAATAAAGTGTATTTTGTAATGCTAATGTTAAAAGTGGGTCCCAGATTTATTGGTGTTAAATGTGTGTGACAAAGTCATATTAAAACTTGTACTTATAAATTACTAATGGCATCATTATTCAAATTTAAAATACAGGAAATTGTCTTGTTAAAATCTACACCTTTTCATTTGTTCTGTTTGTTTTGCAAAGTAATTTCTATTCTGTGCAATCCAGATAAATCTTGGCATTGATGAGGTGCTCTCCAGCACTGGAGATTACATTCCTCAGATCCTGTGACGGTGACATGACGATCATCTTTCCAACTTTTCCAACCTGCTCTCTGGGCTGGGCCAGAGCAACCTGGCTTTCATTAACTCTCATCCTCACGTACGGCCCATTGTGATCTTTCAAAACTTTGCACAGAGTCTTGAACATTTCCTCTTCTTTCACCATGCATGGCGACGACAGAAATTTGCATTCTGCATTCTGGTTGGACGTTGCGTCAGCCAGTGTCATGCAGACTCTCTGTGAGGAGAATGTGGGACTGCGTGTCAGAATCCAGTATGCAACGGCCGGATACACAGTCTTTTCCACTGTACTTCCTTTCTTTGGGTTGTTATAAAGTCCGCTTATGCAAGAAATGACCAAACTGTCAGGGAGAAAATCTAAGCTTTGTACAAGATTGTCGCACCTTGCTCTGTACGACAGAATATTTCCCCATTGTGCATCGTTTTCTTCCTTGCTTTTAGATCTCCAAACGACCCTGAGAGCGACTCCACTGAAGTTTCTGCTGCACAGTGGTGCCACCATGTGGTGATTTAAGACATCACGTTGAGCTGCAGAGGATATCTGGGTGAGTGGGTTGGGACAGTCTGGGCTTTCTCCATATATGGGCGGAGGAACAGAGAAGTGCAGTCCCTGAAAAGTGCAAATCAAATATGTACATACACACTTAGAAAGCACCCTTCTCACATAAATACTTCTCTAAAAACTTCCCCTCAATTCAACACACAAGAGTGAACTTCCATTACTACCTTTGACCTTTGGTTATGACAATTTAGACATCCGGATATCATGGACATGGCTATTAAACAATGCAATTGTAAGCTCTTGGCTGCATTAAAAAAAAATGTTCCATATACTTCAGAGTGACATCAAGATATTTAAGGTGACATCATCAAATTTTATGATACTCATAAAAATGACCTCAGAATAAAATGTTTCATTTTGATGAATAACATTTATTGATGTCTACACAGTACACTGCACAGTGCGATGATATCTAGCAGGCACAGTTACAGACATAAGATGGTAAAATATTATACTCCAAAATACACAATACAACTATCCAAAATGAACAAGAATAGTCAATTGGAAATGTAATTTTAAACTGATGAAATATTCTGTCCTATTTTTCTTCCTGGTTCTGTTGAAAATTAAGCACTGAAAAACTTCAATGTCAAAATCTTAATTTCTGAAAATTGTCATGATCAAGTTAGCGTCTGCGAATGGTTGCTGAGCACATTGTACGACATGTTCTATGTCAGGTGGGGGTGACATTAGTATAATTCTACTCGGGGTCTCCTCCAGGTTATCCCCTCTGCCCAAAGCAGAATGGCTTTCCAGCATCTTCCTACGCACATAAGGTCCGTCATTGTCCTTAACAACCATGCACAACATCTTAAACATTTCGTCCTCGCGGTCCATGTTCGGCGAGGATAGGAAGCGTACTTCAGCCTGGTAGTTCTTGGCTTGTTTAGCCAGCACCATGATAATGTCCTGCGATGATATCTGATCATTGCCTAACATGATCCAATACGCCACAGCGGGGTAAACCATCTTGGGAACATTACTGCCCTTTTTAGGACTATTATACATTCCTGTTATGCTGGACACAATCAGGGGCATGTTGCCCATGTCTTTCAATATGGAATCAAACTTTGCTCGATAATCCAGAATAATCTTCCAATGAGCATCATTTTCTTCCTGTGTCCTCGTTCTCCAAACAACTCTCACAGCCACGCCACGATACCCTTTACTCGTCAAAGGTTCCACTAGGTGTCGCTGCAGTGCATCCTTGTGAACTACGGAGGTTAGCTGACCGGCTGGACGCTGTCCAAACACAGCGGCATGTGAGGGCGTCACTGAGGTGCCCTGGAAGGAAGTGAAATAAGGAAACAAATTTTAGTTCCGTGTATCATAAGCAATATACCCCTTTCTTCAATGCATATCTTTCCAAAAATTTTAACAGTTTGTGGTTAGAAAATATTTTTCATATGCTTCGAACAGTTAGTCTCATTTTATCCTTGACAAAATGAAATATTTTTGCAAGGCCACACTCCCATCTTCAAGTGACAATATAATGTCTTCACAGCTTCTAAACACAGAATTTCAACATCTGGGATGAGTCTAGCACTTGCCTATTCGCTCTGCAGGAGGTGGCCACCGGCAGTTTGTAAAGTGCCCAGCAACAAAGCAGTATTCTGGAGTAGGTAGGGATCATAAGTTTGCATTATTCATGTTGCACATCCACAACAATCTTGGCTTCATTGAGTGCAACTTGTGCTGTGGCGACTATCCTCTGGAGGTCCGCTGAGGGCGATGCCAGGATGAACTTGGTGCACGCCCCAACTGCGGCGCTAGTGAGGCCGAGGGCCTGCTGGCTCTCCACGATCCTCCGCTGCACATACGGCCCACTGTGATCCTTCATCACTGTGCAGATCATGTTGGACATCTCCTCGGGTTTATCCATCACCGGTGAAGACAGATACCGCACTTCTGCCTGAACAGACATGGCCTGTTTTGCTAACGCCATGATGATGTTCTGACCTGCAAAGTCTCGGTCCTGCGTCATTATCCAGTAAGCAAATGCAGGGTACACAGTTTTCTCAACATTACTTCCTTTCTTGGGACTGTTGTAAATGCCGGTTATACTTGATACAATCAACGGTAAATTTCCAATGGCTTTCAGAGTTTCATCAAACTGTAAGCGATAGTGGAGAATAGATTTCCAGAATGCATCATTTTCTTCTTTGACTCTTGTTCGCCACACCACTCTCATTGCCACTCCACGATAATTCAATGCATGCAGTGGCGCCACCAAGTGCTGCTTGAGAGCATCTCTCTGAGTTGCTGACGTCATTTGACTTGGCGGATGTTGAACTTCTTTCAAAACTTTTGAAGATCCCACCTATAAAAGTGTAAAACCCATGTTAAGTATTTGGCATATACTCTCATTGTTGGCCACATTCTTCACTGTGGAGTAGATATTTCCTCAAACCACCTGTTTCATCAAACAATTCACACAATTCACATTTTTTAAATAAGACTTTCATCTTATATTTACACAGGTAATTAGAGTCCTAAAGTGCATGAGCAAATTATATAAACTTGGCATTAACATGGATTTTAACAAGATTCTTATGGATTCGAGTTTTTGATGCACAAATCTGTGCATGTATTCATTCAATTAACATCACAATGTGACATTGGTAACAACTAAGCTATCATGAAAACAGATTATTCACTTTTCCAGCTTTACTGTGTTCAAAATTGTTTTTCATTTTATTTTGAATGACTATCTTTTTACAATATAATGTGTAAGCTAAAAAAGGCAGATTCAACACAAAACAAGTATTTTTTCGATATATTTATCTATTTTTATAAATACTGTGGATTTTACCACAGCATTTATTCTTAACAATAAAAGATTCTCCTTTTGACTAGGAGTATAATGACTTCAATTATCAGTTCTTGAATCAGTCAGGGTTTTTTTTACAATAAACATGTGTCGAGGGGAATAGTAGCTTTTCCCCCCCTCCCCCAAGAATATTTTTATTCTATGTAAACAAAAATTAATACTTGAATCATTCATAATTCTTAGTGTTCTCATATTCTGATTGGTGGTATCAAAACAAGATACCAATGTCTTGTAGTGCAGTTGGCAACTGGCCAAACAGAAAGACAGCAGACAAAATGAATTTTAAAATCGCAAGTGGTAAATCTTTGGTAAAATCCTGTTGCCCCCAACTTAAATATGACCTTTTAAATATGATCTTTGGCCTTTACAGTCAATGATATGCCCAGGTAAATTTGCCAACAAGCCTGGCTTGATTTTTTTTAAGGAAAAAAAAGAAGATAAATGTGACACTTTAATGTTGCTGTGCATCTATATGATATCTGGAGCAGGGAATAAATCATTTGATATCTTAGACTCTATGAGTGTGTAGTGTGCCTCCCATAGCAGTTTGTTAAAATCAGGTGCCAGTCCGACCAGTCTGGCCACCTCCTTGCCGTGGTCGGGTTTTACCATGTGCTCCTGGGCAGCGACCATCTTCCTCTTAATGAAGCCGCTATTATGGTCTTTCAGGATGCCGCAGAGAGAATTGACAACACTTGGTATTTGCTCTGGAGTGCTCCCCATCCCCATCACTCCCGGGCACAGCTTCATCTTGGCGACAATCTGCTGCAGCTGTTGCTGTAACCATCTTAGCAACTCCGTCGGGTCAGTGCCGTCCCTCATGACGGCCCAGTACCCTACAGCTGGGGACACCAGGTTAACGGAACCTGGCCGCTTACTGATCACCCCCGATATACACGACACAAAAAATGCCACATCCCCACAATTAGCCAGCATATTGTCACACATGTTCCTATTGGATAAAATGCTTTTCCACATTTCGGTTTTGTCACTTTCAGTTTTTTCCATCGTTGGCCATATAATTCGAAAACCAACAGCAGGTAGTTTCCTGTCCAAAACGGGAACAGCGAGGGCTCGTTCCAAACCTCTCTTCATGAACTCCGAGTTGATATTGGAGGCTCTAGGCATCTCACTATTGCGAATATGCGGCAGCAACTGAAAGTGGAAACACTAGATTTTATACCTGGTTAAAGTTGTATGCACTCGGATAACTGTTGTTCAATCAGTCACGATTGATGCTGCATGGATTATCTTTTTGGGCAAGTAATCATTGCTGATAGATTTGACAACTTTTGGAACCATATCAGTTGCTATTTGTGGAGAACAGTGCATATCCTTAATTTTTCAGAACTTAGTGCACAAGACACCAGCTTAAAGTTGACCAATGTTGAACACATTTAAGAAAATTTTCCAGACTGTTTTCTCTCTATGGTAGATCAGGGTTGCATGAAGTCTACATATATCCGTGCCTCATACAATCTACAGTGTGCTTGCCCAAGGAGTAACATGATGGACTCTTCAGACGATGTCATGACAATTCTAGATGGCTCTCCAATTTGTGATGGATCCTGATTTTCGCCCCCTAAGCTTTCTGCCATTTTTCTTTTAACATAACCACTCCCATGATCTTTCAAAACAGAGCAAAGTGTGCTCTGCAGTGTTTCTGGGTCATTTCTGGTCGGAACAGCCTGGCACAATTTGACCTCTGCACGACCTTGAAGTTTTTGCTGAAGGTGAATGAGTAGACTCTGTGGATCTGTTTCTAATGTTTTAAGGGCCACCCAATATCCTACAGCTGGAGAGACTACTGCTGGGAAAGGCTTGGGGCGGCGACTGCATATACCAGATATACAAGACACAAAGAATGAAACACATTCATTCTCTTTCACCATATTGTCACATATCATCCTGTTTTGTAAAATGTTTTTCCAAATATCATCCCTTGGATCTGAGTCAGTGGCACGCCACAAAATTCGAAATGCAATCACTGCATGTTTGCTGGCATGTACTGGTTTAACCAGAGCTTCTTCCAAGCCCAATTTCATAATTGGTGATGCAACATTCGAGGTTCTTGGGAGCTGCGTTTCGCGGTCTGCCAAATTCACCTGAAAGTGTAAAAACACTGATGTCTATCATTCTAACATCACACAACACAGTTGTTTTCAGACACATCATAGACACATAATGACACACATGGGTCGAGCAATTATCACTTCTGGCTTCTATCAATCAACTCAGACACAACCCTTGCACTCATCATCACTTCTTGGGCACTTCTGGCCATGATTTCGCACTGTTTTTTCACGACAACAATTCGAGCTGGCGTGATGTCTATGTACCCATGTTGTGACTCTTCTGTTTGCGACTTCTCGGACTGCTGCATTCTCCGCTTAATATATCCATTAGCATGGTCTTTGAGAACATGCGACAAAGTGTTCAACAGGATTTGTTCATCTTTGATCTGCGGTGGTTCGTTCATTGCCTTGACCTCTGCTTGACCTATATATAACTGCTGTAGATTTCTGATGATCATCCTTGCATTTAATCCCTCATCTTCTTTCATGATGATCCAGTAAGCAAGTGCTGGCTGAACTACTGGTTGATGGGGGCGTGGCGGGCGCGAACTCACCCCGGTGATGGACGATACAAATACATCGACCCCTTGCAGGGCCTCTACATATCCATCACACTCCTCTCTCAGGGGCTTGATGCTCCTCCATATCTCCTCCTTCTCTTCCTCGTTCATTCTCCACACTATTCTGAAAGGAATCGCGCAATACCCCTCCTCCACAACTGGCATAACCAGAGCTTTCTTCAGAGCATCTCTCTGAGTCACAGATGTCATATTCGTGGATGGATAGCAGGTTGCCATGATTCTTCTAGGACCTGTAGCAGACATCTGAAAATGTAAAGTAAACATAACAAGCATTTCTTCCTCCTTGTCAACCCCCTTATATAGACCAATGTAAAGAGCATCTTATAAAGGCCGATATAGGATATGAGGGTGGGCAGGATATGGCAAATAGCTTTAGGTGTTTAGCTTTCATGCAAGCATTGTGTCCCAGCAGCAGTCTTCCATGTGTAACTGGACCAATATGGCCAACATAGTTCTGAAATGCTGGCCTCTAAAATTATAGGTGAAAACTTTCTGTAAATAATCAACAAAGATGAATTACTTTATAAATATTCTTATATTGGTAAAATGAAGCAAGAAAGTAGAGTACAAATGCTACAAATTTATTCCGAAGTAAAAAAAAATGTATTTCTACATTTAATTATCTGAATTTCGATATTAAATCCTTAGTATTTTTTTCAATCATGAGAGGAATATCTTTTTTCAAAGTCTCTTTTTATTCAAAGTCTCTTCAATAATCATTGTTGTTATCATAACAAGTCTAATTATCATATTTCCTTGCATTGTGTTAACATGTTTGTGGAATATTTTAAATAATATTAACTGGCATCCATTTAGCAAAATACACATCAGGACCAGGCTCCTGTGTCTAGTTGTCCTATGAACTCAGGCAAGGCTCTCCACAATGTCCACATTGATACCAGCAGATGGCAGTGTGCTGGACTGTTTCTCCACAAGCTCTGCACACCTGCTGTGATTCACACAGACAAGCCTTGCTGATAATCCTGTTCCCGCGTCTCCCATGGCCTGGTAACTGTCCAGTAGTTTCCTCCTCACGTACCCGTCCCCGTGGTCCTTCATGGCTATACACAGGGCACTGTGCTGCTTCTCTAGCACAGTCACAATAGGCAAGTCTTGTAGGGACTTTATATTCACTTTGGGCCATGAGGGGGTTATTGAAGCCTGTAATATTTTCAAGATTTCGTAGCCTCCAGGATATCCTTGTTCCAGGACCATCCAGTAAGCTACTGCCGGGTATACTTTAGTGCGGATTGGCTTTGGTCCTTGTTTTATGATCACACCCGTGACAGCCGATAGAAAGTACACAGTTTTATTGATGCTCTTCACAATATCATCACACATCATGCGGTAATACTGAATGTTAGTCCACACCTCCTCCTCTTTTTCTCGCCATATTATTCTAAACGCACACACAACATGATCACTAGCCTCCAATGGATTGACAAATGCCATTTTTAAAGCTTCTTTTTGAATAAATGATGTAATGCCACTTTTTGGATACTGTGCATGTTGTCCTTGCCTGCTTTCCCCATGCAAAGTCATCTCACTCTGAAAATGGAAAAAATTGCACAATGTCACTGCCAAGAACCGGTTAACATGTTCATTCTGCACTGGTGAGGATTGGGTGAAATGGTCACTGCACTGGTCAAAACAGTCTAAATAATCAGTCATCACATAATGATTATTATTCACAGGTCAAAACAGGCAAAAATGTTCATCATTTATTCTTTGCTAAGATTGATTATCAAACATGACGAGAAATGCCCACATCAAATAACGGAGCACTTTCTTATTTTCACCCGAGGACATCCACATGAATTGTGCCTTGATTGAGATGTTGCTGAGCCTGTGTGAGGACAGGTAGGTGGTCGGGGGATGGGGTAACGAGTCTGACCGGCAAGCTTGACCCCTGGTCTCCGGCAGCACTATAGCTCTCCTGTATCCTTGTCTTGACGAAGCCGTCACCGTGATCCTTCATGACGATGCAGAGGCTGTGATGCTGTTTGTGCTCGGCTGTTATGATGGGAGGCTCCTGCAGCAGTTTGACTTCCACTTTATTTGGCACTGACGACTGTAATGTCCTTATCATTTCATATGCGTCCAGATTGGCTGGGTTAAATGCACACCAATATGCCAAAGCTGGGTAAACCTTGCAGTATCGCGTCGGCTTCTGGAACTGAATCGTGACACCCGTGATGGCAGATACAAAATGCACCAAATTATTGGCTGTCCTCACAATGTTGTCAAACTTGACTCTATAAGACTGAATATTTTTCCAGACTTCCTCCTCGTTTGCTCTCCACACTATTCTGAAAGCAATAGCGACGTGATTGTTTGCCTGCAGGGGGTCCACCAGGGCGGTTTTGATAGCTTCTCTCTGTACCGGAGATGTGATTCCTCCTTTAGGGCGACCCTCACTTGCCATGCCTCTTACCATCGGGGGCTGAAAGTGTAAATCACAGCAATGTCAATACCAGTGCCACCTAATGGGAGAACCCAAAACTGGATTCAGTCCAAGATGAAAGATGACAAGGTGAGGAAACTGTATAGGATCTGATTAATTCCATTTCAATGAGAGATCAAGAGAAACCCCAACAATGGCAAACAGTTTTCAATATTTTGGGCAACAATTGTCTTAAATAGGCTGTGAGGAATAGGACACTAAGCCCACGTCATCGCATCCATTATGATTCCGTGTGCCGCAAGCTGCAGCTTGGTGGCATTCACAGTCTCCTTAAACCGTGCAGAGAGGGCAACAATCCTGGCGGCACACCCACTGTATGTGTCGCCCTCTGCTGGCAGGCTCTCTATCAGCCTCATATTTATATAGTCCCCGCTGTGGTCTTTCATCACTATACACAGCGTGTTATGCTGCTTCTCTGCCTTGGTCATCACCGGTGGATCTTGAAGCAACTTAACCTCGGCTTTTTCACTGTCGGGAATCTTAGCACGTATTGTTCTGACCAGGTGATAAGCATCAATATCGGTGGACTCTAGCACCAGCCAGTAGGCCAGCGTTGGGTAGTCTCGCTTGTCCTGGTGTTTCTGGGGCTGCAGAATGCCACTGATGGCAGATACAAAGTATGCAATTCCACTCGACATGGCCACCACTTTGTCATACATTGTCCTGTAAGAGCGAATATTCCTCCATATTTCCTCCACGTTGTCTCGCCATATGATACGGAATGCCACAGCAACGTGGTTATTACGGAGTAAAGGATCCACAAGGCAGTGCTTGAGGGCATCTCTGTGCACTGTCGACTTTAAATTATTGCGTGGACGCCCCCGCTTACTTCTGTCCTGAGACATCAGCCCAGTCTGAAAGCAGAGATACACATTTGTAGTCGACTCTTTAATGTAGACTTTAAAGTCTTCACACTGCAAAACACACATTTCACGCTAATACCTCAAGATTGTCCAAAAAATGCAACTGAAAATGTTTTCTGTTATCAATTTCTCCTTATTTTCATTGCATGTAGCGGTCATGACTCTAATAGGTCGACATGGATGGTCTTCTGGGCGAGCATGGCTTTGGCGTTGTGTAGGTTGGGGGCGTGACCCTTGCTGACCACCACGAGGCGGGCGGGCGAGGTTAGCCCACTGACACACACAGGACTCTCCACTATCCTTCTCTTTACGTAGTCACTATTATGATCCTTCATCACTATACACAGCGTATTGTGCTGCTTGTCTGCGGTAGTCATGACGGGTGGCTCCTGTAGTAACTTTACCTCCGTCTTCTGCCAGCCAAACTGCGTGCTATGCCCTCGCAGCGTGCGAATGATTTCATAGGCGTCCCTCTGCGATGAATCCAGCACAGCCCAGTAAGACAGAGCCGGACATACATTAGATTCCGAGTGTTTGTGCACAACATTCTGCACAATCACACCTGTAATAGCAGATACAAAGTAGTTTACACCTTCCGAGGCTTGCACTATCTGATCATACATAGCTCGATAGGACTGTATATTTTTCCATGTTTCTTCTTTGTTTTCTCTCCACAACACGCGGAACGCCATGGCGACATTGTTGTTAGATTGTAGCAGCTCAACCATGACATTTCTCAGAGCCTCTTTCTGGACCGCGGATCCTAGTCGTGATCTGGGCATGCCTCTATCCATGTCATGCCCTCCCTTAGTAGGCATGTATCCCTGAAAACACAAAGGAGCACCTATCAATGCTAACAAATATTCTGACTAAACGTGTGTTAGATTCTGGTAGTATCAGCTGCATTTGAACCTTTATAATGATTTGTGTTCCAAGAAATGGGAATCTATTGGCAATCTATTCCCAACTGTTCAGATCTGTTGTCTTCCACGATCAGAACAGGAAACCTTGAAAAAAAATTCCCAAAACTCAAGACATTCAGTTATGGTAAAATATTTGTTGGCAGTTGAACATTGCATGCTTATCTTTAAGTGTTAAAAAAACAAAAGCGATGTATCCACAAAATCAATGCGTCATTCTTTTGATTTCATGCTTTGCATAAGCAAAAAAAAAAAAAAAGATGTTAATGTTAATAATTTATTTCACCAAGTTACATATTCAAATCTACATTAATTTTGCCTTTCTTTAATATATCCTGTGCCATTTGAATGAAGTTTTGATGTTCTGGATTTTTGAGTGTAATGGCCACCGGGTGTCCAGCCTCTATTGAGGCAGAGTCATCCATTTGAGCCCGACACTCCGATATTTTCCGTCTGACATATTTATTGCTGTGATCTTTCATAACCATACACAGTGTAGTGTCTAGAGCCTGTTCTGTTTGTAGCAATGGCGGTTCCTGCAGCAGTTTAACCTCTGCCTGCTTTGTCATATACTGTTCTATGTTTTGTACAAGCGTCCGAGGGTCAATGTTCGATGATTCTAATGCCACCCAGTAAGCAATGGCGGGGTACACCACCGGCATTTTTGGGCGCGGCGGCTTGCTCACAATTCCTGTTATGGCGGACACAAAAAATGATATTCCTTCCAAGTTTTTGACACATTCATCACAATATTGCCTTGTTCCTATTATAGATTTCCAGATCTGCTCTTTACTCTGCTCATCCGAGCGCCACAATATACGGAATGCCACAGCGCAGCACTGACTACTCATCAAGGGGGCGGTCAAAGCGGCATGCAAGCTTTCCCTTTGACTCTGTGTCGACACGCTCTTTCCACTCGGATAATTGGTCTCCCGTTCATATGGAGGCTGAATGTGCATCATCTGCAAGTGGAAAGAATTCAGTCACATCATCTCCATGGCAACCATACAGACGTTACATGACATCAGAAATCACAGACTGGTGCCCTCCCTTTAAAAGTTTCTCAGTGCCATAAGGCAACGTGACCGGGATATTAAATGCCTGGCAAACTGTCTGAGCATTTGTGCCCATACTTGACATGGAGGCATCTATGATAACAATGCCAACTGGTTCGCCCATGTCTGGCACAACATGCTGGAGTTCAGCAAAGCTTTCAGCCATTCTGTTTTTCACGTATCCATTGGAGTGGTCCTTCATGACCATGCACAGCACCATAAGCATGTTCAACTCGTCTCTTAACAAGGGTGGCTCTTTTAACAACTTCACTTCTGCTTCCATCTGCAGCGAGTTCTGCAGCACCATAGTTAACTGTCTGGGGTCCATATCCATGGAATCAAGAACAGCCCAATATGCGATCGCTGGGTATACAAACGGTATCTTTGGCTTTTGTGGTCGGCTACAAATTCCAGTGATCGATGACACAAACATCGATATCCCTTTTATACTTTTCACCATTTCATCACACATTTGTCTCTTTGTTAAAATATTCTTCCAAACGATCCCACGGCCAATTTCGTCTTTCCTCCAAACAATGCGGAATGCAAACACGGGCTTGCCAGTGCGTAGGACGGGCGTGACGAGAGCCCGCTTGAGAGCTTGTCTCTGACTGGCTGACGATATGTTAATGCTGGGATAGAGGGGCTCTCGGCCTTCACTGTTAGTCCACATATAAGATGATGTGACCATCTGCAATGGGAAAGCACCAGGTCAATATCCAAGTCATAATATCAGCCGCCATAACTTCTTATATTCTCTACTCCCCATCAGTCAATCAATCAATCAATCAATCTACCAATCAATCACAAGACATCTGAATCGGAAACGGTGGGCCTAAAATAAACCGATCTCTCTATAAGAGAACTTCAACAAGTTCTTATGTCTAGTTGATTTCCTGTTTCAATATTGAATGACATCTACATATATTTTAGATGCACCGAGAGATTCCCTGGCGGAGTTTGCAAACTGTAGCAACTCAGACTGCTTGACGGCAAGTCTCACCGGGGTCCCTACCTCCACTATCATGGGGTTAGTATTTGAAGCAAAGCTCTCATTCATTCTTTTCTTTATATAACTGTTGGCATGGTCCTTCATGGCGTTGCATAAAATATTCAACATAAAAGATGCCTCTGTGATCATTGGTGGCTCCAGCAAGAGTCTGACATCTGCTTGATTCTTCAGGAAGTTCTGGACGCTCAAGATAATTACTCGAGGATTGACATTCGGTGATTGTAATATGAGCCAATATGCAATGCCCGGGTTCACAGTTTTGACCGATCCTGGTCCTTTTCCTACCTTTCCAGTGATGCACGATACAAAAAACGACACTCCTTCCATATCATTGAGAAATTTGTCCAGAAATAAACGTTGAATGAGAATGTTTTGCCAATTGTATTCTGTATTAGTGCGCCATAATATGCGGAATCCCACCGCGATCCTGTTGAGTGTGTGCAGCGGGGTTACTATTGCCGTCTTGATAGCATCTCTCTGAAATGTTGAGGTTATGTTGGAAGTGGGATAAAGAGCTTCTCTTCCATCTGCAGTGCCACCTGGTGTCTGAAAGTGCAAAACATAAAATCTGTTCAACAGACCTTGCCCCCAAAATAGATTATTTTTCTCTTTTCAAATAAATGTGGAATAATCCAAACATAAGCATACCTGCCTATCACCACACCACTCATGTAAAAAATAATCTTAATACAAAAATATAGAATGATAAAATGCAAATTCTTCCATATATATATATAATATTTATTTACAGATATGCATCTCCACGAATTATTTGGTGCTTGCTTTCTTTGCTTGGCTTGCATGCTGCCATAATAAACAAATATACATATTTCCATGCCAAAACAAAAAGTCAAACAATTAAAAGAAATGCGTGTTACTCTTCAACAAGTTAATATTAATCTGTTAACCCTTTCCCATGCTACAGTATGTCCATCTCTCCTTGGAATGATACTTTCTAACAGTATAAAACTAAATTCATTGTTTTCATTTGTGATTGTTAAATGTTAATATTGTATGGCATCAACAAAGATCTTGGCCGCTGACAGAGAGTCTCTGGCTGCGTGTACAAACAGCAGTAATTCATTCTCTTTGTTGACCAGTCTCACTGCATTCCCAGCATCTGCCTCACTGGGATCCGAATTTAAGGCATAACTTTCATTCATTCTTTTCTTTATGTAACTATTTGCATGATCTTTCATAGCGTTGCACAAAATATTCAACATCGGCCGAGCCTCTACGATCATGGGTGGCTCCAGAAGAAGTTTGACATCCGCTTCATTCTTAAGGAAGTTCTGCGTACTCAAGATGATCACGCGGGGATTGACATTTTGTGATTTTAATATGACCCAGTATGCGATCCCAGGATTTACAGTTTTAGCAGATCCTGTTCCTTTTCCAATCTTTCCAGTAATACATGACACAAAAAACGACACTCCTTCCATGTCATTCAGAAATTTATCAACCGCGACACGTTGTGCGAGTATGTTCTGCCAGTTGTATTCCGTGTTTGTTCGCCACAAGATCCTGAATCCGACGGCAATCCTGCCGAGTTCCCGCAACGGAGTGACTATGGCCGTCTTAATGGCATCCCTCTGTAGTGGCGACGTCATATACGATGTGGGATATAGCGCTTCTCTTCCCTCCGCAATGCCACTTGGTGTCAATAATGTCTGCAAGTGCAAAATAATATACACTGTTCAGCACAGATTTTGCCACCAAGTTCTTGTAATACAATCATGTTAAAAGAATCAGTCCAAATTTAAGCCCATTTCCTGGCTGACTTCTTCACTGGGTCTCACTGGAGTGTTTGCAATTTTTTTTTTAAACAAAGCATATTGCTTACATACGTATCAATCATCAATCAATTATAGTTGCGTTGCAAGTTTGCAAATCCAATCATCAAAATTCATGATTCAAAGTATTGACCTCAAGATAGCATAGCAATCAAGTGTGAGATTTCCCTCGTTTTTATTCATAAATCATGTCTTTTTCATAATTCACAAGCCAACACCACAACCCCACACATTATCAAATTTGCTTTGAGACTGAAGTAGAGTTTAACAGGGAGTTTCTCAAGTCGCTTTCATTAATATTGTACAACATCCACATATATCTTTGATGAGAGCAGAGAATCTCGTGCATTGTATCCTAAACCTGCCAGGTCATTAGGTTTAACCACAAGCCGCACTGCATTTCCCACTTCAGCAATAGACGGGTCTGTATTTGAAGCAAAACTCTCACACATTCTTTTCTTTATATAACTGTTTGCATGGTCTTTCATAGCATTACACAAAATATTCAACATTGGCTGAGCCTCGGAGATGATCGGCGGTTCCAGCAAGAGTCTAACCTCTGCCTGACCTTTAAGTGCTGTTTGAATCTTCATTATGACGACTCGTGGGTTAAAGTTTTCAGATTCAAGTACCATCCAATAGGAGATGCCAGGATTGACTATCTTAGCAAAGCCTGGGCCTGGCATCTTTCCCACCATTCCAGTTATGCACGACACAAAGAGATCAATCCCATCCAAACTGTGAAGAAACCTGTCGAGGAACAATCGTTGTGTCAAGATTTGTTTCCAGTTATAATCAGTGTTGGTCCGCCATAGAATCCTGAAGCCGACGGCAACTCTGCCTCTTGCATTTAGTGGCTCTACTATTGCAATTTTGATAGCTTCTCGCTGAACTGTTGATGTTATATTGGACTTGGGGTAAAGTGCTTCTCTTCCTTCTGTTGTGCCACCTGGTGTCAAAGATGTCTGCAAGTGCAAAATATACACCCTTCAAGATGCTTGTTTATCAAGCTCATAATAAACAGGTAGGAAATTAAGAGAACTCACAGAAACTCCTATAAGCTTTACACATATATGTAAATCATCTTTTTATGATGGCAAATTGATGAGATGTATTTGATATTGAGTTTCAATGTATGAATACTGAAATAACTGGACAGATTAGCATGCAGCTTCCATGTTGGACCTGGTTTATTCTGCTTCTGGTCGGGTCTGGGTTGTTCATATACTGGCATATAGGTGGCAGCACTGCATGGCTCAACAGAGTGACCTAGGCAGTGGCCTTAGATTTATATTACAAATAAAGATACCATTTCTTTTGGACCCCCTGTCATAAACATGTCCAAGAAGGTATGGTTGTCATCTCCTCTACTAACAAAAAAAATAACTAACTGAAATGTACTTTATATAACCCTTGCTACAGAATATATCATTTCTATCAATTATCAACATGTTCAAAACTGAAGAGCAAAGCTTGTACCAGAAAACTTTTATTAAGGCTGGACATTTTTTTTTTAAATACAAACTTTCATTTTCTGTTTTAATTCTGTTTTAAACAAAACTCAAACATCAACTGTTTTTCATTTAGTTTTGTGGATTTCTGTATCATAACATCAATAAAACCTCAGTTCCAACAACTACTGTTCAATGCAATGTAATATAACACCTTAAGATCTATTATAACAAAAACATCTTTCAAAATGTCAATGGAAGAAGCCATAGTTCAATACTGAATGATGTCAACTGAGATATGCGATTTTTGTAATGCAGATTTTACACTGGATGTGAGTGAATAGAGCTCAGCAGATCTGGCAACGATGCGAGTCGGGGCACCTACTTCAGGTGAGTTGACAGACTCAAGCAGGGCTGTATTCTCTGCTATACGTCTCTTAATATAGCCATTAGAGTGATCCTTCATCACGATGCACAATGTATTTGCCATTGGTTTCAGTTCAGATAGAATGGGTGGTTCCACGAGGAGTCTTACTTCAGCCTGGCTCGCTAACAGTGCCCCCTGGATTGTCCTTATCATAGCCCGAGGGTCTACCAGCTGAGATTCTAACACAACCCAGTAAGATATTGCAGGATAGACCTGCTTATCGTCCGTGTCCTTCGATGTTTTCTTAAGACCACCCGTTATGGCAGACACAAACATAGCTACTCCAGACATTTTGTTTAAAAATTGATCGCAAGCTACTCGGCGAGACAAAATTTGTTTCCATACTCCTTCAGTGTTGAAAGTCCAGCGTATTCGGAATGCCATGACCACCCTAGCCTGGGCCACCAGTGGCTCAACAACAATGTTCTTTAAAGCTTCTCTTTGAGATTTGGATGTAATTGCCGGCTGAGGATACGCAGCGACTTTGCTCTCAACTCCACTGTTCCCCGACTCAAACATCATCATACTCTGAAAGTGGAAAATGTTATTTTGCATTCAGGCTGATCTGAACACTGACTTAACATCTAAATATATCTGTGTCAATCAATAAGAGAAAGTCAAATGTTTAATTTGTGTAGTGGACAACATCAAGCAATACATTGGAGCTTTTCAGGTTCATCTTGGCCTGGGATGCGAATGTGTGGAGGTTATCAGACTTTGCAACCAGTCTGACGGGCAGACCTGCTGCCATCAAGTTCCTATCATTTAGTCGCACCATATTCTCAGCAACTCTCCGCTTAATGTATCCGTTGCCATGGTCCTTCATCACAGTACAGAGGGCGCTACTCATCGTCTGTAAATCAGACAGTACAGGTGGTTCCTTCAGGAGCTTTACCTCTGCTTGATCAGCAAGAACATTTTGCAGAGTCCTTACAATAGCTCTGGGGTCAACATCTCGCGAGTCCAATATGATCCAGTATGCAACGCCAGGATAAATGATATTTGTCTCTGAGCATCCGGGTACAGTCTTCTTCCCTACCATGCCTGTCACAGCAGACACAAACATGGCAATTCCTGTCTTTGCAAACAAAAAGCGATCACATGCCACTCTGTGCATCAGTATCTTTTCCCACACTATATCTAAATCCATGATCCAGCGAATCCTAAATACCATGGCAACCCGCGACTGGTGAAATAGAGGTTCCACGAGGTGTTTCCGTATAGCCTCCCTCTGAGGCCGAGATGTGATGTTTGGCTGAGGAGAGTTGGCAGCAGAATGAGCACATTTTGGGGTCATCTGGCCCTGCAATACATCCACATATTAATGCTCCAATATCTCTTGGCATATTTGATCTTGCGTTTACTTGCATCATCTGCTTATCCCTTTCTTTGTTGAGTAACTATATTCTTTATTACTTGTACGTACCAAGCAGAGGTAAAACACCATTACCCAAAGCCAACTGCAAGATTCTTACACTGCTGAGCATTATTCTTACTCCAGGATTTTTATACTATTGCCTCAACTCACTATCACATGCTCATAATGTTCATTAAATCTAACTCCTCACAAAAGCAATATCCTTGTTACAATCTTTTCATATCAAAGTTTGATTTAACTTTTTTTTTTTTGGTCATTTTCCACAAGCCTTTCAAACAACCAATAAGAAAACATAAAGTTTTTCAAACTAATTATTCAGAAGATAATAAGTCACAGGATTTCTCAAGTAACTATATAAACTTTTTTATTCATGTCTCTCAAATTGTGTCGCTTAAGATTTCAACATCCTTATGAAATAAATGACAATCAGTAAAATTAGTCAAATTGTTTGTCGTGTACGTGAGGGTAATTTGTTCTTAAAAGATTTGGCATCAGATCATCAAAACTCATTTTTGGTTGAACTTTTGTGGTCAACATATATTCTTGCATTTTTAAGTTCTGCATGAGCTTTGAGTGCAAAACCTGTGAGGGCGCTACCGTTCATGGCTGTAATCTGCGCTGGCTGACAAACTGGCCACTGACCCTCAGCCTCAGAGTTTACTGTTTGTTCTGTGCTTTCTACTATTTTTCTTTTCACAAATCCATTGGAGTGGTCCTTCATGACGTTACACAGCGGCATGAGCATGAGGTCAGGAGAGGTCAACAGGGGCGGTTCTTGCAAGAGTTTCACCTCCGCCATCTGCTGTACTGAAGCCTGCATGTTTCTTATGATAATTCTTGGGTTCACCTGAGTGTCAGTGAGGACCACCCAGTATGCTACAGCTGGGTTCACAGACTTTGGCTGTCGGATTAACATACCAGTAATAGACGAAATAAACATCTCAATTCCTGACTGGTTTGCTAGAATTTGATCACATTGTTGTCTGTGTTTGACAATATTTTTCCACACTTGGGCACGGCTATTTTCATTGTATGTTCTAAACAGGACCCTGAAGGCCATGGCTGGTCTACACATCTGGGCCAGAGGCATAACAACTACATTTTTTAGTGTCTCTTTTTGATTAGCATTTGTCAGGTTGGTGTTTGGGTATCCTAGACCACGGCTATCAGACGGCACTGCAGCACTTGACAATTGCTTCATCTGTAATTGAAAATTGCAACTGATAAGTAACTCTCGTCAAATGCTTATAGTGAATAATGGGTATGATCTGGCAAAGAATAGCTTCAACCTTCAATCACAAGCTAAGCTGAAATCATAACCATCCAGATCTGACACTAATTCTGCCTAGTCATCTTTCACGTCAACATATATTCTGCCTGACTGAAGTATTTCCCTTGACGCCCTTCCGACCATTGTCAACTGTTCTGTGCAATTCTGTGAAAACACCATGCGTACTGGCTGGATGAATTCCTTGGCCACTAAGTTTCTGGGTTTGGGACTCTCGGACATTCTGCGCTTCACATAGCCGTTGGCGTGGTCCTTGACCACCATGCACATGGTGCTGCTCATGGCTTCCCTGGTGGTCAGCAGGGGCGGCTCCAGCAAAAGCTTCACCTCCGCCTGTCCTGCCAATGCGGTCTGCATGTTTCGTAACACCAGTCTGGGATCGACCTGAGGCGAGTTGAGCACCATCCAGTACCCTACAGCAGGATACACAAACCTAGGGGCATTGGGCTTGTTCAGTCTGACCAGAGTTCCCGTTATAGCGGAGTAAAAGTAACCAATTCCGTGTATATTTTTCACAAGTGCATCACAAGCCTCTCTTTGAAGCAAAATATTTTTCCAGATCATTTCTCGGCCCTCGTCATCGAGGCGCCAGAGTACACGGAAGGCGACAGCACAGCCACTGATACTGAGCAATGGATGCAGACTGTTTCTTATGGTTTCTTTCTGTGCTGGAGATGTGAGATTGGAACATGGCCACTGAGTTCTCCCCTCCGATTCTGCAGGGGCTGCTGGGTAGGGAGTCATCTGCAAGTGGAAATATTGAACACATCAGCTGCCGAGAATGAGCGCAGAATGATGTGCAAACTCTCATTTCACCCCAACATCAATCCTATTAACTGCAGGCCATTCGTGTCTTAAATATTTATGATCAGCTCTTGTACATTTGTCAAACAATTTAGCGCTTCTTTCTTTTTTTTCTGTCAGCAATATGTATCACTTCTTTTCACATTTATATCAATTTAATCAATCTTGGAGCAAGAAAATGAAATTTTGTATTTATTTCACAATCAAACAATAACAAAACATCTGGCAAAATCAATCATACTTGTCCAAAAACGAAATATCAATGTAGAATTACGCAATCAAAAGTGCAATGTTCAAGTTGTCATGGTACTTAAGTCTGTTAAACCAAGACACAGACGAACTTTCTGTCCAAGTTCTACAACATTCTCCAGCACTTTCCGATGCTGAGAACTTTTCTCGATGATCACATGACTGGCCGGTCCCTTCTCAGTGCTGGCAACCACACTGTTCTCTATTTTCTTTCTAACAAAGCCACTGCTATGATCTTTGAGAACTTTGTACAAAGCTTCACACATTGTATCAGTATCTCGCAGTGGTAGTTCTCCCAAAAGTTTCACTTCTGCACTTTTACAGCAGGCATAGAATACACTTTGTAGTCCTTGTTCATCGAGTCCTTCAGGACCAGCTACAATCCAGTAAGCCAATGCAGGATATATATATTTCGGGGCCACTCCCTTTGAGGCTGGCTTTGTGTATATCCCAGATATAGATGAAACAAAGAAACGAACACCAATATTTTGAGCAACAACTTGATCATAGTTATTTCTTAACAATGTTATATCATTCCACACTGCCTCGTTTCTGTGATCCGAAAAACGCCAAACTACACGGTAGGCATAAACCAGGCAGTCCTGCTCAAGCAGTGGCGCCACCAAGTGGTTGGCCAAGACATCGCGTATAGCTCTGGAGGCCAGATTACTAGCAGGCAGTTTGTATTCTGTATATTGAGACTCCATTGTAGGCAGCAGACACTGCAAGGTAAAAACAAGCCATGTACACAGTAACAATTCTCTCCTTGATCATCTTGCACAGTTTTCGTTGTTTAATATTTCATTGTGGTGCCCACCAAACTTAACATTCTTTAAAATCTACACATATATATCACATCTATGACTATACAACTTGGAGAATGTATCTTGTCAATGTATTTTGTGTCATTCCATTCATTTCACAAAACAGGAAACCTTTGAGTGTCACCTTGTGTTGTCAACATTTATAAAATACAAGACATTTTGTGTTACTGCAAAACAACACATTCAATCTGCTTTTTGTGTTTAAATACTGCTGCTTTCAATATTTGCTTTGCTTTCTATTGCAAAAATTCACAACAGATTTGAAATTATCATCTTCCATTGTACATGTTTCATATGATTTGATTTGATTTGGTCATGTTGAGGAAAATGTCATCCATGAATACATAAAACTTGGTTATTAACTAATATAATATGCATTGAAATTCCCCATAACTTTTATATTACAATGGCAAATATAAAATACTCCTTTTGTTGACTTGGCAATGTCTTCTTTTGCAGGCCTCGACATTAGCCAGTTGCCCGCTTGCCCGAGGTATATTTCACACCTGTCGGGCAAGTCCGGGCAACTTGATACATCTGTTCCACTTGCCCGGTGGTCAAGTACTGTAATCTGTCCCCAATCAAAGTACCCCACAGAGAACTGAGAGAGCTGCTGACCACATCACAGGGATGACACCTGATTAGAGATAACTTTGTGTCCAAGCTCCGTTGCCCTTGGTATTACCCCTGCCTCCCAAACCCTGACCAAGATAAAGTTATGGCATGCTGCTAAATATATATATTCCTCAAGATGGTATTTCACACAAAGCACTGTATTGGGAGGTAGAGCTTATCAATTTCGCACATTTTGGTCTTTGTCAATCATTATATTATCCAGGAAACATGTACAGTTGATTTTAAGTATGATGAGTAACAGTGGGGTATATCCATTAGTAACACTTTACATTACTTAATCTTATAAAGTGATAATTGTAGGTTATATTCTTACAAGATTGACAATTCAGGGTGACATTTTTAGTCACAAGCTCAAAGTCTTCATGTATTTCTCTGCTTAAAAATTGAACTCCTGAATTAGAAAAGGCCCTATTCCTATTGTTTTTATATCCAAGGAACTAAAATAAGAGTTATCACTGATATAAATTGGTCAAGAATTGACTGAGCATTGCCAATTTTTATGTTTTCGTAAAAATTTGGTAATTATCTATATGCACAAACAATTGTAACAAACTTGAGGTCACTGCATGCTATTTTAAATAAAAACATGTACAATTCATTTAAACTTTTTCAAGCCAAATATTGTGTATTCTATGGGTTATATGGGCATTTTTTCTAATTATCAGCCAATGTTTGAATGTACAAATCCTATAAGCTTTAGTCCTATACCGTATTCAAATATTGGGACAAAAATTCAGGGCAAGTGATTTGTAATTCAGGGCAAGTAGATTTTAAAATTTACTTGCCCGGTGGGCAAGTGGAACACAAATGTTAATGTCAAGGCCTGTTTTGTAATGATTCTTGATTTACATTTACTGATCAAATGGAGGTGAAGATCTCATGGTGGAATTGTACAAAGTACATCCTATTTAGGACAATTTCTGGTTCTCAGCCACTGTTCACTGATGGCATAATATGTTGGGTCATTGCAACAAACAACAAACAGCAACCACAAGACTAGAACATGATCAAAATGCAATATTGTGACTCTTCTATATCGTAATCCTAACACCTCATTAATTAACACAAGGTTTTTGTCTGGACATCAACATATGCTGAAAGTAGTTACTCTCAAGCCTGCTTTTATCAGATTCACGATTATTCCAACATACTCAATAATTGGCATCATGCCAGAATGAATACAAATTGTTTAATCCTTTATATTGATGATTTCCTGTTATTATCAAAGATAGTGTGGGGTGTGCTCTACCCACTGTTAATAATTTCCAAGAACTTTAAACATTTTTAAATATAAATGCTATGATGGCTTTCTTTTATCATGGATAATTTTTAAATAATCACAACTCACACTTCTACCAACTCATGGGAACCAAGAAACTTCAGCATCAATAAGTCAAATTGCAACATTTGGTGTTATTTCAATCAAAGTATATTTTCTGAACATTTGTTGAGTAAAATACTTGGAACCTCAACCTTTTTTGTTTGAATATTTCAGTCTCTATAATATATTGAGCCATTTATTTCTGGTAATCGTGGCAACCTTTTAGTAACCATGACAATATAATCTTCAAACATCCTATGAAGAGTTAATTCAATGTCAAGAATGGTTGTGTTAATGATAAACATCATGAACATGAATTGTGTTAGATACAAAGTGAAAATATAAGTAACATATAACCTGTGTTTGTAATTATTTGGAATGGAAAAAAATGGAAGTAAAGATAATATTCCTCGAAGTTAAACATCTCAATCTGTTCCATACCTTCATTTGAATTCCTGAATTTCAAAAAGGAATATTTTCAGTTTGAGTTGTGTGCATGTAATAATAAGGTTCATCTGTATTGAGGGGTGCCTCCTGCCTTTTAAGCATGTTGGCTTATCAATCCACACAATAACCATTATCATCTCTAATCTCATGGTAACCATGGTAACACATCTACAGAGTGCATTTTACATGAGCTTTGAGGTTGGAATAACGACTAAATATCATGGACCATTTGGTGCACATAGTAATCCTTTAACAAAAAAAACTCAGATTGGTTACCATGGTAACAATGCAGCATCCTAACTCTACCACAGCACATGGTTTAAATCATTTAGATTTTGTTTCCGTGGACAATTTTCTTTGAAATCAGACATATATTGTTACTTCCATGATTTTTGACATTACATGCACACAACTTAATGTTTGTTCCTGACATAATTGCAATCGTCTATAAAGTACCATCCTTTCATCAACTTTAAATACAAATACAAGGAGCAATAATATGACAATATCTTAATAAATAATGATGAATGATGAAACCACTTATATTGCACTAAGAATCAAGATTTGAAGTAAGATCTGACATTTCGAAAAAAAAACAAAGCATTTAGAAGTGCATACACAAACTTAATCTCGCATAAATCCTGACCGAGTTTGCACTCTCAGTTCATTTATCATGTTCTCCTTTCTGGGATTTGAAGCTGGTCTGTGCAAAATTAATGGGAATGGCTCGAAATAAATATTGCACTGTATACTTCCTTAAGTTGAGAGGGAAATTTTAGAATCATGTTACTCATTACCATGCCATGGAAACATGCCGAAGTCAGTGATATTGTGTTATGGTTTTAAAATATGTAAATTGTTATCAGCAAAATGAACATTTCCATTCTGGAGGCAAAACAAGAGAAAACAGCAGAAGAGACGATTCTGGGAGTACTGTGCACAGAATAGCGTTAAATATAATTGTGACTGTGAAAATGTGGTGGTCATGGGGAGAGCAGATAGCGAGAATTAAGACTGAATTCATCTGATGAGCAACTCATATTGTATTTTTCAAATAAACCAAATTACAAATTCTAAATGTTCAAATACATAGCCAAAGATTTTGACATGATAGATAATTCATAATTTCTCATTGTTTGATCTAGTTTCATCATTCATTTCAGTGAAAGACTGAAAACTTAGCTACCATTTTATCAATATCTTCCCAAGGTCAGGCGTCAGTGATGAGAGCAGCATTTGGTATCTTTATCTCTTTATTTAGCTTCAAAACTACATTAATGATCAATGAAAAAATGTGCCTAGGTTTGTTGCAATTTTTTTTACAAGGAGACTTGGCTATATCACACAGTATTAATTATTTGGTTCTTTAATATTGTGTGCTTGACCTTTGAACTGGCATTTTTTAATCAAGCTGCTGCCTCTCTTGAGTCTACTGTCCGAAGGTATGAGTCCCAATCCAGAAAGGGCCTACTCATCATTTAATAAATGTCTCAAGTCAAAGTTAAATAGATGGCTGCCACTCTCAGAGGTCAGAGATTCCTACTTTCTGTCACTCAAAGGCTGGAGATTCCTACTTTGTCACTCAAAGGCTGGAGATTCCTACTTTGTGTCACTCAAAGGCTAGAGATTCCTACTTTGTGTCACTCAAAGGCTAGAGATTCCTACTTTCTGTAACTCAAAGGCTGGAGATTCCTACTTTCTGTCACTCTGCCAATAAGATTACTTTCTGTATCTTCACCAACTATTGCTCTCTGATCACATGTTCCCCAAATGTATCACTGAAGAAAATATTTTTAAATTTTATTAAAATGCACTACATTAAAAATATGAGAAAATTCTCTACATATGCACACAGCTTTTATTTGAATATTCCTCCAATATTTTGATCATTCTTCCAAAATTTCTAATGTTAATGTCAGGTAAAATATTTCACCCCAAATTCACAAATAATTCAGAAATAGAGGCTATTTGCCCATGAATTTGGTTAAAATAGCTGATAAATGGTAGCATGTTTTTCAAGTCCTGCAGAATAAGTGAAGTTTGAACCTACCATGTCTGAAGAAGCCTGTGCGCCACCGCCGCCGCTGCCACCGGGAGAAGACCATTGTGATGTGCCGGGAAGAGAGTCGATTGCCATTTGGATGTCCGCGCTGCCGAGTTGGGGTCCTGTCGATACCTGTGCTGCCAAGTCCTGCCAAGGGTTCTGATTGTTGTGTCCTGCCATCATTTGTCCGTGTCCGTGTCCATGTCCAAGTCCAAAGCCCATTCCGTCACCAGAGTTTCCGCCCGAGTCTCCTAACCGACGCTTTGTCGGAGGTTCTCCGTCATTTCCCTGGAGGCCTCGTTTCCAGCCTTTGGAGTCTGTGGTGGATACGTCGTCTTCTGGCTCGCTCTTCACTTTGAACTGGGCTGGACTACTGGCGGCGGACACGCTGGACACACTGGAGGGGCGGCTGGGGGTGGATTTAGGACTAGCACCGGGGTGACTTGGACTGTCATCCCCTCTATACTTCTTTTTTGGCCTTTCTTTTTCTTTCTCTTTCATAGTATCACCAGTTACAGGGTCTCTATCGAGTTTGTCCCCACTGGGACCAAATGTATCTCCAATATGCACATAGAAGGACTCTTTATTGTCAACTGTCACTCCCAAGAGACCCTCAATTCTTAACTCTTCCTTGAATATCAGTCCATTTTTGCAGAGAAGAGTGACTGTGTCTGTGAGAAGGTTTCTCACTCGTTCTTGGTCTGGCTTCATGATGGCCCAGGTAATGTATCAACACACTGCAAAACACAATCAACAAAGGTCACAACACCTGAAAATGTAGGAATAATGAACACATGGAGTTTACCCGGCGTGCAGTACATCTTATTTTCTCTTTTCTTTCCTTGAAGTTCATCCATCAAATAAAAAACATTTAAACATTTATTTGAAGCTGCTTAATATTATTCATATTGTATGAGTTTTCAAAAAAAAATTATGAATATTCAAAACGTGATGGTATGTTTGAAACAGTCTCTGCATATGGGAATGAATGATGACAGAGTTCTAGTTTTCTGATTGCATGGGTGGGATTTGGTAAGTTACCATTCAATTCTACTGCAATACCAAATGTCTACCCTTCTCAAGTTATTACAAATCTTTCAAAGCTTAGTGAAAAATTCAAAGAAAATAATTATGGACATAATTCTCTGCATCAGTTTCAAAGTTCCAATCAACTTATTCCATTTGTAGCCAACTGCCATTCAAATAAAATTGTTCCAATATCTGGGGTGTTGCACTAATACAGGACGGAAATAATGCAACCAGCCACTCTCATGTGTCTGAAAAAATAGCTGAAAGATGACCTGTCCACTGCGCCTCAACCCCAGACAGAGATGTCTTGGAATCAATGAAATAATAAAGGATCCCCCATGGCATGGCATCTTGCATTTAAGAATGAAGCCACTTCCCAGTCTTCCTGTCCCTGCCTTCCCAGAAACAAGCCCATCACAAACACCACACATCAGCCATCATAAACACCTCCACGTTAACCGATTCCCGCTTCATAACTGACATTGCAAATCAGGTTATATTGACATAAAGAATTCCCCTTTTGGTGATCTGCGAGCGGCAATATATCGATATTTCACAAAATGCCGGTCCGCCATAATGCATGATCATTCACCGCCGGGATGGCATTCGTCCAAACCCTCCCCATCACATTCCGCGTGACTATCATGCACAAATAATCAACCTACAATATCAACACTACTTGATGTGACTCGCATACCTGTTGTGGGCGTCAGATTCGCTGCAGATCAAGCTATTTTTTCCCTGAGAAGCGCTGGGTTTTCCTCTTGCTTGATGGTTCTTGGTTTTGGCGTGAAACTGCGCGTGCCTCGGATACCCGGATGAAAGGCATAATAAGGGAGCGGTTCTTATTTGAAAACTTTCCCGCCATGATACTGGGAATGAAGACACTTTGAGATATGGACTCAATGCGATCCATTGGAATTGAAATATCTTTAACATTTGCAGAGGATCACTGGCTTGTAGAAGTCAGTATGGAGAGCATAAACTCGGGAACATGATGATGTCATCGTCCCATTTAAAACCCGAGAGCAGTAATCATATTTTTCTCAGACCAAACACAAACCCTTCGTATTTGGCTTTGCAAAATCCCTTCTAAAATGGCATCTACTTGAAAACAAAGAGAAAATCCACACGCCAAAATATGCCCAGGTAAAGATTAACTGAAAACCCCTCCCTCTCCTTGTGTCAAGTCAATATTTTTAGCAAAAGAGAAAAAAAAACAGTTTGTCCCACTGCTTGAGATTTAATATTTGTTATCACACTGTCCACCAGAGGCACACGCTAACTATTACTGTTAGCAAAGATCCCGGGGCAAAGATCCTCGTGGCTGTCTCGCCTTCTTTTGGGGATCAATATTTCGACCAGCAGCTTATGGCAGGGAATAGGGGACAAGCCAATATTTTCGTATGGGAAGAAAAAGAAAAAAATATTTTGAACCGAACCGAACATTAATTGCAACTACAAATGACACATACATTTTTTTAAATATTACAATTCTAATATTAGATCTTTTCAAAATTAGTCTTCTAGAATGTTCAAAAATTATATCTTTGTTTTATGTTTGTAGATTGTAAAATTATTACATTTTGAAATAAACACATTCTTTGGAGCTTTTATGGAAACTATCTTTTTTTTGTTTTTGTTTTGATGTCAAAATATACCAATATAAAATATATCACATAATAATAAGTGCATTTTTACAGCTGCTTGTATACACACAATATTTCTTTTTGTATAATTTGTGTGTATGCTGATGATCTACATTCATGCCAAATATGATATTATTTCATTAAAAATCAAAGAAAATGGATACATGAATATCTAATTTTGAGTGTGCTCTATAATTTTACATTATCTCTGATTAATGGTTGCCATGGCAACAATTCTCATTTTATTTCTGCCATGGTCTCTATTTAAGCATAACAATGATTACATCATAATGTGACAAGACAAAAATGGCCATAATTAATGTATTTATTGCACCAACTGAAATTAAGAAGGATGCTTTGGAAAAAAAGATTAAATATTTAATTGATTAAATTGGTTTCCATGGCAACCAATTTTCTATCAAAATAATTATTTTTTCTATTTTTTGTGTCTGTGCTGATGACCTACACACTCATGCCAAATATGATAAGATGGCAAGACAAAAAGAGTCACAATCAATGTAGTTATCTCACCAATTGATAAATTAAATATGTCTCTCTGAAAAAGTGTATTGATTACATTGATTTCCATGGCAACCAATCTCCTTTGAAAATAGCCATTTTATGCACATGGGCACAGAATATGTTGTGAGATTATTCTGAAACTTAACTTGATATGTTATTAATGGTTGTCATGGCAATATACACAATTAGAATTTATATCATGGTCTCAATTTGCTTATAGCCTGAGTATGGTATTATTTGACAGAACAAAAATTGTCAAAATCTATGCATTTGTATTTTTCATATTTTAAAAAAATGGCTATCTAACTGTTATCATGGCAACCAAAAAAAATTATTGGCTAATTTTACCTCTGATCAAAAGTACCAGGTATGTTATTGATTGTATGTCTATGCAAAATTTAGGAATTTCAATGCATAAAATATAAAAGTTATGGGGAATTTCAATGCATATAATAAAAAAGTTATGGGGAAAAGGATTTTCTTTTAATATGCTATAAAAATGATTTGGTTACCATGGCAACAGTTATATCTCAAAATCTAAACGAACAACATATATTTTTTTTCACGAAAATCTGACCAGCAATGTGTCTTCTCTCTTAACATACTAAAATTAGACCATGCATTTTGAGAGTCCAGTGAACTTAAACATTTTCTAGCTGGCTCCCCAACTAAAGAGGCCGGCCATGAGCATGTAATGCACCAAGTTTATGACATTATTGTTCAGGGAGTAAGTATGATAACAGATGAATGTGAACTCTGGGCGTCATGCCTGGGCAAGTGCCAGGCTTGACCAATCAGGACATAGCTTTATGCTCATAAGGTGGAATTGAATTCCCTGTAAAATGAAAGGATCAATGCCAAAATGATCTCTTGTTTCCTGTGATAGGTCTGTTTTTATCTGCCCCATCAGATTTGGTGTCTCTCAAATTTTCGCTTTCATGCCAAACTGATTTGCATAATAGGATCAATCGCTTCTCAGATTCTGAAATGGATTAACATTGTTTTGACAGCTACTTCACAGGAACCATTGCATACAATATTTCAATCTTGCCAGCAATTAATTGTCCAAGATGCTCTTTAAAAATAGTAAAATAAAATATTTGGATAGTGTATATCTTACATTTTCTACTTTGAACTTGGAAAGTTTATGAAAAGAATTTACCATCAACTTTATACGAGAGATGTCTTGGTGGCGTCTCATGATCACGATTTTTCAAATATTCTAGTTATAGCATTTGCCTTCTATTTATCAACCAACACAATATTGTTATTCAAAGTGGACTATTATATATATTACTATACATCACAACAGATTCCTTATTAGGCATGTTCAATCAAGAGTTAAGCTCCAAAAACAATCTTCCCCTCATGAAGGCCACTGATTTGAAAAGTCCTAGGGCTACCGTCCACTGCATGGAAATGTGCGACGGTTTTGCAGACAAAACTTTCAGGTATATACATAAAGTACAGGTTAAAGAGATTCTCAGTGATATGACAACAATAATTAATTCTAACGCCAAGATCTTGGTATCTTGATACTCTAAAAAGGATTATTTATTATTATATTTAAGCTGACCCTGTTCAGAAATTGTGCAGGATCATGAGATATATATATATATATATATATATATATATATATATATATATTATATATATATATCTCATGATCCTGCACAATTTCTGAACAGGGTCAGGGTCAGCTATATATATATATATATATCAGGGTCAGCTATATATATATATATATATATATATATATATATATATATATATATATATATATATATATATATATATATATATATATATATATATATATATATATATATATATATATATATGTTAAAGTACAATGATAAATAAAAGTAATTTGCCAGAACTTCAAATGGCAGTATCTCCATCTGCGATTGTCAGGACAGTTTGTGATTACTGTCACAACTTACCATTTGAAATTTAAGCAAATTTTGGGAATATGTAAATTATGACTGTCATTTAGAACTGGAGAAATGCAATGCACACACGCACATTTGTTTATCTGGAAACCTTGTTGAGTTTCAGTGGTAAATGAATTAAATAAATCGCCATTTAAAAAAAAAAAGGTTTTTCGGGGGGTGCGATGAAAGTATTCACACCTATTATATAACCGTGAAAAAAACTTGTGATACATGAAGCCAACGAGACTAGAAGAGATCTCTTCTAGTCTCGTTGATGAAGCCAAGCTGTGAAAGCAACGAAAGCAAGATTTCACAGTATGAAGCGAGGGTATGTCGCTCAATTGGGGGCAACTGGCAAGTTGTGACCAACAGTAAGCGTGAAAAGCTATTACAGTTATCGTGATACAATTGCTCCATAGCAACTGATCCAAACATTACTGGACAATGAAAAGTAATGACCATTATTGATACCCTGCACTTGCTTATTACATACCCAGAAGATTAAGCTTTTCATATTGATCATAAATCATAATTGATTTGAATTCAGGCAAAAAGGAAAACGTTATTTGTAACTTATGCTCATTAAAGGTAATTCTAATTTCACTTTCTATTAGTTACGCACTTTGTTATATTTTAGACAACACATACCAGGTGATGATTAATTTGTTATTTTGAAAAGTGATTTTTTTTAAATGAAATATGTAAACAGGTTTGATATACCTCTTTAATAATGCAGATATAAATAGGTAAGGCAGCACATGTCGTTTTTTGGTTGATAATCTATATTTGATTATGTAATTGATTAGAGTTTTATATATTATGATTTGTCACAGGTTAACTCCTGGAGGCTTCTTTCTTCTGGCTCTGGTCCCGAGCAACCATAATAGAAACAAGGATTTTGTTCACGTCACTAAGTTGGCAAAATCCATTTACACGTCAAGTTAGGAGATTGTCGCTCATTCTGACAACTGGGACCGTGAAAGTTAGTGTCGGATTTATTATACCCAGAAACTTTGAACTTCAGAGGTGAGTCAAACATGTTTTACATTACGTTTTGGATTTTGATTAATTTTTAAGGTTTTTTTATATCACTTATTGAATGTTCTTTTCTTTGACGTGTAAGGTTGGTCTTAAATCATCTGGTATCAGTTTTCTGTCCATTAGTTATTGAGCAACAATGAAAAATACTTTTCATGGCAAAATAAAAACAAAAACAAAAACAAAAACAAACGCTTATTTCTTCTAATCTCTAAGAAATAACTACACATATCATTATGGATTAGATAGAGACAGTTTTATATCGATTTAATTATAGAGAGAGTGGGAGGGGCTATTTTTATATTATTAAATTTACCATATATGAATTTAACATACATTTGTGCTGTGAGGATGGGAGTGGTGATGGGAAAGAGGCGAGGCGGACAATTATGTTGATGTTGATATTTGTTTAAAGAAGACACAATGAAAGAAGTAAAAGGAAATTTATGCACCTCTCACAATGTAATTCTATTATGGACCAGAATGCACTGGGTTGTGATCTTCGTCTTGTGATTTAAATGTCAGAGATTATTTACGGAATATATTGAGTACAATCTTAACTACAGACTTTCTTCAGTTATATGTAGGTTATGCATTGAAGCTCTAGTGAGATTAAAGGTTTAGACTGTGATTATATAATGCGGAATTCGCTTGATTGTGGCAGCAAGTTGTTATGTTGGTGTGAAGGATACGTGTGGAGACACGTTGCTAAGCGTAGCCCTTATCCCCATCTGAACACCACACATATCATTATTATGATATTCCCATTTTGACTGACCAAGCAGGTACGTGGAACAAGGTAAGGATTGGAAGAACACGAAATTCTTAAATACTAATGACTAAGGGGTGTGAAATTCTGATACATTCTACGCTTAGAGTGGAGCTAAGGTTAGAGGGGTGTGGAACTTCAACATATTCCACATATATTAGAGGAGTGTGACACTCCGGATCCAATATATTCCACATATATTAGAGGGGTGGAAAACCCAAACATATTCCACATATAGTTAGAGGGGTGTAGGCCTCCAGCATGTAGCTAGAGGGGTGTGGAACTCCAACATATTCCACATTTAGTTAGAGGGGTGTGGAACTCCAACATATTCCACATTCAGTTAGAGGGGTGTGGAACTCCAACATATTCCACATTTAGCTAGAGGGGTGTGGAACTCCAACATATTCCACATTTAGTTAGAGGGGTGTGGAACTCCAACATATTCCACATTTAGTTAGAGGGGTGTAGAACTCCAACATATTCCACATTTAGTTAGAGGGGTGTGGAACTCCAACATATTCCACATTTAGTTAGAGGGGTGTGGAACTCCAACATATTCCACATTTAGTTAGAGGGGTGTAGAACTCCAACATATTCCACATTTAGTTAGAGGGGTGTGGAACTCCAACATATTCCACATTTAGTTAGAGGGGTGTAGAACTCCAACATATTCCACATTTAGTTAGAGGGGTGTGAAACTCCAACATATTCCACATTTAGTTAGAGGGGTGTAGGCCTCCAGCATGTAGCTAGAGAGGTGGATAACTCAAACATATTCCACATATATTAGGGGTGTGGAACTCCAACATATTCCACATTTAGTTAGAGGGGTGTGGAACTCCAACATATTCCACATTTAGTTAGAGGGGTGTGGAACTCCAACATATTCCAGATTTAGTTAGAGGGGTGTAGAACTCCAACATATTCCACATTTAGTTAGAGGGGTGTGAAACTCCAACATATTCCACATATAGTTAGAGGGATGTAGAACTCCAATATATTCCACATGAAATTAAAGAGAGGTTTGACTGTTACCTTCCTGTCAAGAACCTTTTATGCTGTGAGGGTCCTTCCTTGGGGGGAGTGGGCAAAAAGAGAGGGGCAAAAATCAAACATATTCAACATACAGTTCGAGGGATGTGGACCTCCTATATAGGCAAAATCTTAGATATTTTGTTGGATACATTTATCTTAACAAGTTGTTCCATTTAGGTAAATGTTTTGTTTTACTGGATTGTATTGATTTGGGTTAATTTTAGAACATGACCTTTTTTGGAACATTGACATTTATTTTTTGACTAATCATTCAAATATTGTAACATTATCACTTTCCCTAGTAATGGCAATCAAAGACTTGTGAATAAAAAAAAAATATCAAGAATAAATTTCAAAATCTGTTTTTTTTTTTGGGGGGGGAGTTGTTTTTGTTTGGTTTTTTTTTTTCATTAATATTACTTTTTTCAAGACTTCAACAGTTTTTTTTTTTCATTTTATTTTTCAGTTATGGCAGCTCCACCACCAGTATACCCCGGAGGTCCGCCGCCAGCGGGCTACCCCGGGGCTCCTCCACCACCAGCGGCCTACCCCGGGGCTCCTCCACCAGCCGGCTACCCCGGGGCTCCTCCACCAGCAGGCTACCCCGGGGCTCCTCCACCAGCGGGCTACCCAGGCTACCCACCACCCCAGGCACAGACTCTCCCCGGGCAGCCTGCTCCTGTCCACCAGCCTGCCCCGCCTCAGGGCTACTACCCACCCCCGCCACCCCAGCCGGCCGCAATGATCACCACCGCCACCATCGCACCCAGCACTGTCGTCGTTGGAGCTCCCGTGGTAGTTGCCCCGGTCGGGAGGAATGTCTGCACCGCCTGCAGGGTAAGCTTGCTCCCTTGCTTTATCCATTTATCCTTGATTTATCCATTTTGATCATTTTTTTAGATGAAGAGTTTTGTTACAATAGTTTTTTTCAAAGAGATAAAAGTACTACCATACAGTGCCCAATGTTGTTGTTTTTTTTACAATTACCCTCGCTTATGAAAATATTTATGCTGTGAGGATCCCTTGAGGAAGGGGCTGAAGCTCAGTCAAAAGGGTTGTGATCTTTTAAAATACTTTTAACACATTTTTTAAAATGTAAATTTGGCTCATAGCAGTAATTGATTAACATGTGCATCAAATTTCAATTCATAACACATACGAATATGTTTCATTTTTTTTTAATATTCGCAAATTGATAAGTTCCTTTATTTCTCTATATGCATTGGTTCCCGAGATGCTAATGTATTCCTTTCGCAGCATACAGAATGGTTGTCATCATATCAGCTGCCCTAGTATGCACAACTAGCCATATGTATGGTCTGAGAGCAATCATAAATTATATTGCTCTCAGGTATGGTCCAATACACTGTTTGATTGCCAATATATCAAATTTATCAAATTTATCTTTGTGTGCCCATGCATTCATCCAGGTTCTATCAATGCAAATGAACACTGGAGAGGTGTTGAATTTCCTGTCTTCAATAATTGACTTATTCTCCATCTGTTTAATTAAGTGTGTTTCATTTCTTTCTTTTCAGACTGGCATCATCTCAGAGCAGTTCACATTGTTTGGAATCGTTGTCGGGATTCTGGCGTGTATCTTCTTTCTTCCAGCCGGAATCTTCCTGATTTTCTTGTTGAGGGTCAGAAAGTGTAACGGCTGTGGAAAGACATATTATTGAACAAAACTTGAATTTAAAAAAAACTTATTCTGCACAAGAATTACTTGGATATTACACATTCTTGTATAGTCTTATTGCTGTGTCATGCATATTGAATGTTATCACTGCTGGCAGTGGCTCGGTATGAGACATGGAAGTAGTGTCATCTACTGGGCAATGTCTCAAAGCAAGACCTTTGTGGTGCCATCTGGTGATTAATGTCTCAGCCTGAAACGTGTGGCTGTGTCAACCTGTGTTGGTGTCGTGTTCTCCAATCACCAATCGGCAAAGCTTGGCGGGCATGATACAAACATCATCAAATGTGGTGCCATCTGCTGGACAGAGCACATGACATATGCATCTGATGAGAGTTCCACAAGACTGAATTACACCTAGTTACAATTTTACTGTGGCAGAATTGAAGATTTGGATTCATTCTTCGAAATCAACCGTGCTCTGTGATAGGTTGGGATGACTAACCAACATCAAAAGGAAAAAAAATTGAATGAAGGAGGAGACCTCATTTGTGACACACTGGTTATGCTTGGAAACATTTTTATTACATTATATGGAATTAACTATGAAATCAAAGCATGTGATCTGAGACAGAATAGAGAAACAAATATATTTTAATACATGTATCTTTGTGCAGTAAAATTCTGTTTTATCTTGCAAATTTACTTTGTTATTATTTTTTGTTCCAACTACAGTGATATTTCTTTTGTGGCATTGTATAATATAGGATTCATGGAATATTATCTGTAAAAAATGAAAATAGTTTGGTATTCTCTGTAGTCTATTAGTATTGATAATGATTTATTTGTTCAAAGATTACCAATCATAATCCAGATGTATTTTTATAGTTCTTAAGACATGACACTGATGCCATGAAATGGATTCTGTGGTAAACTAAGATAATATAAAAGGAAATTAGAAATATGTAACATGAAATGCAAACCACAGAGAAAGTATTTGGGTCTGGAGACATCATCTTCAATTCAAATAAACTTATCTGCAATCCATGTGAGAGCAATTAATGCTGGTGTGTGTCAGTTGTCAGTTTGTTTTCACAGCAGTTGTACCCAAACCACCCTGAATCTTTTAAGTACATTTGGATTTCCCCTATCTATTATTTCTCTATAATGCAGACCAATCAAATAGTAAAAATAAAAATAAAACTCCCACCATGAAAGTTGGGCGAGAGTCTTAGAAACTATCCGATAAGAACAGATATGATACCCTGTTGTTTTTTTTCCCACGAAGAACAATCCATCCATTTCTCAGAAGTCCATGAATTACAATACCACAGACAAGAGACCAATAAACAGTAGAAGGATTTGGTTAAGAGGATATATATATGGGACACATCCGTTTAAGTTGGTGGTATGTTTGATAAAGGAGTGTAGCATTGAGTCACAATGACAAATATACTATTTATAGCCGTGGTACTGTCATGCGCAAAGTAGGAATTTTACACAATGTAGGAATAATTCCTACACTGTGCAAGACAAAGCAGGAATTCCTACATTGTGCAAATAAGTTGGAATATCTGAGTCATGAATCAAAGTGTCAGGAACCTTTTTGTCAAAATAAAGTGACAATCAACATTTCCAAAGATGTCACATTTCCATTGCAAAGTACAAGTCAATCAATATTTGTCCTTTAATGCAACAATATCCAATTAAGTAAGCCAAAGGAAGTGTCCGTCATATTTTTAACATACAAAATTTAATATAAAACTGATAAACATTGTAATTATATTGACCGCATCCAGTCATCTCAGTTCTTGATATATCTTAATATTCCTACTTATTTATGCAAATAGGAATACCTACTTTGGGCAATTGCACAATTTAGGAATTCCTACTGGGCCACGATTCCTACTGGGTACAAGACAGTACCACCATATCCGTGATACCATTTTATGTGGTGAATATTAACAAACTGTCAATTTATGTATTCCCATTGATCTGTTGTTGTTGTTTTTTTGTATACAGCTCTTAAAGCAGTGAAAAATATATGTGATACTGTCTTGATAGGTGTATGCTCCATAGAAATGTCAAAACCTCGAACATTCAGACCTTAACTTGCGGCCCAAGTCAAAACAAACGCAGCGAAAATGATGAGAAAATATAACTATCATGTTCAAAAAAAGAAACTGTAAGAATTTTTTTTTTTTCAAAAGACTTTCTTGTTTAATATGTGAATGGTTGAATGATCGCGATCATCAATCTGCCTTTAAGTGTTTGTCTATATGTTTTGTTGCGAAGAGTTTGATCAGATTGTTTGCAGAGTAAATACACGTGCAGGCGGGGGGGGGGGGGGGGGGGGGGGGGGTGTTTGGTCGTGACACACACAGGCCTCTCTCATGTTATGATGATGCCAGACAAGACTGGCAGTGCTTTTTTGCACACGACCGCAGCTAGCATCAGCGACTTCGGAGTAAACAGACACCACACAGTTATCACCACTCTCCCCTACTAAACAGGCAGCAAACTCTACCACAAACCACCAGTGAATTACCACTTGGCTCAGCACACTCTGATGTAAGTTCTTTTTGTTGTTGTTGATTGTTAAAACTTGACATTTTGAGGCTGTATGATTGGAGTAGTGTTAGGTGGAATGAGAAGCAAAGTCAGTGTTTTGAGACCTTCCATCACCTCGCCTCCCCAGCCTTGTTAGCCTTGTGATGTGGGTCCCTGTCATTTATTACTAGGGGGGTGAAGGTTTAAACAAGTGGCTCACGTGTACCATTTGTATGTATGCAGTTGTGATAACGCATTCAGTGAATGTTTCAGTCAGGCAAGTGAATTGGGGGATGATTGCCAAAGTGCAGCAGGCAGCACACTGTTCTTAATACTAAGAGGGATATAAATAGATCGCCGATCAGTTCATGCACTCACAGAGTTAAGTGGATCATTTATTGTCAACCCCCCCCCCCACCCACAAAAAAAAAAAAAAAAGACAGACAAGAAAAATAAAGTCAGCAGTTGATATGGTTGATCAGTGCAGTAGACAGCTGACTTCAGTTATTTATATCAGACTAAAACATGTCTAGCATGTTAGGGAATCTGAGGGAAGTTCAAACCAAAGCTTCCCCAAAATAAAATCTATTTTCTGTTAAGAAGGCAATTAAGCACAGGATCAATCATTGATTAGTGCCATTTTACAGAAATAGAAACAGAAACTAAATTGTGGCTTTCAACACAATACTTTTCTTTCACATAAAGTTTCCTTGTTTGCAGTGCCTTTGCTACAACATAAACATACAACATAAAAGAATATTAATCAACACAAATTTTAAATGCTTAAAGCATGTCCATAAAAACTTGGCAAGACAAATTCAGTACATATCATAGATAAATTCAGTACACAACATAGATAAAGAATATATGCAGATCATCATATTCACATTTCAATATTCTGTAATTCTATCTTTGTGACTCAGTACCCTCCCTGTCTCATGCCCTCATAGCCCCATCAAAAATTGAACATATTGATAACATTGTCTAATATCTGGAGCACAAGGAAGTGCAGGGTGGAGCCATTTATATTGTAGCATTGCATAGGTACTTTGTGTGTTTTTAACAGTTTATGTACTCACTGGTAAAATATAGTTCTGACATACATCTGAATATAAATGAGTTAAATCTTAGAATAATATTAAAATATATGGTCTTCATGAATTGATCTAAGGTTAAAATTGATCAGAAACTCAATAATCCATGCACATTCTTTGAGAAAATTTCTGCCTGATTGGTTAAAACAAGGAAGTAAACTGATTTTGGTTCCATGATTGAACATAGACAGAAACTAGGTGTGTCCAAAACAAGCCCCCAGGGTATTTAAAAAGGAAAAGGCAAAGCAAAAGTATTCTTTTGTGCTTGAAAACAGCATGCATATATAACCATTGTTACATAAATCTTTGCTTTAAAATTGGTCACAAATTACAAATACAAAGTATATACATATAAAACAAACCAAACACAAACACATATTTTGTTCAGACCTTGAACAAATATACCACTCACAGTGTATACTTGTGAATTTCACCTTGGCCACATTCGGGGAATGTTATGCGATGGCCTAGATTGCACTTTCTGTGCCTAAGTTATCTCAAAGACTTCAATGCAACAAGGACATAAACTTCAAGGTGGAGAAGTTTCCTCTATTATATGTACATACATAACACCCCAAGTTACGAGTATTTGACCTCTTTATTTTGGATCCTTAGCTGTCCTGATGACCTTGGGGTTTTCTCATGATCACATCTTGTTTGGGATTTTGAAAATCTGGAGAGAAATGACCGTTTATCTTTACTATTGAAAACATATAAATTTAACACTTTCATTTCCACCATAAATGCAGTTTTATGACCCTCAATATCATCTTTATTATGATGAAAATGATTATCACAAATAAGAACCTAAGATATCAACAGTGGGATTTGCTTGAATAAAATCTGACATACATTTTTAAGTTAAGTAGAGAAAATAGGTTTCTATTAGTTCAGACTACTGACCCAGTTTCATCTTAATGTCATGGATGTAATTTCATCTGCCCTTCCATAATTTTGCACTTGTGAGTAATACATAGTACATACAATATTGATCAACTTTGGGTGGCCCAGATAAAAATCTATTTTCACATTGTTTAGATCCACATATTAGTGTGTTATTATTTCACTTCTACAGCATGAAAAATAATTTTGAAATACATAAAGATAATGGTGAAACAGAATTTTGAAAAGAAATTATGACCTAAACAAAAAATGTGAACTAACATCCCAGATAGATAAGGAAACTTCCCTGGTAAATGGCCAACAACTTGTGTAAGTGTACAATCAACATTGGTATGTAACTAAAAATATCTGAAAAGTGACCAATTACCATTGGTAAGTGACCAATCTCCTCTGGTAAGTGACCTATAACATCACTAGGACATAATCTCCTCTGGTAAGTGACCACTATAACATCACTGGGACATAATCTCCTCTGGTAAGTGACCACTATAACATCACTGGGACATAATCTCCTCTGGTAAGTGACCTATAACATCACTGGGACATAATCTCCTCTGGTAAGTGACCTATAACATCACTGGGACATAATCTCCTCTGGTAAGTGACCTATAACATCACTGGGACATAATCTCCTCTGGTAAGTGACCTATAACATCGCTGGGACATAATCTCCTCTGGTAAGTGACCTATAACATCACTGGGACATAATCTCCTCTGGTAAGTGACCCATAACATCACTGGGACATAATCTCCTCTGGTAAGTGACCTATAACATTACTGGGATATAATCTCCTCTGGTAAGTGACCTATAACATCACTGGGACATTGTAAGTGATAGACTTCTCTGGGGAGGGTCTGAACATTTCTTTTCAGTGATCATATGGCTCAATGGACTCTCACTATGCCCTTGTATGACTGGCTGAATATACCGGTAGATTTGAGATGGCAGTATTTGGCCTTATTTGGTCCCATCAATGCATTAACCAAATAGAAGTTTGAGCCTGACTGATGTATATTTGATAGATTCATTGACCAAGATGATAACATATATGGGAATGATGTCGGCATAATGGGGGTATCACATTTTGTGTTCCTCTCACCTTACACTCAGTTTGCAGGCATATATGTGGTAAAAAATGTCCTACATTTACAATCCATCAAATTCCAGTAAAAAGTTGAACCTGAGTTATTGGCACATAATGATTTCTGGTAATGCGCTTTGTTATTGAGTTCCTTTGTACTCATTGAATAGCCATTGCAAAAGCAAAATGAATTTTTTAATGGCAACCAATCCAATAATGTATTCCCTAATAGGGTTCAGAATCCCTATTTCAATGTACAAAGTATTTTTCATACTGCAGGCCTTGGCCACCAGATCTTCTGTTTGGGCCAGTGAATACTCTGTTGTAGGGGCCCAGTTGGTCAACCATATTTTTGGTCTTTTAGTGAGCAAACTATCTTGATTTTATTCTAATCCAAGATAGATATTTCTCTCATATCATATGCTCTTTATTGTATCATGCATCCTATTATCCTTAGAAACTGACATAAAGAGAAAAATGTTGGTTGGCCAGTCGGGCCACCAGAGCCTAAGAAGTGGTGGCCCGACTGGCCAACCAACATTTTTCTCTTTATGTCAAGCCTGTACTAGACACTAACTTACAATTCCCACACAAAGCATCATTAAAAAGCTGTTTGGCTATTTTCATAAGTTGGACGAAAATAAGTTGATAATGCATTTCCTTGATTATTACTACGATGGTTGCCATGGTTACATCCAGATTGCAAACAGCAATGTACATTATATGGCTTCAGTGACAGTTGTCAAACGTAATGCACAAACACAGCACATGGTTATATCACTTAGACTTATTAACATTATGTCATAATTACCTAATATCTATAATGGAGCCCCACTGGCATAGTTGGTAGAACAAAGAATCTGTGTCTTATTTGGTAAACATTATATTAGTGGAAGACAAGAGGCTGTGGGTTAGATCCCTACTGCCAGTGTTACTTTCACACCGGTTAAAAGGCTTAAAGTGGATCTGAAATGTTCATTGTTGTTGAATGGGTAATAAAAACACCATTTCATAACTTTTACCTAATTCAGAAGTGAGACATGAGACTTTTTCAGCCATATTTGCCTGTGGTGCCAGGGTGAGAACAGGGAATATGAAAAATGTGTCATTTATGATATATTTCTAATATTATTCTTGTGCCGTGACCAACCTTATCTATATAATTTGTCTTTTCACTGCCATTTCAGACACATTTATTCAATTATGTACAGACCAAGATTTTTTTTTTCAATCTAGTACCTGTTGTATATAACCATTCATACATATTGCTGAGCTCCAAAAAAATAGATTCCATCAAATAGTAAATAGGTCAGTCCTGAGTACATGAATGTTAGCTGGCCTCTGAATAACAGAGTCCATATACGCTGTATGCAACCTTCCATGCCTTACTTCACATTGCTGGCCTACATAAAAACAACCACACCTGTTATTTCATTGTATACAGAATTGCAGAATGTAGCTTCAAATAATCAGTTTCGCTTTGCTAGTGTGATACTGATTGCTATTTTTGATTATTGCTTAGAACCCAAAGTATGAAGAAGACTTTCCACCCCTTGTTACATAACATAATATGAATTGTGATAGCCCTATACTCTAGAACTTCACAGTTGCCTAGCAACCAGACCATTGAAAGGTTTACAACATAACAGTGGTAGTATAATACATATCCCAAGCAATCCCCCCCCCCCCCCCCCCCCCCAAATAAACCGTTCTGTCTGTATCATGCACACAAACCAAGTTGGCGACATGGTTGTCATGGCAACAGAAATTGACTAATCACAGCCATTATCTAATCAGAGGAAGGTCCTCAGGAGTGCATGTGTGCAATATCTAAGGTAAATGTCAAACTGTTGTGGCTGTATCATGCACACAAGTAATTTACGCATGCACACAAAAAATGGACCACATTGTTACAAAGACCTGACTAGAAGTGTGTTTATGGTGAAAAAACAGACAGATGGACATATTAATAACATAATGGCCCTGGAATGACCTTCAGCAACGAGAATTACATTCAAATATTAGGGATTGTTGGATATGAAAATTGGACTGCCAATTTCATATTTAGTATATTTATTTTCTCATTAGCAGTTCATTGAAGTTATAAATAAAGATTGATAACACAATATTTGACTGTGCGCAGTATGATGAAGCTTTGCAATGCATGATGGGAATTCTCACCACCTTTATTATAAGAGCAGGATAATCAGCATATTGTGCTTTATGTTCTATTTGCCATATTTATAGTCTCAGTAACATTATAAAACCAGTTTGTGTATTATGCTTGTTTGATAAAGTATAATAAAGAAGACCTGCAGTCATTTTTTTTCAAAGGGCATCTTTGAGTCTCAGTGGCAGAGGTTCAATTCCAGACTGTGCCGAGGTTACGATTTTTCATGTGTGCTGAGGCCGTGCCTGAAGGGGTTAACCTGTTGTCTTTTCAAATGTGTGACTGGGTGGGTTGTCATGTCAAGGACCTGCAAAATGAGAATTCATTGAGCCTGCAATAGATCTCTCACAAGTAGGTCTCATCATGATATGACTGAAATATTGTTGAAAGTGATATAAATCACCAAACTCACGCTTGACAGGCTTGTGTCTGACTTATCAAATAAAATGAAAGGCAAAGGTGTATCTCACAGAGACTGGCTTAAAAAAATTTTTCAAATTCATATAGGGATTAGTCCAGTTTTAGTACTTAGAACGACTCGGAAGAACTTATCCTGTTGACAAATTAATCATGATATTTCACAGGACTTTGTAATTTGGACTCTTTCATTCTTCCTGATATGAGTTGTCATGACTTTACTGTATAATGTGCACTTCCTTTGTAGTTTTGAATGACGTTTGTTTTATGGGCAAATATTATGGGATTTTCCAAAGGTGTGGAGTTGAAAACATCCTCATTCAAGATATTGAAAACATCCTCATTCAAGATATTGAACACGTGTGACTGGCATATATGTAATAGGGATCAAAGACTGGCATATACCGTATTTACTCGTGTATAAGTCGACTCGTGTATAAGACGACCCCCCAAAATTGAGGTTATTTTTCTTGAAAAAAAACAATTTCCGAATATAAGACGAGTTGGTTTTTCAAGAGATATCGGCTCTGCTACCATTCAAGCTTAAGCTGAAGCTTGGCGGTCATTTTAAAAGTGAAACGTAAATATGCTTAAAATATAAGATATTAGCCGTCTTATACACGTGTATATACGGTAAAACGTAAATACGATGTTCGTATTTTCGAAATAACGGATATCACACATAGCGGATCGATTTTGATTGCGTTTTGAATGATAAATAAAGGTATTTACCCAATATTATCACAAATTAAAACGTAATACGATGTACGTGCCGTCCTTTATCTTAGCGTCTGGGTGCCCACGAGACAAAAGTGGAGCGGCCAACATGTCAAATTGAACTTTCATATTCGTAGCTGATCAATTTTAATTGCGTTTTAAATGATAAATAAAGGTATGTACTTAATATTATCACAATTACGTCGAGAATTTCTCCACATCATTGATCTTAGCCTCAAAACAAAGCGTTTTCATTATTTATCATTTGAAATGCAATTAAAATCGATCCACGTGTGAAAGCATTTCTGTCAACAAGGAAGACACGACTCAAAGCAGTGGAAACAAAGACGAAATGCAAAACTGTGAACGCTGACAATTGGAATCAGTGAGAACAAAGTCAAAACAAAGTGTTTCGAAATAATATTGGGTAAATACTTTTATTTATCATTTAAAACGCAATTAAAATCGATCCACGTGTGAAGGCATTTCTGTCAAGAAGGGAAGACACGACTCAACGCAACACGTGGTCGCAATTTTGAAAGGCAGAAGTGACGGGAAGTGGCTCTTGTTTTTAGCGCGAAAACGATTGTTAATATATTGCGCAATAATGGATGGTTTTGTTCTGTTCTCGCCCTGCAAAGCGTATTTTGTGTTTATATTGGGTATATACTTTTATATATCATTTAAAACGCAATACTGCAAAGTCAATGATCACATGACTTGTGAGTCACGTGGCCAATCGATCCGCTTCGTCACGTACATCGTATTTACGTTTTACTTTTACTTCTATGTCTATTAAAATTATTATTTAAATATATTGCACAATTCAATTCTGCCTTTGATGTTTTCCCATTCAGTGGTGTGAAAATTAGTAAAATTTCACTGATACCAATTATCAGCGTTCACAGTTTTGCATTTCGTCATTGTTTCCACTGCTTTGAGTCGTGTCTTCCCGCTTGGACAGAAATGCTTTCACACGTGGCTCGATATTAATTGCGTTTTAAATGGATTGATGGTTTTGTTCTGTTCTCGAACAATTTGTGATAATATTGGGTAAATACCTTTATTTATCATTTAAAACGCAATTCAAATCGATCCACGTGTGAAGGCATTTCTGTCAAGAAGGGAAGACACAACTCAACGCAACACGTGGTCGCAATTTTGAAAGGCGGAAGTGACGGGAAGAGGCTCTTGTTTTTAGCGCGAAAACGATTGTTAACTCGCATTGAAATATTAATATATTGCGCAATAATGGATGGCTTTGTTCTGTTCTCGACCTGCAAAGCGTAATTTGTGATAATATTATGTATATACCTTTATTTATCATTTAAAACGCAATTAAAATCAATCCACGTGTGAAAGCATTTCTGTCAACAAGGGAAGACACGACTCAAAGCAGTGGAGACAATGACGAAAAACTGTGAACGCTGATAAATGGAATCAGTGAGAACAAAGTCAAAACAAAGTGTTTCGAAATAATATTGGGTAAATACCTTTCTTTATCATTTAAAACGCAATTAAAATCAATCTGCCGCGACTGATATTCGTTATTTCGAAAATACGAACATCGTATTTACGTTTTACCGTAATTACTCGAGTATAAGACTGTTAAACCGACCCGCTATGTCCGATATTCGTTATTTCGAAAATAAGAATGTTCGAAATGAAAACTCATAGTGTCGTAATTTTTTGGCGTAAATCCTCGTCCACAGGTTGCTCTCGTGTATAAGACGACCCCCTAAACATTAACTAAGAGTTTTTGGAAAAAAACCTCGTCTTATACACGAGTAAATACGGTATGTAACAGGGATCAAAGCTTGTGACTGGTATATATAATGGGGACCAAAGCTTGCGACTGGCACATGTAATACAGATTAAAAGTTTGTGACTGGTATACGTAATAGGGATCAAAGTTTGTGACTGGCATACATAATAGGGATCAAAGCTTGTGACTGGTATACATAATAGGGATCAAAGCTTGTGACTGGTATACATAATAGGGATCAAAGCTTGTGACTGGCACATATAATTAGGATCAAAGCCCATGACTGACATAAATTATACAGGCTGGAATATATTACTATATGAATATATAACTGCAATGTAATACTGGTACAGTGAAGGGTTTTAAACCTTACCCCACTGACCTCTGAGTGAATATAGCATATACCAGTATGTAAACTGATGTGCATCATTTCTTGTGCGTCACCAGGAGTAAACAGGTTTGTACCAAAGCAAACAGCATGACTCAGGGTTATCTTGATGAATCACATTAAGAATTCATTTCAGTTTTCTGTAATCTCAGCAGTAGTTACCGTTAATCAGCAAAATTACAAATTATGTGGATGAAACGACAAAACTTGTATCAAAACTGTTACTGTCCATCTGACAAGAGGTATAACAATAGTCAAAAGATAATTTATCAAAGGGAAAACAACATAATGATATAAAATGAAGATCATATGTACACTGGGATAATTATGAAAAATAAAAATAATCAATGGAATATATTATCAAGGCTTTATTCAATCTAATTTTTTTATACCATATGACATGATACGTACATTGGTGACTGCTTGTCTTTGGGTTGTATCAATAATTTACCACCAAAGTGTGGACACACGGTGATCCATTCACATTCATCAGGGAAAGGACAATGCCATTATCCAGGGGAATAATACCCTCATAGAAATGGGTCATTCTTCAGAAGATCCATTTCCTATTTTAAAGAAAAGAACATGGTCATTTAGTGGCACACTTAAAACAAGATTATCTCTAAAGATGAATGGTCAACTATGTACAAATATATTTTTAAACACTTAAAGCATTCACGAAATCACAGAGGCAGGAAATAAATATTGTATTTAATTATAGCACGCTTCATTTTTGTGCTAATAGTGCTATATTTAAAATATTAAAATAACTGCATAATATGAATATATACCAGATTCACTGTAATTTTCCAATGTTCTGTTTGGATGCATGAAGAATAAACATGACAGAGGTCAAACAGATCCTATCACTGTGTTTCATAATATATGAAGTCATATATTCATAATATATGAAGTCAGTGAATGTTTTGGACTTATTCTGTATCAAATTCAAATGAAGAGTCACATTTCTAGGTTAAACATGTATGCACTCATGACCCTGTTATCATATCCAGCAAAAGCATTTGGCGACGTGACCTGCTATAAGTCCATCAATGAAGAGCCGGATATGCAGCTCGGGAAAATGGGATTTTTACCTACCAGTACCTAAACCTAGAAACCTATGGTTATTAATCATTTGAGATGGACATTTTCACTTTGTTATGAAATGCTTTGGTTATTGAACATAATGAGAATTGGTTTCATTTGTGACCTATGGGAAATTGACTGATTTGAAATATGAATAGAATATAATAATGACATGATGCAGAAAACTAGGGAAGAGCATGCATTGTGCCAACATGAAAATGTTGTCATGGTAACTGGACAGCAGGTAATGATGACTGGACAGTGGCACACGTACAGGTGATAGTTGCTTCACAATATTAGATTTGCAGCATATCATATCGTAGGCTAACATACGCTGTGTACATTGCCTTGATTCTTATCACAGGTCCCCATTATCACAGGTAGCAGCAGATTACCTGGAAACTTCAGGCCCGTCCTCATTATCCAGTGTCTGTCACAGGTAGTAGCAGATTACCAGGAAACTTCAGGCCCGTCCCCATTATCCAGTGTCTGTCACAGGTAGTAGCAGATTACCAGGAAACTTCAGGCCCGTCCCCATTATCCAGTGTCTGTCACAGGTAGTAGCAGATTACCAGGAAACTTCAGGCCCGTCCCCATTATCCAGTGTCTGTCACAGGTAGTAGCAGATTACATGGAAACTTCAGGCCCATCCCCATTATCCAGTGTCTGTCACAGGTAGTAGCAGATTACCAGGAAACTTCAGGCCCGTCCCCATTATCCAGTGTCTGTCACAGGAAGCAGATTACATGGAAACTTCAGGCCCGTCCCCATTATCCAGTGTCTGTCACAGGTAGCAGATTACATGGAAACTTCAGGCCCGTCCCCATTATCCAGTGTCTGTCACAGGAAGCAGATTACATGGAAACTTCAGGCCCGTCCCCATTATCCAGTGTCTGTCACAGGAAGCAGATTACATGGAAACTTCAGGCCCGTCCCCATTATCCAGTGTCTGTCACAGGTAGTAGCAGATTACCAGGAAACTTCAGGCCCGTCCCCATTATCCAGTGTCTGTCACAGGAAGCAGATTACATGGAAACTTCAGGCCCGTCCCCATTATCCAGTGTCTGTCACAGGTAGTAGCAGATTACATGGAAACTTCAGGCCCGTCCCCATTATCCAGTGTCTGTCACAGGTAGTAGCAGATTACCAGGAAACTTCAGGCCCGTCCCCATTATCCAGTGTCTGTCACAGGTAGTAGCAGATTACCAGGAAACTTCAGGCCCGTCCCCATTATCCAGTGTCTGTCACAGGTAGTAGCAGATTACCAGGAAACTTCAGGCCCGTCCCCATTATCCAGTGTCTGTCACAGGAAGCAGATTACATGGAAACTTCAGGCCCGTCCCCATTATCCAGTGTCTGTCACAGGTAGTAGCAGATTACATGGAAACTTCAGGCCCGTCCTCATTATCCAGTGTCTGTCACAGGTAGTAGCAGATTACCAGGAAACTTCAGGCCCGTCCCCATTATCCAGTGTCTGTCACAGGTAGTAGCAGATTACCAGGAAACTTCAGGCCCGTCCCCATTATCCAGTGTCTGTCACAGGTAGTAGCAGATTACCAGGAAACTTCAGGCCCGTCCCCATTATCCAGTGTCTGTCACAGGTAGTAGCAGATTACATGGAAACTTCAGGCCCATCCCCATTATCCAGTGTCTGTCACAGGTAGTAGCAGATTACCAGGAAACTTCAGGCCCGTCCCCATTATCCAGTGTCTGTCACAGGAAGCAGATTACATGGAAACTTCAGGCCCGTCCCCATTATCCAGTGTCTGTCACAGGAAGCAGATTACATGGAAACTTCAGGCCCGTCCCCATTATCCAGTGTCTGTCACAGGTAGTAGCAGATTACCAGGAAACTTCAGGCCCGTCCCCATTATCCAGTGTCTGTCACAGGAAGCAGATTACATGGAAACTTCAGGCCCGTCCCCATTATCCAGTGTCTGTCACAGGTAGTAGCAGATTACATGGAAACTTCAGGCCCGTCCCCATTATCCAGTGTCTGTCACAGGTAGTAGCAGATTACCTGGAAACTTCAGGCCCGTCCCCATTATCCAGTGTCTGTCACAGGTAGCAGCAGATTACCTGGAAACTTCAGGCCCGTCCCCATTATCCAGTGTCTGTCACAGGTAGTAGCAGATTACCTGGAAACCTCCTGCCTGTCCCCATTATCCAGTGCCTGTCTCAGATAGCAGCAGATTACTTGGCTATTATGGTCATATCACCTGGAAAGGAAAGCTCTCCCCTTCCTAATATTATCCTCTCCTGGCGATTAGCAATACAAAAAAGCTAATTGTAACAGTCACAAAGATAATACAATCAGCAATTTACAATTAACTATTCTTATTAAGATAAAAGTTAATTAGCACCTTATCAAATTATGAATTGTTGTTGATCAGCTCCAACATAATTATAATAAATGTGTTCTATCTACTAAAACTGAATGTCACTTTATTAAACTATAATCTGTGACAAATCAACACTAATTTTCATAAATGGACTATTTATACTAAAATTGGCAAATTAGTCAAGATAAATCAGTCCCAACATAAAATTGATATTTTCTGGAACCATTCACAATCAAGTTTCCTCGTTTTGGCAGCACTTAACATCTCGAGTAATTTATCTTAATTTTATATATTTTGTCTAAAAATATAACAAGACACACTGTGATCCTATCATTAAGACATTGTAGGACAAAAAAATTAATCAAATCTCTGATCTTTTCAAATTGTAGAATTAGACTTTAGTTTGAAACTCACTCCTAGATTGTTTGATATTTGAATGTGAACCTTATTAATAAAATGTGTGTTTTTCTGTACTCAATTCATTATCATTACACAGTTTACATCCCTAATTCTTTATATTAGTGGCTTTCTCAGAGAGTTTATTTGGAAGATATTGGATGTGTATCTTAGACCTGTAATAGATTTGTTGTGTGGGCTCATTTTTCTTTTAGGGTTGTGTATTTAAAGGAAGAGTTGTGATCCTTTGATCGTTTGATGCAATTGTGCACTATTGTGCACAAAGAATTGACTAAACATTATACCTATTCAGTGTTTTTCAGTGTTTTGTCACCCCTCACTCTTATGACAGGTGCAATATACAAGGCAAACTAAAGGTTTGCTATTGTTGTGTGTTCAAGTTGGAAAGCTCTCTGCCAAAAGACCATTGTCAACGGGATTAAATTCTTTGACAAAAAGTTTCAAACAGTATGTAGTCAGTACCCTCCTAACAGGATTCCTGTCAGTTCCTGCCATCAGTACCCTCCTAACAGGATTCCTGTCAGTTCCTGCCATCAGTACCCTCCTAACAGGATTCCTGTCAGTTCCTGCCATCAGTACCCTCCTAACAGGATTCCTGTCAGTTCCTGCCATCAGTACCCTCCTAACAGGATTCCTGTCAGTTCCCGCCATCAGTACCCTCCTAACAGGATTCCTGTCAGTTCCTGCCATCAGTACCCTCCTAACAGGATTCCTGTCAGTTCCCGCCATCAGTACCCTCCTAACAGGATTCCTGTCAGTTCCAGCCATCAGTACCCTCCTAACAGGATTCCTGTCAGTTCCCGCCATCAGTACCCTCCTAACAGGATTCCTGTCAGTTCCTGCCATCAGTACCCTCCTAACAGGAGTCCTGTCAGTTCCTGCCATCATTGGACTCAAGTTATACCTGTACTCATAAAAACCAGACAGTGGACTGATTGGTGAATAATAAATGAACATTAATACAGATCCCATTTTGTATTGATAGAGCTCTGTACTGATTGTTCAGCATCAAGGCCAGAAACCTGATCACAATTTATGACCTGATGTTGGACAATTCTGAATGGATAATATTTTGGTGGGCAAAATGAGTATTTCTGACTCTAGAAATTCCAATTTTCAAATGATATCAAGTCTATGGCAATGACAGCAGAGGGAGTGAGAAGATTGAATAACCAACATAACTACTCATGTAATACAGAGTATATAGTCTATGGCACTGACAGCAGAGGAAGTGAGAAGATTGAATAACTAACATAACTATTTATGTAATACAGAGTATATAGTCTATGGCACTGACAGCAGAGGAAGTGAGAAGATTGAATAACTAACATAACTACTTATGTAATACAGAGTATATAGTCTATGGCAATGACAGCAGAGGAAGTGAGAAGATTGAATAACTAACATAACTACTTATGTAATACAGAGTATATAGTCTATGGCAGCAGAGGAAGTGAGAAGATTGAATAACTAACATAACTACTTTTGTAATACAGAGTATATAGTCTATGGCAATGACAGTAGAGGAAGTGAGAAGATTGAATAACTAACATAACTACTTATGTAATACAGAGTATATAGTCTATGGCACTGACAGCAGAGGAAGTGAGAAGATTGAATAACTAACATAACTACTTATGTAATACAGAGTATATAGTCTATGGCACTGACAGCAGAGGAAGTGAGAAGATTGAATAACTAACATAACTACTTATGTAATACAGAGTATATAGTCTATGGCAATGACAGCAGAGGAAGTGAGAAGATTGAATAACTAACATAACTACTTTTGTAATACAGAGTATATAGTCTATGGCAATGACAGTAGAGGAAGTGAGAAGATTGAATAACTAACATAACTACTTATGTAATACAGAGTATATAGTCTATGGCACTGACAGCAGAGGAAGTGAGAAGATTGAATAACTAACATAACTACTTATGTAATACAGAGTATATAGTCTATGGCACTGACAGCAGAGGAAGTGAGAAGATTGAATAACTAACATAACTACTTATGTAATACAGAGTATATAGTCTATGGCAATGACAGCAGAGGAAGTGAGAAGATTGAATAACTAACATAACTACTTTTGTAATACAGAGTATATAGTCTATGGCAATGACAGCAGAGGAAGTGAGAAGATTGAATAACTAACATAACTTCCTATGTAATACAGAGTATATAGTCTATGACAATGACAGCAGAGGAAGTGAGAAGATTGAATAACTAACATAACTTCCTATGTAATACAGAGTATATAGTCTATGACAATGACAGCAGAGGAAGTGAGAAGATTGAATAACTAACATAACTTCCTATGTAATACAGAGTATATAGTCTATGGCAATGACAGCAGAGGAAGTGAGAAGATTGAATAACTAACATAACTACTTATGTAATACAGAGTATATAGTCTATGGCAATGACAGCAGAGGAAGTGAGAAGATTGAATAACTAACATAACTTCCTATGTAATACAGATTATATAGTCTATGGCAATGACAGCAGAGGAAGTGAGAAGATTGAATAACTAACATAACTACTTATGTAATACAGAGTATATAGTCTATGGCAATGGCAGCAGAAGAAGTGAGAAGATTGAATAACTAACATAACTACTTTTGTAATACAGAGTATATAGTCTATGGCAATGACAGCAGAGGAAGTGAGAAGATTGAATAACTAACATAACTGCTTATGTAATACAGAGTATATAGTCTATGGCAATGACAGCAGAAGAAGTGAGAAGATTGAATAACTAACATAACTACTTGTAATACAGAGTATATAGTCTATGGCAATGACAGCAGAGGAAGTGAGAAGATTGAATAACTAACATAACTACTTATGTAATACAGAGTATATAGTCTATGGCAATGACAGCAGAGGAAGTGAGAAGATTGAATAACTAACATAACTACTTATGTAATACAGCGTATATAGTCAGGGGAAAGGTTAGAAATGTAGCACGATGATGGGTCCTTCTTTTTCAAGTTTTCTGTCATATTGGCAATTACTCAGCCTAGATTTGATGAGTAAAGTCTCTTCAGTGGTTTTTAATCAAGATGCACACCGGTTTGCTGTGACAAATGTGTTGACTTCTTCAGTGTTTTCTCAGTGTTTTGTCTTTGTACATATTTTGAGGTTTATTTGTACGTGGTCAGTGGAGATACCGGTTGTCTTATTTGGTTGAATGTTTCCATAACCAACAACCACACACTGAACTGAATGCATCAGTGTACCAAGTCCAGATTGTCTTTCAGAAAAGCTGACCTAGATATGGGAAGCCAGACACTGTTCAAATATGCAAGCTGCTGAACAAGGCTAGTGTGGTGCAGTGAAACTCATATACTCTTGATTTCTTTAAATTTATTTTATTCTTTCATGGGGTTGGGATTAAGGGGAATTGTAGATTGAATTCACATAAAAGCAGCATTATTCTGAATTATAACCCAACCTGGAGTCTTATTTTAGCAGTACTATCATAATCTGCTTTCTCTGAAATGCCTCCAGAGGCCACATCCTAATGCTAACTATGGTGTGAAAAAGTCTAAGAATATCGGAAAGTGTGTTTTTGAATATCGGGGATGAAGCTCAGCAGCATTGTTTGATGACACTGGGCCACTGCTTTTTATTATTCTCTTTTTTAACCCACAGCCCTTAGGGTGACTGGGATATTGTCATTAATTGCAACAGGCAGGCAACAAATGCATTATGTGTCTGGGTAATTTTTTAGCAAAGTTCTGTGAATAGAAGTATTTCATATTTGGTATCGTAGACTAGTGAATGTGTATTACAGTACATTGGTATACGGTATAGTATTAACAAGAAAGTCTTTTTTTAAAAAAAGAATTTGTATACAGTTTCCTTTTTGAAAATAATATTTATATTTTCTCATCATTTTGAAGTTGCCGTAAATGTAGAGTACAGTGACTGGCAACTGTCTGAAACTGGCAGTTGAAACTCAGACATTTTTAACACAGTCAAACATATAGCATACCTTTCTTTTGTGCATAAAGTTACTAATTTTCATATATTCTACATTTGCAGAAAAATATTCAAATTCTATGTTTATTTATGCAGTTGAGGTGTCCGCCAGTCTGTGACACTGACAGGCAGGTTTGTGATCTGCAGGCCCCTCAGAAGTACATATCGCTCCAAAATTCTGTGTTATAATACCCACCACTAATTGCACTTGAGCTGAATGTTGTGTCTCGCATGTCATCTTGTAATTCCACTGTCTTTCAAAATGTTCAATGTGTTTATTTGTTTTCATGCACAAGAGAAAGTCCCAACCACTCTCTTAGCATGCTTAGTATTAACCTATATAAAAGTAAGTGATATCGCCCTGGCTGCCTGTGGTGGAGGTCGAGACATGTGTGACCTTCCCAAACCTTAACCCTGTATCTGCCCCTGTATCTGCCCCCCTGAAGTGTTGAAATTCAAAACTACTATAAATTTGTCACATGTACACTGTCACAACACTGCAACCAGGGGCAATCCAGGATTTTTTAAGCTGGGGGATGAAGTGGCTCCAGTCCCATAAAGTAAGCGGCTCCAGTCCCATAAAGTAAGGGGCTCCAGTCCCATAAAGTAAGGGGCTCCAGTCCCATAAAGTAAGGGGCTCCAGTCCCATAAAGTAAGGGGCTCCAGTCCCATAAAGTAAGGGGCTCCAGTCCCATAAAGTAAGGGGCTCCAGTCCCATAAAGTAAGGGGCTCCAGTCCCATAAAGTATGGGGCTCCAGTCCCATAAAGTATGGGGCTCCAGTCCCATAAAGTAAGGGGCTCCAGTCCCATAAAGTAAGGGGCTCCAGTCCCATAAAGTAAGGGGCTCCAGTCCCATAAAGTAAGGGGCTCCAGTCCCATAAAGTAAGGGGCTCCAGTCCCATAAAGTAAGGGGCTCCAGTTCCCAAAAGCTCCCTAGCCACAGACCCCTCCTGGATCTGCCACTGGCTACACATGTGGGTTGTGTGACGAAAAATATTTACACATTGTTCCTTGTCACCTCCGTTCACTTATAGTATACTAGGTCTCTCAGAACAGAGCCTTTCTTATAACATAGACTTCATTCTTGGCCTTAGGCCCTGTATACACAAAAATAGGTACCGGTATGCAACATCCTGTTAAATTGACCATTTGTTTGACCTTGCTGCAATGACCTTTAACTTTGACAAATTTGTACAGGCTATTTTGTAGAAACAATATCCATTTGGCATATAAGATAATGTTAAGGATAATCTAATGGCACATCTTGACCTTTGGTATAACCTAGCTTTGAAATTTTATGGGAATTTATTTCACACAAATTAGATGCTGAGCTTGTTGCCCTCTCATAAAATTTCAGAATTAAATTTTTACAAAATGTTATGTTAAGTCAGAGACATGAGTTGAATCTTTGATCTTTGGGTTGCTTGTTACATGGAGTGATTTGATATCAATATATTTTTGACGGGATTATCCTCTGATGTTCTGGTTGTTAGGCAACTGTAGGTGGTACAGTCATCAGAGGCCACGGGCCGTGGCGCAGTTGGTTAGAGCGCCAGCTTATTAGCACCAGTTCCTCTGTGGTGATCCAAAGGTCGTGGGTTCGAACCCCGGCCGTGCCGGGATTGAATTCATGATACAATTTCCTACATGAGCTGAGGACCGTGCCTAAAGGGTTAACCCGTTGTCCTTGTAAATCTGTGACCGGGTGAGTTGTCATGTCAAGGACCTGCGACATGACAATTCAGTGAGGCAGCACTATATCTGCTACAAGTAGGTCTCATCACGAAATGACTGAAATACTGTTGAAAGTGATGTAAAACCCCAAACAAACAAACAAACAAACAGTCATCAGTAATGGACAAGGCAGACTACAGTGTTGTTGCTGCTACTCTCCAGAGCTGCTCATGTTTGTATCAGACAGGCAGTAGATGACTGACCTACTGACTTACTTTTGAATTGTAAATGATAAAAATAGCATCTATATATATATCAAAAGTAAGTCAGTAGGTCAGTCTTATATATATTTGATCTGAGATGATGTTCACATGTATCCTATTTATATTTATGTTGTTTATGTTTCAGAATGGCGGATCAAAAATTTGCGGAGGGCACCGCTCCACCACCGGCATATCCAGGACCTCCCCAGGGCCAGTATCCACCACCCCAAGGCCAGTATCCACCACCTCAGGGCCAGTACCCTCCACCCCAGGGCCAGTACCCACCACCTCAGGGCCAGTACCCACCACCCCAGGGCCAGTACCCACCACCCCAAGGCCAGTACCCACCACCCCAAGGCCAGTACCCACCACCCCAAGGCCAGTATCCAGCCCAGCCAGCAGGTGCTGTGGTCGTCACCCAGCCCGCTAGCACAACAGTTGTTTTAACAGGAAATGTCTGCGGAAACTGCAGGGTGAGTAGACCAAACTTCAGAGTGAGAGGATTAAACTGCACATTCTGTCATTTAAGTAATCCTAGTAATCTTAGCAGCAAATTTAGTTATTAAAACTGTAGGGTGAGCAATCCTAACTGCTGATGTAATAGTTTAAACAATACAAATTAAGGTCTGCAAACTACAGGGGATGAAACCCGAACCTTTGCCTTAGTATTCTTACAAGGCAAGTACTTCTAACTGCAATGCAAAAAATCATTGCAGGATAAACAAGACCAGCCATCCATTTTCAAAATAGGATATTAATTAATAAATTTATGATATGAATCAAATACAGAATACCTGAATGGTTAAAGTTAAGGATTAATGTATCTGATTTCTGGTTGCCTGGCAGGTCCTTGATGAAGCAAGGTAAACAAAACCCACATTCATAAGGTCAGCGAGTAGCAACTGTAGGCAAAATCCTTTAGTTTGTCAGGACCTAATATTGAAAACCCAATATTTCACTTCTTCCAAATTAAGATGTTATGATTCTATTACTGCCCAAACCGTTAGTTGCAGTTTAATGGGTGGTAAACAGATAGTTCTGATAGTTCATATGCGCTGGTGGTTTAAAAATTCGGGTCTTGAATTCAAACCTGAGGTTTTGAGTTTCACATGGGGTTCGATACCAGGGATGGGTTTTAAATCTAGGGGTTATGTGCTATTATCTGGGGGTTTCTCAGTTTCGTATCAGGGTCTTGCTTCATATCTTGGGGTGTTTATGTCCGATATCCGTTATTTCGAAAATATGAACATCGTATTTACATTTTACTGTATATACTCTTGTATAAGACCGTTAAGATCTTGTATCGTAAGCATATTTACATTTCACTTTTAATATGGCCGCCAAGCGTCAGCTGAAGCTTGAATGGTAGCAGAGCCCATTTCTCGAGAAAAAACACCTCGTCTTATATTCGGAAATTGGTCTTTTCAAGCAAAATAACCTCAATTTTGGGGGTTCGTCTTATACACGAGTCGTCTTATACACGAGTAAATACGGTAAAAAAAATCTTGGGGCTTTTAGGACAATTTAGGGTCTTGAGTTCTATCCCGGTCTCCAGAGTTTCCAGGAATCTATAAATATCCAGAGTGTTACATCCAGAGAATGTTCAAATTCACTCAAAAGTCCTGAGATTAAAATGGAAAAATAACTCATTTTAGAAAATTTGGTTGCTTGGTAGATCAAGAGATGTAGAAAACAAACATATTATCCAATGGAATAATATACATACTAAGCTATGGAATAATGATGTGATGATGTTTGCAGGTTGGCGTGATCCAGGAAGACTTCACAGTGTGTGGGATCATACTCGCTATCTGCTTCTTCCCTCTAGGAGTTTTGTGTTGTTGGTTAATGAGAGAGCGCAAATGTACCAACTGTGGCAGAACATATTAAGGAAAAAACGAAAGATGAAAATTAATGCAAAATTTAAAACACTACACATAGGAAGAAAAAATGCCTTATAAAACGAAAAAGAAACTTTTATCTTGACAAATATATCGGCCACTTACAGTGCTTTGTGTTTATGTCATGTTCTGTCACATATTACTGTATCTATATCCTGCATTCAGCACGGACAGTTATCTTATGCTACAGCCCTTTAAAGTGCAAAAACACATTCTGAGAAGAACTTGGAGTAGAAAGCACTCCATATTTGAATATACAAGACAAGATTCATAGATATACCTTCTAGAAATGATATGAAACAGTGACACAAGGCCTCTCTCAGGTCCTCCATATGGGAAGTACAAGACATAGGCCTCTTTTGTAGGAAATATACAAGACAGAGGCACATGCCCTCTTTCTGGGAATATCATAAGACAGAGGCACATGCCCTACTTCTGGGAATATCATAAGACAGAGGCACATGCCCTACTTCTGGGAATATCATAAGACAGAGGCACATGCCCTACTTCTGGGAATATCATAAGACGGAGGTTCAGGCCTTCTTTCTGGGAAGTACACGAGAGGGAGGTTCAGGCCTTCTTTCTGGGAAGTACACGAGAGAGAGGTTGAGGCCTTCTTTCTGGGAAGTACACGAGGCATATGGCAGTGTTCATTGAATGCAGATGATTGTTTCTAGTGCAACTGCAAATCACTTTATAGGCATAACAATGCACACACAGTCCAGCCAAGGCACCCGGTGAATCATCAAGGTCCACATGAAAAGCATTCAGGGTTTACCACTAGCTTTATAAACACTGTGATCAGTTAACATTTTATTGTGCTGTTTGTTATCAAATTTGAACCACATCAAAGAGTGACCCCAAATCTCCATTTTCTATTTGAAATAGGACTTTCTCAGATTTCTTGATTAGTATAACATCTCTTCCACTCAAAACTGTACAGTATCTGTACTAATGTAAAGTAACTTTACTGAATATATACAGATGTAGATTGACTATTATGTATAGTATGTTTACGAAAGAGGACTGTGAGAATTCCATTACTGAGTATGTATAGTATCTTTACTAAGGAGGGCTGTACAGCATTTATTATTAAGGAGAGATATATCCAGTATTTACCACTGAGTAGGATCAATATGACTGAAGTATAACATCTGTACTAATTAATACTGGATATATCTGTACTACAAGGTTTGGTACATTTTATATAGTATTTTTGTGATTATTTTAGAAAGGATACTCATTTGCTGTACAGGACAGATGGCAGTCCTTGAGTTCTGCTTATTTCTTGTGTGAACTCCATTAATGTTTCATCACAAATATCTAAGAGATAGAGTGTACAATGTTTCTTAATGTAACTTCTCGTCTTAACCCTTGAAATAAATATAATTACCAGTCTGTCCTTCAGGTGATATACAATGAAGTAAGTGGCCCAACAATAAATCAACTCTTCTATATGGCATTAGCAAAGCACAATGTCTCCTCATGATTTTATTTGTTAATGTTATTTTACATTTTGTAACAAATATTTTAACAAAGGATTATTCTATTTTAATATGGATATTGTGCCTTAATTATTTTAATGTATTTCATAGATCTGACTTCATATTGAACATGGAAATGACATTATTTTTATACACAAAATGAAGGTGATACAAGGTGTCATTCAAACTTGGTTAGAACTTGTAAAATATTTTAAGATGTTTTGCAAACTATATATGTTTTTAAATATTGTTCAATTATAAGGTATGATATATGTGTAGCAAAAAAACAAATTGTCAAATATGAATGTAAACAAATAAAAAAGAGTCTTAAATTGTTGTTTTGCTGTTCTTTAGAGCATTAATTTTTGGTTTGGGTGGATGAATTAGATACCGATTAAACTTATAAAATGAAATCTCCAAAACAAACCTCTCAACAAAATAAGTAGGTAAAGAAACCATATTTGTGCTACTTGATCCAAAGATCCTTCAAACTTAAGTCAATAAAACAGACCTTGGCAATGTCTCTGTAACAGTTAAATAATTGAAGATTACCCTGCCAACTTTACAACAAATATAGAAAAAGAGGATTTTTCCATATCCAAATGAAGGAAAAACACAGGGATTATATTGGAAAGTTTCATGACAAATGGCAAACATACAATGATGGCCAATAGCATATCACTTGCCTTTTGGCAATTTAATAAAAAGATTAAAGTATTAGGAAATTATTATAATTATTCCTATGGCTGTTCTATTGACATTAAACTTAAGGTAGAAAAACTGTGCTTCTCAACCAGTTTTTTTTTGGGGGGGGGGGGGGAACATTTTGTTGGTAAGTGACATCTTAAAATCCTAGAATATATCTCCAATCATGGGTCACAAAAGTGGGATTCAGGTAAGCCAGACTGATGGCCATTACAACACAATGAGTGGACATATTGGCCTCCATATAACAGGTCAAGATCATTTGACATATGTTTCCCTATCATATATTTCAGGTTGAAAGTCCAACATTTTATATATATTATAAATATGTAAACTTGAACACAGAAGTTTGAAAATGTATGTATCCGTCTACATGTTTCTCTTGTTTATCATACCAAATATATCATAACAGAGTTAACATCACAAAGATATTTAAAACAACATAAATACAGGCAATTATCAAGATGTGGATGAGTCTGGCTTCTTCAGCAAGCGGAGCTGCCATTTGAGCTGTTTGTTGACAGTAGGGGGCACTGCGATAATGGGGTCAAGCTTTTCCCCGGTGCTTGGGGTCTGTCCCTGCTGCATGGCCTGGGCTATCTGGTTAGCTGTAGACTCCGGACCAAGAATCTGAAATGACACAAAACAATACATTCTTGAATCGATTGTTCCTCTGTTAGAGAGATGACAAACAAATGATTTTGATTGATTTCAACATATTCTTGCCCAGCAATCTATGATGCCCAACTTGTAATATTTGTTGCCAGAATAAATACAGATTATTATGACTGAATTATTTGTGTTTTGTCTATACTGTACTGCAGACATTTTGGAGGTACTGAGCCTCACTTTGAAGGTATGGAGCCTCATTCTGAATGGGGGGGGGGATGATATTTTAAGTTGATATATTGCATGGATGTCTCAGCATTTCACTTGTTCCATCCAATGTGGATAAAGGATGTAATGATTTATTTAATACCACTTGATCTGCTCTGCTCTCTGTGTTAACTTTCAAACTAGGTCAAGATCCATTATCTCTACACAGAAGACAATACTCAATAAATATCTTTCTAGGACCATTTATTCTTCTTCACAACTAGTTGGTTTTCTTCTTACCTTTAAAATTATTGCTCTAATTTGTTGAAAATTGCCCACAACTTTTGAGGTTATTATAGTACTGGGCAAGGTGCAATAAATGTCGACCTTTCTTTGAACTTTCAAACTATTTTAATCAAGGTGCTATTGATAATGCCTTACCGGTGTAGCTGTGGGGTTGTTTTGGTCTGGGTCCCAGATATCTGGTACTGACTTGTCTATGAGAGTCTCAAGGTCAGCCATCTTGTTCTGTAGCTCCTCCGCTTGCTCATCATAGTGAAACAACACCAACGTCTTCAATAGTGACGATAACTCAACTGCAACCAATATATACTCTTGTATAAAATACTTCCAATAATTCAATATTCAGATATTCAATATTTTGGAAGTATACAATAATACAATTAATAGCTCCACCTGGTCTGTGCCATTATGAATCTGACCAGTGTCTGGTCTGTGTCATTATGCATCTGATTAGTGTCAGATCTGTGCCATTATTCATCTGATCAGTGTCTGGTCTGTGCGATTATTCATCTGGTCAGTGTCTGGTCTGTGCCATTATGCATCTAATCAGTGTCTGGTCTGTGCCATTATGCATCTGATTAGTGTCAGATCTGTGCCATTATTCATCTGGTCAGTGTCAGATCTGTGCCATTATTCATCTGGTCAGTGTCTGGTCTGTGCCATTATTCATCTGATCAGTGTCAGGTCTGTGTCATTATGCATCTGATCAGTGTCAGGTCTGTGTCATTATGCATCTGATCAGTGTCAGGTCTGTGCCATTATGCATCTGATCAGTGTTTGGTCTGTGCCATTATGCATCTGATCAGTGTTTGGTCTGTGCCATTATGCATCTGACCAGTGTCTGGTCTGTGCCATTATGCATCTGGTCAGTGTCTGGTATGTGCCATTATGCATCTAATCAGTGTCTGGTCTGTGCCATTATGCATCTGACCAGTGTCTGGTCTGTGCCATTATGCATCTGGTCAGTGTCTGGTATGTGCCATTATGCATCTGGTCAGTGTCTGGTCCGTGCCATTATGCATCTGACCAGTGTCTGGTCTGTGCCATTATGCATCTGGTCAGTGTCTGGTATGTGCCATTATGCATCTGATCAGTGTCAGGTCTGTGCCATTATGCATCTGACCAGTGTCTGGTCTGTGTCACTATGCATCTGGTCAGTGTCTGGTCTGTGTCATTATGCATCTAGCCAGTGTTGGGTCTGTGCCATTATGCATCTGATCAGTGTTTGGTCTGTGCCATTATGCATCTGATCAGTGTTTGGTCTGTGCCATTATGCATTTGATCAGTGTCTGGTCTGTGCCATTATGCATCTGACCAGTGTCAGGTCTGTGCCATTATGCATCTGATCAGTGTCAGGTCTGTGCCATTATGCATCTGGTCAGTGTCTGGTCTGTGCCATTATGCATCTGGTCAGTGTCAGGTCTGTGCCATTATGCATCTGGTCAGTGTCTGGTCTGTGCCATTATGCATCTGATCAGTGTCAGGTCTGTGCCATTATGCATCTGGTCAGTGTCAGGTCTGTGCCATTATGCATCTGGTCAGTGTCTGGTCTGTGCCATGAGGTGTCTCACATATTTTAGTGGATCAGACAAAACATTATATAGAGCAAAAGACACAGTAAAGCTTTAGCAAAATAAAAGTTGGAAGGGCATAAAAGTGCATACAATATTCTGACTTATCAAGATCCCAGAACAAAAGTCAAGGAAAGTGTTACATATTTTGGCTATAACAATGCCTACTTGTTTTAGTTGTTTCGACTTCTGTGATGATTTTAGACATGGCTTCTATGAGCGCCAGATCCTCATTACGACTTCCCTCCTTCAAACTCCACTTTCTCCGCTCTGCCTTCCTCTTTGACTTCCTGGATGAACTGAATATATAAGAATCAAACATCATTCCCAATTTCTCTAATAAACTGTTGATTTATTGAAACTGACAAAAATAGTATAAGCTTGTTTTTTTCTTTGTTTTACTCTCATGCAGTGTCCACATGTTTGTCTTAATGTCTAGAATTGTCATTAAAATAACAGGATTAAATAGTGTAGTTAGTGGCAAATGTGAGGCACTATTCTATAGGAGTTTGTAGATGCAGAGCATGTCACACTACACATAGAAGCACAGCTTTATGGTGTTGCTTGTGTTTAGTTATGAGTATACGTACCCTGACACTTTACTGTAGACAGAGGAGCGCTGACTGCTAGTGGTGGAGTATTTGGATCGGGTGGACTCCGACCTGACAGACTCTCCCGTGGCACTGCTGGTGTCGGAGAACAAATCAGCATCAGCGTCATTGTATGCACCACCGCCCTCTGTCAACAACATGAATAACAACTGTTGAACCAAATTTATAAAATCTTAATGTACGTCACACTGAACAAGCAGATTTAAACTTAGTTTAATATATATTGAATTAACTATTCAGTATAAAGGTTGACCAGCACTTATTTATCTGAGTGATAAAAAGGTTATGTTTTATATAACACTGATACCAGACAATGCTTAATAGCATATGACTAGGATTCGAACCACGAATCTCTGGGTCTCAAGGCAAACATCTACCGATTGAGCTATATTGGCCAGATGGCTATCATACCTAGGAACTCTATCCTGGCCTTCTCCTTCTCATCTCTGACCACACTCAGCCTTGCCTTGTATTTCTCAAACTGCCCCCTGGTGGTGTCGAGGTTCGCTATCTGAGAGGTGACCACCTCCTGCAGGGCTGGCTTCAGGTTGGTCTCTATGAAGTCTGTTCTGTTGTGCTGATACATCTGTGTGAACGAAGCCATGAATCAGTTCTTAGGGATTTAATACTGATTTTACATGTGTTATAATGAGTATTATTCCACAATTCTGAATTTTAATGATTTAATATCTTTAGTGAAAAAAATAATTTGATGAAAATTTTTTTTTTTTTTAATTACCCCCACCCCCTACTGTACTATTTCCCAATTTAGAAAATAAGAAACGTTTATTTTGTTGTTTTTTTTTTTTTACTAATTATCACCTTGTCTAGATCAAAAGACCTACCAGTTTGGTTACCTTGATGTAGCCTAATAACCCATAAACTTGAATACATTGTCCAAACCAACCAATCTGATGCTTGTTTCTGCATTGCTCAAGAGATGCCCATACATCCCATTCAGAACCTTATGAGTGACCAACAATACTGGACCGAAAGGGTAAAGCAATGGTGTCTATTTAATCCCTTACCTCCTCCCAATCTGAATGTCTTGTCTAGACTTAATGACCTACCAGTCGGATTGCTTCATCCCATAATGATCCATCAATCAACATCACAATGGCCTCCTCAATATCCTGCAATGGCAAACACACTACATTAAGTGACCATTTCATGAGAATAATATTTTGTTTTCTCTTGTTCAAATAATGGCATTTAAACTTGCCTGTTTCTACATCAATATTTCAACAGTTTTAAACATGGCAATCAAAAATGTTACATCTTTATGCCACTCATGGAAACTACATACCATAATAAAGAATATCAAAGAAATATAAAAGTCTTAAATATATAAATTATCAAAATGAAGCAGTACAATTTCCGGACAATAAGGTGTATGTGTGGTACTGATTGAGGACAATACAGTGTGTGTATTGTCCTAATTGTGAACAAGGGTGTAGGTGTGGGACTAATTATGGAATTATTTGAGGACAATGGAGTGCAAGCATGGAATTATTTGAGGACAATGGAGTGCAGGCATGGAATTATTTGAGGACAATGGAGTGCAGGCATGGAATTATTTGAGGACAATGGAGTGCAGGCACGGAAGTATTTGAGGACAATGGAGTGCAAGCATGGAATTATTTGAGGACAATGGAGTGCAGGCATGGAATTATTTGAGGACAATGGAGTGCAGGCATGGAATTATTTGAGGACAATGGAGTGCAAGCATGGAATTATTTGAGGACAATGGAGTGCAGGCACGGAAGTATTTGAGGACAATGGAGTGCAAGCATGGAATTATTTGAGGACAATGGAGTGCAGGCACGGAAGTATTTGAGGACAATGGAGTGCAAGCATGGAATTATTTGAGGACAATGGAGTGCAGGCATGGAATTATTTGAGGACAATGGAGTGCAGGCATGGAATTATTTGAGGACAATGGAGTGCAGGCATGGAATTATTTGAGGACAATGGAGTGCAGGCACGGAAGTATTTGAGGACAATGGAGTGCAGGCATGGAACTATTTGAGGACAATGGAGTGCAGGCACGGAAGTATTTGAGGACAATGGAGTGCAGGCATGGAACTATTTGAGGACAATGGAGTGCAGGCATAGAACTATTTGAGGACAATGGAGTGCAGGCATGGCAGTATTTGAGGACAATGGAGTGTAGGCTAGTTCTATATCACTGACCTCTGCATATTCCCTCAGCACTATGGCAGCATCCCCATGTCTCCTCACCTCTGCCAGCTTACCTTAAAATAGTTACAATATGGTTAAAATGTACAATACCACAGGAGAATATGACTGGAGTGGCAAGAAAGATTGAAGTATATGTAACAATGGGTTGCGACACACCTTACCCTGTGACCCAGATTTAAGTGAACACAAGCCTATGACAAGGGGCTGAAGTGCCCCTGCCTGTTACCATGAATTAAGGTACCCTTACACTGTTCTTGGAAGTGCCCAAAATTTGAGTATACTTACCAGCCAGTGAGCGAGCCAGCTGTGCCTGCTGTTTTGGTGAGTGTCTGAGGTATACTTACCAGCCAGTGAGCAAGCCAGCTGTGCCTGCTGTCCTGGTGAGTGTCTGAGGTATACTTACCAGCCAGTGAGCGAGCCAGCTGTGCCTGCTGTTCTGGGGAGTGTCTGAGGTATACTTACCAGCCAGTGAGCGAGCCAGCTGTGCCTGCTGTTCTGGGGAGTGTCTGAGGTATACTTACCAGCCAGTGAGGGAGCCAGCTGTGCCTGCTGTTCTGGGGAGTGTCTGAGGTATACTTACCAGCCAGTGAGCGAGCCAGCTGTGCCTGCTGTTCTGGGGAGTGCCCGAGCCTGGATGCTGTGACCATGGCTTGCTGCCAGTTGAGGCTCTCCACGTAGGCATCATGTGCCATCTGCCACTCGCCAGCCTTACTGTACATTACCCCAGCCTCCTCATGGTACCGCCTCTCTGACAGGTAGTCACCAAATGACACCGCAACATCCTGATAAAAAAAATAATTGAGACGTTATGATATAATAGGTGTTAACAAAAGAACAATGTTTTGGTGCGCACTGTTGGACACAAAAACATGACACCAGACAATAAAAAAGAAGTCTATATCTTTTGTGACAAACAGATTTCATTTTAGGATATCCATATTTGACTTAACCTCAAGATGTTACAATATTATGATCTTGCATCAATTTATTTTTAGAGATATACCATATACATATGCGTTATTTCTTTTCCCATTGAGGGAGCCTACCTGATATTGTTGTGAGTCCACTGGGAAGAGTTTGAGGGCCTCACTATACAGTCTGTGGTCCTTGACTAAGCTCACACACTCACTGAAATGCTCGGCTCCTGTAACACAGTCACATCCACATTGACAAGTTAGTACAGCAGATGGGTGGGTCTAGTTCTGGGGTTTCTTGATTCGTCCAGTGTCATTATTCAATTTTCCAGATGATTTAACTTGGATTTTTTTTTAATTTCTGTTTGGGAGAGAGAACTTACCACATTTACTGATGTGGTGCAGGGCCTTGGTGTAGCGCTTTAGATGCTTGTCTATATTGTACCTCTGGTAGTTTGTCTCCATCCGCCGAAGGTTGTTTAAAAAGGGTAGATATTCTTTAGGGTCCTAAACAAAAAGCCATCAAATCATACATCGCAAACATACAATGCACCACTAACTGCACAACAAAAATCAAACCTATCTCTTAGAGGGAGGCTTTAACTGCCAGTGGAGTTTGAAAAACATTTTTATGTCATTTTGAAATTAAATCCAAAACTGAAGGTTTGAGGGCAATGTAACCCATACTATTTCAACAGTTGATGTCAACATTTTTACAATAGTTCTTACTAGTAATTGTTAAGATTTGATCAGATAGATATAAAGGAGTTCTCTGATGAATTTGTGGTACATTTCATTTTGGGAAACTCACTTTTTGTGATTTTTCTGCAACCATAATAACTAGGTCAAAGTCGTAAGTTCCGAGAGCGACATCATAGAGCTCGTTGACATCCACCAGGAAGAGGAGAAACTTGAGAGCTTCTTCCGCATCCATACTGTTGTCCCCACAATCTGCAACATACAAATACATGAGATGCGTTTGATAATGTTTTGAAATCAACCTTGTAGTACATGTACATTGAGAATCAATGGTAACTTCATCTAATGAGAATTCAAGATCATCCTGACAATGCCAAAGTTGAAATATGCCGGAAAAATATCTTGCACATCTGCATAGCTGGGACAGACAGATGGACAGAAGTTACAAGCTCCGACAATATCCCATCAGATGAATCTAACTAAGGGGTTACAAAAAACAGAATGTGATGCGGTCATTACTTTGCATATTAAAGTTTTGTCAGATTTACCTCGGAGTTGTTTGATCCTCTGTAATGCTGTGTCCAGCTCTGGGGTGGATTTCTTCACATACGCTGTCAATATGCTCAGCAAGTATCTGAAGCACAGAAAATAATTCAACCAGAATGACTATCTCCAAATGGAGACCAAAATCTATCTATCCAAAAATGACACTTCATACCGTTAAATATTTATAATCCCTTTCATTGTATCACATAAAAGGTATTAATTAATAACTTCAAAAATATCATTTATGTTGAGTTTGAGAGCCCCAGAGAGTGGAGTGTTCTGTAATTACTTGTTTTCGTTGTTTGCCTGGAGGGCCTCTCTTAGAGTGTCGCACACGGTGTCAACCTTGCTCCTGCCAGCCGCACTCTGTGTCGCCTTCACTCTGTCTGGACTGTACGCTGTTGTATACATTGTCAATGTCACATCCTCCTCCCTGAAACACAAACATACATGAAAGCTTTAAATATTGCCCCCTTCCTTTCATAACTTATATGCAAATACCATTGCCTTCTTTCTATCTCGTTATTTTGTGCTTAACAATCAGATATGTTCATCTGTTACTACCTTGTTCAGAATGGCAGATTTCATATAAGGAAGTCCAGGACTCAAATGCACTGCATATACCCAGTAACAAGCGCTAAACTTTCTAACTGTTAAAGTTACAACTAAAACAATCTCGAAGCTGCTCTGCCAACTGTTCTTTATGGACTTCATATTTCCATGCATCATTCATATCTGAGGGATGACTTGACTGTTATTCTTTACGTGCCTCACATATCCAAGAGATATAAATGAAATCATTTAGCTAAGTGTATTATTCAAGGAGTGAACAATTATCCAGGAGATATAGATAAGAAAGGCCGGAGAACATCATAAGGTAGAGCCAAACAGCTGTGGCGTCACACATGAATATGCCAAAATCATGTTGTGTATGGTCATCAGCTGGTCCTGCACAGCTGGCATTTGTCACACATTCTTTGTACCTGACGTAGCATTGTTACCCTCTGCATGACCTTGTACAGTCACATTCATGCGTGACCCAATCGGTGTTTGGTTCCACCTATTCATGCACTATGGCGGGATGCACTGCGGAGGAGCTTACTGTAGGTCTGTGAGGAACAAGTTGATGTGGTTGACGAGGTTGATCTGCTGGATGAAGGCGGCCACGTTGCTGATGAAAGCTGCCGGGTTGTGGTCATATAACAGGTTCATGTTGATTCGGTGCTTCTTCATCAGCATAAATGCCAAGTTGTATTCTAATCTGTGAGGACAAAACACATGCTTGTTTTATTATCCAATAAGGATTTATTGTTTGCATTAACAACCTTTTATGTATAGAATTGAGTTTTATTAGGTAAGATTGAAGACTGGCACAGAGACTCAATGCCCTCTTCTCTATGAAGATTGGCTTAAAGATATGTCATTTGTATTGTTAAGTTGACAGAATAAATGATTGCACGAACAACCGTTTAGGTATAGAATTAAACTATATCAGGTAAGGCTGAAGGCTGACACTGAGACTCAATGCCCTCTTCTTCATGAAGATTTGCTGGGGATACATCTTTTGTATTATCAAGTTAACATCTAGTATCACAGGCCACAACATTTTATATCCAGTTGTTGGTCACGGATTGGAGTGAGAAATTCATCGTTAGATAGCTATTGACTTGATGGCTTTAGATGATCAACCATAGAATTAGGTGTAAAGTTCTTTCATTAATAAGATTTATTTACATTGAACAGGTTTAATCACATTTAATTTATTCTATTGGATGGGCAGATGTGAGAAGGAACATTTTATTTAACAATAAATGTAGAGAAGCATCTACCTATCCAGGCATTTCCTGACAGCAGAGAGGATGAGGGCCCGGGGATGCACGGTTTCCAGGTTGCCTCTTGGCATCTGCAGAATGAGCTTGGTGTCCTCCGGGACAACACACACAATACGGGACCCTCTCTCCACCCGGCGCACGCTCTCATCAAACGGGTGAGACTTGTCTCCGGTCAGCGTCGGTAACACTATAACAAATAGGCAGCTGTGGTCTGTTCATCTTACATATTTATTTACACAATTGTACACAATCTGTGGCCATATACAAGAAGATATCTGATCAAGCTTTAAGGAGTAGGTCTCCTTGTGACAAGTGACTTACTGAGATATGGTTATCACCGACCTTTGATGGAAGATCTTTGAAACATGGTTATAAATTTTCCTTATTTGTTGAAAGATCTGCAGGCATAGATAGTTACCAACCTTTGATGGGAGCAAATTTACATGGTTAAAAACCTACCTTTGACAGGAGATCTTTACAGAGATTTACCCTGCACTTGACTTGTCAGTCTTTCTAGTAACCCAACTTTGAAGGATGCGAGATCTGCTGATACATGTAGGTATTGATAGGTAACCTACAGGTATGGACTGGTACCCTACCTTTCATGGGGATGGCTCTGATTATACACATGCAGGTATTGATTGGTAACCTACTTTAAACGGGTGTGGAACTGCTGATAGACCTACAGGCACCCTACCTTTGATGGACATGGATCTGCTGATAGACCTGCAGTTATTGATTGGTACCCTACCTTTGATGGGGATGGCTCTGCTGATACACCTGCAGTTATTGATTGGTACCCTACCTTTGATGGGGATGGCTCTGCTGATACACCTGCAGTTATTAATAATAATAATAATAATAAAATTTGTATAGCGCTGATACCAGACAAGTCTGTTCATAGCGCTGAGCTCAGGACATGCATCCTGAAGAGATGAGTTTTCAGTCTATTCTTAAACGAGGAGACTGAAGTACTTGTCCTAATATTAGTAGGCAAGGAATTCCATAGTCGTGGACCTACAGATGAGAAGGCCCTGTCCTTAGCCTGGTATTAGGTACTTGTAGATGGGTGCCGTCATTGGATCTTAGACAGCGTTCACCTTCTTTGATCAGGTGTAGATCACGTAGGTAAGGCGGAGCCTTACCATTAAGGGCTTTCCAGGTTAATAGAAGAATTTTAAAATCAATTCTCGCGTGAACAGGGAGCCAGTGCAGTTCCTGTAATTTTCCTGAAATGTGATCGAATTTCCTGATTTTTCCTACAACCCTTGCTGCAGAGTTTTGGAGGTACTGTAGTTTCCTGATGTCAGTTTTAGGAAGACCAGCCAGAAGACCATTCCCGTAGTCCAGGGTAGATGTAACAAAAGCATGGGTAAGTGTTACCGCAGTCTTCTCGTCTAGACAATGTCTGATGGCCGCCAAGTTCCTAATGTGATAATAGTCCTTCTGACACATTTTCTTGATCTGGGCCTTCATGTCCATGTTGGAGTCAAATGTGATGCCAAGGTCCACCACTGACTCACTAGGAGCAATATCAGAGCCACCCACTTTGATTGTGGTTGGGATACTGCTATGGGTGGTAGTGCTGTACCTGTCAGTACATATGAGCATCTCAGTTTTTCCATCATTTATCTTCATCTTGTTTGAAATAAGGAAGTTTCTGACCTCGCTGACACACTCCTCCAGTTTGTGTCTGCTCATATCATTGATTGGTACCCTACCTTTGCTGGGGATGGCTCTGCTGATACACCTGCAGTTATTGATTGGTACCCTACCTTTGATGGGCATGGTTCTGTTCTTAGACCTGCAGATATTAAATGGTACCCTACCTTTGATCGGTGTGGATCTGTCCCTAGACCTGCAGATATTAAATGGTACCCTACCTTTGATGGGTGTGGATCTGCTGATACACCTGCAGGTATGGGCATGTGTGGACAGCAATATAAATTCATCATGAATTGCAAAAGAGGTGCAATTATTTGCGATCTGAAATACAAAATGTTCATAGCAATGTACTGCATAGGATTAAGCTATATTATCAGCTTGTGTAAGGAAATTAGAGAATTATATTTTGGAGATGTAGGTCATTCTCACCTCAAGGTCGTTCACATAGAGCCTAAACCTGTCTGTCAGTCCTACTGCAACCTCCTGCAAAGAACAACACAAAATTATACATCTTTCCCAAAAGTCATGAAGTTTTAGTGACAAGTAAGTTAATCTGCTTTGTTTCTTTATGCCACATTTTTTATCTTATATTTGAAATTTACTCCAAAAGTCACTGTAATTTTTTATTATTTGTCATAAAAATTAGGTATTAAAATGCAAACTGTAGGATATTTGTAAAATTACTTTGTAGTTACTAGTGTATATAAGAGAAATTAGTGCGATTATTATTTTTATATTATGATTAATTATATACCTCTCCTGCCAGATTCGTGAGTGCCATCTGTGTACAGGGCAGTGGGAAACGCACGTATCTCCCATCTCTCGATTCAAACTGCTGCAGCCGACACTCTTCTGTTGAGGAGATAAAGAAATAATCAATCCACAGAAAACTTCCTCGTTCAAATAAAGAGGGACCTTGGTGTCATGGATTTCCATATCATTTACTTTTATTTTATCTTCAGTGAAATTCTTTACTAAACATATCTTGGTGGACATTTTATTTTAGATTTTTGAAGCATGACAAAGTTAACAAGTCAAGGGATATATTCTTCACTGAACATATCTAGGTGGGATATACTGTATACAGAGAAAAATTCGCGCCTAGTTATTTTCGCGCCATCGCCGTTTCCGACAGGTTTGCGCCGTTATATTTTCATGAATTTTGGATTTCTAAAATCTATAGATTTCACAGAATCTGCACGCGAAATCCGCTTGTTGATATCTTGTTTAGAAGCAGAGAAAATCGAGTTTGAAATCTGCTAAAATTTTTGAATTACAGTGAAATGATCCTAAAACATCGATTATCTCAGCTGTCACTGGGTCAATATGGTCATGCTTGGTATCAAAATGACCTTCCATTTAATTTCACGAATGACGTCCTGGCGCGAATTAACCCGAAAATAAAAAGGTCGCGAAAATTTGTCTGTATACAGTATTCTTTTTTAAACATGTCTTGGTAGACCTTTTTTCTTCAGTCTAAAGGGTATGATGACTGGTAAGAAGTCAAGGGATATATTCAAATTTATGGGACAATAAAGCTGATATTCATCAATATTGAATCTTTAGCAAACCAAATACCCAAATATATTAATATTGATGTGAAGTCATACCAGACAAAATGTAATGAAAATCTCCGTCCCTGTTTGCGAGCTTACCTGTAGAATAAGTGTAGAGGGCGCCATCAGTCATCTGTAGCAAAACTCGGCCAGAGTCAGAACTCACGCTCATGCCAAACACATAGTGTCCAACGTCTAAACTATGCCTGAAACCATTTATCATATGATTTTGTTTTTGTTCCAATCTTTCAACACAAAAAAATTTAAAAACTCTAAACTCTTTGAAATTCAGAAATGTAGCTTACTTGAGGGTGAGTGTTTTTGTGTGTTTATCCAGGTGGAGCTGCAGGAGTACTGACTGGGACCCCATCATGTCCAGTGTGGTGGCAAGCATAGTGTCCTCATGGGACCAGCATAAATGGTACAGCTTCAGCGGAAACTCACCATCCACCAGTTCACCCTCAACACTGTATAATTACACACATCACATTTTGGTTAGGGACTGTGATCGTTGTCTAAAAAATCTTTGCTTTTTCTACTGTTACATAAATTTCAGTATTATGCCCTCATGCTGTCTTCATATTCCTTGATTTTGTTCTTCTTATTCTCCAGAACAATTATTTGGCATGTATTTGATATAGAGTAAGGTAATACTAGGGGTATTCCCACTGGAGTAAAACAAAGAAATAAACTTTGCCTGCAAAGTCAAATTTTTACTTTGCAATAATTTGAAACATCATGGTAAAAAATCATGGTAAAAAATCATGGTAAAAAATCCAGTTTTCTTTTTATTATACGAGTTGACATTATAAGTAAAACTATTATACCTCATTGTGGAGTGTAATGTGGGTGTGGCACATTTGACCTTGAAGCCTGGCGTTCCAGCAGCTCCAACCACCACAGCGCCAACTGTCTTCACTCCATTATCTAATAACAAATATATATCAGACTGATTAGTACATTTGTATCACCCATCAATAGAAAGATGCCTTTTGCAACAAGGATTTTCAAAAAATAATTTGGGGAAATATTTTTTGAGAATATGAAACAAATATGACACATTACATTATGATCTGATTAACTTTCAAATTTATGAAAATGCTTCCTTAGGCTTGGAAAATGTGACTTGTTTCTTGTTTCTGTCAGAATAGGTTTAATATTTGTTCGTATTACTAAATATATTATTCAATATGCATTCAGAAAGGTATAATAATCACAAGGTGCAATAATTACCTTGCCCATTCATCGTGAATATTGCTATTTGACCATCGTCCATCAGGACTGCAATATCATTGCTATAAGGAGGCGGAGCAAAGAGTACTTGATTGACAGGAGTGGGCAGCTGTAGGTGGTAGGCTGACATAGGGGGCGGCACTATCATATTCCGCAATGGCGTCAACAAAACTTTATCTGAAAAATTAAAGTATCTTTTGTCAGTGGTGGTTCTGATGGCCAAAATAGTGTACCTACATCATTGACTGCCACCTCTTGTATGACCTACATCATTGACTGCCACCTGCTATCTGACCTGCATCAATGACAGCCACCTGTTATCTGACCTACATCATTGACTACCACCTGCTATCTGACCTGCATCAATGACAGCCACCTGTTATCTGACCTACATCATTGACTACCACCTGTTATCTGACCTACATCATTGACTACCACCTGCTATCTGACCTACATCAATGACTGCCACCTGTTATCTGACCTACATCATTGACTACCACCTGCTATCTGACCTACATCAATGACAGCCACCTGTTATCTGACCTACATCAATGACTGCCACCTGTTATCTGACCTACATCAATGACAGCCATCTGTTATCTGACCTACATCAATGACTACCACCTGCTATCTGACCTACATCAATGACAGCCACCTGTTATCTGACCTACATCAATGACTACCACCTGCTATCTGACCTACATCAATGACAGCCACCTGTTATCTGACCTACATCATTGACTACCACCTGCTATCTGACCTACATCAATGACAGCCACCTGTTATCTGACCTACATCAATGACTGCCACCTGCTATCTGACCTACATCAATGACAGCCACCTGCTATCTGACCTACATCAATGACAGCCAGCTGTTATCTGACCTACATCAATGACAGCCAGCTGTTATCTGACCAACACCAATGTTTGCTGACCTGCATCAATGACTGCCACTTGTGTCAGATCATCCACAGTCTGCCCCCTGCTGTGACAAGTTGCCCAGGACCATGTATATTGCAAATACTGGCCTCCCTGGCATACAATGTGCAGTCTGTATGCATGTTCCGGGTCCCAAGTGACACTGGCGACCCTGTCCTCACTGCTGGCTGGGAATGACAACTGTTGCTTCAGATACCAATGATAATTGTTGACTGTCCATAGTTGAACTGAAAATAAAACCAAATCTGTTAGAATTGCAATAACAATGTGGCTGGACACCCCACAGCATCACGTTTACAAAGTGATCTTAGAAATTGACTAAATAATCATCAAACTTACCATAAGATTTGGGGACAAAGTTTGTGATATCAGTGTCCTCTGGTGGGAGTTGTTGACACCACACGGCCAGCACAGTAGACTCTGTGTTCCACATGACTTCCATAACATTCACTTCCTTCACATCAAATGGCAACGTGAACTCTCCATGCCGCAAACCATTGATCTCAAAGAAGGCAATGTCGTGCTTGTTTGGTCTTCTCTGGCTGGAGACAATCAAACTCCCTGATGGTCTGAAACATAAAATTGTGCAATACTGTTATTTTCGCAGAACTTTTCCCATTTCAAAGCAATCTATTCTGAAACGTTTTGTTTTCTATTCCAGGTACTGTTCAATGCCATCTGATTGAGTGGGCTCGTTGTATTCTCACTGATGGAGTGTGCTATCTGTTTTCTCATCAGTGGAGTGTGCTACCTAGCATTCTCACAAGTGTGTTTCATACTTACTTCCACGCTAGACACTGTTCAATGCCATTGACGTTCTCACTGGTAGAGTGTAGTACACATTCACGGGTCCACACTCGCAGCTGACGGGCACCTGAAAATATATACAGTGATAACAAAAATGATTCAATATACTAATTTTGACCTACTATACACCTGACCTACTAAACCAAATTTTGTGGAACATCACTAACATTAAGAAAATGATTTTTTCTTACTGCTAAGAAAGTGGAATCAAAATATACCCATGACAATACGATAGCAATGTTAATGGTTTTTTATGAAAGTATCTCCATAATGTGTAAATCTTATCACTCCCACTGCAAGAGTAAGGTGTTGGAATGAATAGCCCAGCAAAATTTAGAAACTAAAATTTTTGTTTAAAGTCTCACCAGTTTGCACAGACACTGAGCTGACAACAAAATACTGTCCATCTGCTCGCCAGCTGATGCGAGGTTGAGAATCATCCCAGGAAAACACTGCCTTAACTTCCTGCATCATCAAACCAGAAAAATATTAATACAAAAAAAAAAAAAAAAAAAAATCCACACTTGATTTACTTAAGTACCATGTGATAGTTCCATATTTGGATTTATATATAGTTGACTAGCTGACATATCGTATTAAGAGATAATGACCTCATGTTTCTTTGCTGCAGCCTGCTTCCCCTCAGATCCATGGAACTGAGTCTCCTTCTTCCCCCAACCGACCGTGATAAACTGGGCTGGAAAATACATATAAAAATAGCTGAAATATATGGTTTTGATAGCTTTCATTGGAATTGTAATCCGAAAAGAACAAGATTTCTGATTTATTGATTATAACTTAACACAAAATCCGTTTTGATTATATATAAAATTTGTAAAAAGGCCAATTTTATTCCATAATACATGCTACAGGGATTTTAACAGAATTCACATGATGTTTAGGACATCCAGGTCTCTTTTTACCTTCTCCAAATTCACTTGGCTGCATTGCTGTCTCTGTGATGGGGTCAAACTCTCTTGTCATTGAAATAATTGTATTCTGACCTGAAATATAGTTTTAGTAATCATTTCCATATTTGGTTCAAGATGGCAAATTTACTACAGATGATATTTAAGCTAAGCATACAATGTGATGTCAGTTACAGTTCTTTATTATGAAATCCTTTAATATGTGAATCTATGAATATAAGGGGTCTTAGGAAGTTGGAAGAAATTCATCAATATGAAGAAATTTAGGAATATGAGGGACTTATAAATGTGAAAAATCAAAGCGAAATAAGGGAATATAATTTTATAATGACATCGTGAATGTATGGGTATGTATATATATCAGGAAATATGACAAAATAGGAATATATGAATGTAAGGGATTTATCAAAATTTAAGCAAATTGTGAGCATTTGGGTATATTTGACCATAATGACCTCTCACCTGTTGTAAGTACAAGTATTTCGTGGTCTGGACTCCAGCTCATAGATGTGATCCCAGACTCTACACTCCCCACACATTCCAGCTGAAAATACACCAAACACCATGCCATTAATGATGAGGTTCTAGAGAGCCTTGGTGTACCAGGAGAGATCACTTAAGCTTCAAACAATAAAGCTTCATCTTAACTTAATTGTTAATTGTAAAATATAATAATTATTGTGAATGAGAAATATCAATTGTCATTTCATCTTTAAGAGAGTTCCCTGAGGTCTATGTAGACATCATTGCTTTGACCCTTTGGCTCCAGTATTGTGGGTCACTCTTGAGCAAAGCAGAATGAAACACAAGAGATGGCTATGATATATAAGGTCTATGGAAATGTGAGTTAATGTGGCTGAGCACTGAGAAGTTGGGGTGGGTGTGCAATGTGTGTGGATGTTGTGGGTGAACACTGTGGGTAGGTGTTTTGGGTTGGCACTATAAGTGGGTGCTGTGATTGAGCTGAGGGGTTTGTTGTTCGGATAAAGCACTGTCGATAGGCACTGTGACTGAGCACTACTGGGAGGCACTGTGGGTGGGTCTTTTGGGTGGGCACTGTGGGTGGGTGTTGTGGGTGAGCACTGTGGGTGGGTGTTGTGGATGAGCACTGTGGGTGAGCACTGTGGATGAGCACTGTGGGTGAGCACTGTGGGTGGGGGTTGTGGGTGAGCACTTGGTGGGCACTGTGGGTGGGTGTTGTGGGTGGGCACTGTGGGTGAGCACTGTGGGTGGGTGTTGTGGATGAGCACTGTGGGTGGGTGTTGTGGGTGGACACTGTGGGTGGGTGTTTTGGGTCGGCACTTGGTGGGCACTTTGGGTGGGTGTTTTGGGTGGGCACTGTGGGTGGACACTGTGGGTGGTCACTGTATGCACTGTGGGTGAGTGTTTTGGGTGAGCATTGTCCGTTAGCACTGTGGGTGGGTGTTGTCAGTGGGCATTGTGGGTAGGTGTTGTCAGTGGGCACTGTGGGTCAGCACTGTGGGTGGGTGTTGTGGGTGAGCAGTGTGGGTCAGCACTGTGGGTGGGCACTGTTAGTTGGCACTGTGGGTGGGTGTTGTCAGTGGGCATTGTGGGTGGGTGTTATGGGTGAGCACTGTGGGTCAGCACTGTGGGTGGGTGTTGTCAGTGGGCACTGTGGGTCAGCACTGTGGGTGAGCGCTGTGGGTCAGCATTGTAGGTGGGTGTTGTCTGGGCACTGTGGGTGAGCACTGTGGGTGGGCACTGTTAGTTGGCACTGTGGGTTACCTGTGCCATTGTGGTGTTCCATAGAAGCAAGTCTCCCGATGTTAATGCCACACATACAGACATCTGATCTGGTAGATGCTGGATCCCAACCACTATACCACTGCCATCTGCTGGCAGGTAGCCATCCTCTACAAGCGACACCTGCTGGACAACCTGAAAAACATTTAAATCAATTAAAATGTAATGGGTCATATCAATCTTTTGGTTGATACCTCTTGCATATGAAAACCATTAAAATTTGTTTCATAATATATGATTCCCCCCACCCACCCCACAAATATGAGCAATGGTTTTTAAATATCCATACCGAAAAACTTTACTTTATGTATATGCAGTGGATACTGTACAAACATAATTTTTCAATATTTCTGGATGAAGATAGGCAAGCAAGGAAACCAATCAGTTCTAACAGATGTAAAAAAAATATTATCTCATACTTGGTGCTTCAAGAGGGTGTTCTGCACCTATGAGATATTCTTTTGCAGATCACCCCTCTGCCGAACTACTTTCGCAGATCACCCCTCTGCCGAACTACTTTCGCAGATCACCCATGTGCCGAACTACTTTTGCAAATCATCCTTGGTCCAAATGACAAGTGAGATCCTTCCACCAGAACCAACAAAAGAGATCTGTCAGGCTGAACACTGCATGAACCCATGCTCTTGACTTTATCTCATATTTATCTACCGCAAATGATAGACCAGTAAAGACCAGTAAAGAAAAGAACATGTGAGTGCAGTGTTCAGGCTGCCAGATCTCTCACGTTGGTTCTGGTGGAAGGATCTCACAATATAGAGTGGCACTATGCCCACCTCTCAATGGCGTCATAACATAATAAATTATATGTTATAATGACGTCATTGTGATGTCAGTGTGACGTCATTAAAAGGGGGGCGTGGCATTGTTTATGTTGTTTGACACACACAACATAGGTCCCAACATGCTGCAATGTTTTCCTCTCTGTTTTGCTTTAAATAGATTGGACATCAAACCAAAACCTATCTGTAGGAGTTAAGTATGAGATAAAGTCAAGAACATAGGTTCGTGCAGTGTTCAGGCTGACAGATCTCTCTCGTTGGTTCTGGTGGAAGGATCTCACTCGTCCTTCGGACTCTTGAGATCCTTCCACCAGAACCAACTTGAGAGATCTGTCAGCCTGAACACTGCACTCACATGTTCTTGCCTTATTATCTGACAAAATTATTGTATTACCTGTAAGATGTCATTATCCCGCATTCAACAATAATTATATTCCCAATCAAAAAAGATTTGGGAGGATAGTAATTTCCTTGTTTTTTTTGGGCTTAATCATGATTTTATTACAGAGAAAGCCATAAATGGCAATTATCTGAAATGTATATTTCTGAGATTTTAAAATGACTTGGATCCAACATTGTTGTAAACAAGAAAAAGTGGTGCTCCACATGTAACACGGATGGGAAAAAAATTAACAAACAAAACAAAAATTGCAATAAACAAAACAAAAATTACAACAAACAAAACAAAAATTTAAAAAAACAACAACAAAATACATTTAAACACAAACAATCATTGCAAATTGATGGGGTAGATGAAATTATTTTTATTCATCTTTTAAAAACATTTAATTTGGTATATGAACGATTTTTTTAGCACAACTGTTCACAAAGATGTGCCTTTTCATGCTCGATTACGTAAGTTTCTCTATTATCGCTCAGGCACTATCGCAACTCATTGGTCCGACTTTTGCATGTCATTTCTGTTCTAATTATCCGATTTACACCAAATTTGAAATAAACTTACTGAGAATTCCTTGTTCTAGCGATTGGGAAGCATCTCCAAGAAATTTAAAGAGATAATTTTATGAAATGATGGGCGAACACGATAACATAGTTTTGAACGTTCTGCTTTTACATCACGCACTTCTTTTCTTTTGTTTACTTCTTTTATTGAAGTATTCATACCCCCGGGCGCATGCGCAAATTGGAATCTTGCATGCACACGGACGAACACTCCACAGTGGGGTAAGTTACTTGAACAATAATGACCACAGAAAAAACCGAATTACAACCCACAGGAAACGACTACCCATTTCCCACGATCGTACCGATCACAGAATAACACAGATAGTCCCTTTTTGATATCCACTGCCTGTCCGTGTTACAAAAAAATTCTGCAAATTGCAAAGTGAATAAAGATTTGACAAGTTTACCTCTTGTGTCTTGGGATTGAGAGCTGCTATACATGATGCTGTGGCTACATAGACAGTTCCCAGGTCGTAATCAATGCTGATACACTGAGGGCGTGACAGCTCGCTGGCGTCGGCCACCCGCACACTGTGAAGCAGCTGAAGGTTCCTCATCCTGCAGCAGCACACGTCTCACTCAGCCCTGCCAAACACATCGGACCATCACTACATGGAAGCATCACAAATACACTACCTCACACCCCATAGTTCTGTATTTTCATGTCAACCTTTTCAACACAATTATGATATATCAAGACAAAAAGAAGCCTGTCACTGAAACTCAATGTCTTAAACTTTGCAGAGAGTGACTGGGATCTTTCTTTTATGTTATCACATGGCCATGATTCACAAACCATAGTCTTTGAGCATCAGTCTTTGTCATTGGGCACTTGTTAGAGTGAGAAATATAGATATTCCGCTTTCACAATCACGGATAAACATTTGTAACTATTTAGTATGACTGTCATTAATTTAAGTTTATACCCTTTAAACCCTAAGGGACTAGGCTATCTAAATTTTGTTGATTGGCTGGACTAACCAATTTTTTTCTGGACTAGTATATCTACACACTTAATTGATAAAATATATAACCATGGTTATTCATTATGCTCAATGAAGTGCTGGGGTCAAAAGTTCATGATCCAGTCAGTCTGACGTCATTATCACGATTACATTGTAACAAAGTTGCAGCCCAAGGGAATGTTACAAAATGATGTCATTGAGCCAGAACAATAGGGACGTCAACATCCTTCCCATCCGTTAGGGGTTGAACCACTGTTAACATGGCTTATTTGTGTTGAAATTGTAGCGAAAAAAAAAATTGTGAAATGGTGTTTTTACGACCCTTTCAGCAACTATGGCCATATCAGGTCGACTTTCGAGCCTTTTAACCAGTGTGAAAGTAACACTGCCGGCAGTGGGAGTCGAACCCACCACCTCCCGTCCTCCAATTATATTACCATTAAAGGCACAGATCCTACACTCTACCAACTGTGCTAGTGGGGCCGGTGAAATTGTAGCAGAAATGATGTAGTTAATTTGGGTGTTCCCATAAACAACCTCTTTTGGTTAACAAATCATGCACATAAACTGTATTTAATAATCAAAAGGATGTTATTTCATAGTTGTGCTCATAAGCAACTTAGGTGAGGCATATATCATATATGTGAGGCTGTAATTAAATTTTCTATAGGACTGAGATGCAGCCAATGAAGGGCGGCTCGATCCTGACTGATTGGTAACGATAGAAAACTGGTCGAGCACAAGTACTCATGCTGGACCAGTTACCGCCGAAAAAGTAGACCGTGATTGGCAGTGACTGAAAGGGTCCTCTCCAACTTACCTGCTATAATCAGCGGTTATTGGTAGTGATGGAAAACTGGTCCCTTGCGAGTACTTGCGCTGGACCAGTTACCGCCGATGCAGTAGACTGTGACTGGCAGCGGCTACAAGGGTCCTCTCCAGCTTAGCCGCTGTAATCGGCGGTTATTGGTAGCGACGGAAAACTGGTCCCTCACGAGTACATGCATTTTAATTACGTTTTGCATACTTTTGTTCTACACTACAGTGTCACAGATGCAAGAGTAGTTTTTAAGTATAATTAATCATTTCTTATAGCTAATCAACGGAGAATATGGGGCAAATCGCAGTTTATTAAACAGCAATGTATGATTAAATGACCTGCAATCAGCTGGCATTGAGAACCTCGTTACAGTAAGATAAACTCTTATTATCGCTCAAAACACGTGTACCTTGTCATTCCATCGACATAAACCGTTAGAAAATTTAGGTATATTGGCTAGAGATATAATAATTCTTTGAACATAATACATTGACTTTGTACATCAATTGTTATTATATTGATACACACCTTCAATCCGAAGAAAACCTTCGATATTTATATTTGTGAAATGTCTTCGATCTCAAACCGGAAGTGACATTTGAGTCACGTGACAAATTTGTTTACGTCGTTCAAAAGTCTGGTAAGTTCTGGTGTTTTCCAGTTTTATATCGCAAATAAAGTTAGTTTAGCATACTTATTTGCAAACTTTATATATCGAGCAAGGTATATGAATATCTTAACTTTGGAACTACAGTATTAATATGACATGCCTGATGCTGATTGTGACAAAAACAGGGTAACACAATTTGACAGCTGTTAAAAATAATTGAACATTCACCGCAAAGCTTCATTTGTAAACAAAACAGGTGAGCAATTTAAGTTTTTGACATTTTGTCCCTTTTGATTCCATCCCTGGTACACCTTTATATTCTAGGGTCCAAACAGGGGTTAGAATAGTGTTCAAGATTGTGCAAATTTTGCACACATCCCAATCCTAACATCCTAAAATTCTCCAAGATATTGGCTGTCTTTGGGTCCCACCCACTGACTTTCCCAGTCAGAAACATAATTTTTCCGTTTCCCTCTGATGACCCCATTTAAGCATTATATAACAGACATCAAAGAGGTAATATTTTAACATTCTTCATCTACATCTATAAGTTTACTGGGCAAAACCAATTGGCATCCTGCCAAGAGTGCAAGAATGCACTTGGGGGTGCAGCTGGTCTATATTAGCTGCTTGACACCAGGCTTTACACTCTGGCAAGAGTGTATTCTATTCTGTTTTCTTGAGATAAGGGTCGCACACACTTGATGCATATTCTAAGTGAGGGTGCAGAAGGGTTTTGTAGGTAGCCTCTTTGATATTTCCTGGGCACATGTTAAGATTCCTTCTTACAAATCCCAGTACTTGATTTGCTTTGCAGACAATGTTGTTAATATTTTTATCCCATTTCATATCTGTTTGGAGCCCGACTTTAAGATAGGGATGATATTCAACACATTGCAAGATGTGACCATTTAATGTATATTTTCTTGTATTAAGAGCTTGGCTTTTTTCTGAGCATTGGAATCCATTTGCCACTCATTTGAACATTCTTCCAGTGTCTTAAGGTCCTCCTGCAGTTTTACTGCATCATCATATAATTTTCAACTATTCTATATATAAAGCTGTAAAGAACCTTATGTTTAAATGTGTTAGTTTATCTCCAGTATCATAAATATAGAGTAGAAAATGTATTGGCCCAAGTACTAAACTCTGGTGCACTCCAGATTTAACATGAACAGGGTCAGTTTCATCGCCATCGATAACTACCCTCTGTTTTCTGGTGTTGCAACCTGTTGCAATGTTTTAAATAGGTTAGGACACTTAGATGGTGACATTTTGACACCATATTGCCTTTTTGTGCATGTTAAGTATGTAACCATGATTATCTTAATAATAATGCTATGAGCCCCACATGCACATCTGGTCAGCTGACCAATCACGGCAGTGGAAACAATGGTGGAAGACAATGGCAATTATTTTAACTCATCATAGCGCAGCTAACAAAGGATTGAGAGAAGTATACATAGTAACAATAGAGGGAAGCTTTGATCATGTGACTACATTTCAGCTTCGCAGAGATGGCTTTCTTGTTATTCTGCAGGTAGAATAGTCTCTAAAAATGTGTTGATCCAAACAATATCCTCATGGCATCACTAGTCAGAAAGACAGTATACCTTTCTTATATCTTTCCTATGTGCTACCAGCCATGGATGTCAACTTTGCTTTCATATTTTAAGGGTGAAACAATATATTAGGATAGTCCTAACAAGGTGGAGATCACAGACATAAATATCCTCCATTGTTTTGACAAGGTCAATATGCTATCATTCCTAAATCCTATTAGTTGTTATGATGTGTCAGCCTCAAGTTCAGGAATAAATTATTGAGCATATTGAGTGACCACAGCAGAGAATTACTCTAACCCAGGATAGGTTAACTGATCAACGGTCGGATGAATGATCTTCGTACAGTGTTTGACATTTATCTTGTTTGTATCAACATGCATCAAATATGAAGTGAAATTAGGTGACCCCATTTGGCCTTTATCATAAAAACAATGCACCTGAGTTTTATCAATAAAAACTGAATAAAGTGATATTTGTTTGGCCTGTATGCTGATAAAGTGTCCATAACTGAGCTGTTGTAAATGATAATAGGTCAACTACATAATTTCTTTTATCTCTTTGATATGCACACAGATACCATATGGAATGGAACAAAATGATTTATTTATGATATATCATTAACGATTATTGATATATATATATATATATATATATATATATATATATATATATATATATATATATATATATATATATATATATATATATATATATATATATATATATATATATATATATATATATATATATATATATATATATATATATATATATATATATATATATATATATATATATATATATATATATATATATTGATATTGATATTGATATTGATCATATTGACCGTTGATCATGTATATGTATCATATATATATATATCATTAATGATTTATATATATATATATTTCAGATTTTTATATAACAGAGAACATTATGGAAGGTAAAAGTAGTGGTGAAGAGGTTGATGATGTGGTGAGACAAGCAATTGAGAGCAGTGCACAAGATATGGAGGCGGAAGACGAAGAACTCGCAGAGGAACTAGAAATGATGAAGACTGAAGGAGATCAAGTCCTCTACTTGAACTATCACAACCTTCAGGAGCTGCCCTACAAACTTCTTCAAGAAGCCCCAGATTTCAGCCAAGTCACTCGTATATATCTAAAAAAGAACTTATTGAAAACACTAGTAAGTTATATCTATCTGCATGTTGTATGACCCTTGTGACACAAGTGCACAAATTTAAACTAGTGTGACACAAGTGATAAGACATTCCTGTGGATTATTCTTTCTTTTACTCATTACAAAAGTATTAAACTGACTTTACAGAGATGTTCTTGAATAATGTTTTTCTAATTTAAACACATATTGACAATATTCCTTAACTCTTTTGTCACGAGGGTTTGGTCTGTAAACTGTGTTTGAAGTATTTTTTTTCAGAATGTATATATTTTACTCATTATCATATGTAATCTTTTAAACTTAGAAAATGTTTTATTTTACAGCCAAATGACATTGGAAAACTGCCAAACTTACTCGAATTGTGAGTTTATATGAAATAAATTGAACAATTGACATTTTTCTCATTTTAAGGCACTTTTTGTTTTTTTACTGGTAAATAAAATGTCAATAATATTGCAGGTATATTCCTGGAAATAAACTGGAAGAACTCCCAGAAGGTAAGTTACCATGCACTCAAAACTGGCATAAATACAAATGATATCTGACGCTGCTTATATAAATACTGTATATAATAGACAGTAGTGATAATACTGATTGCAGCTGGGACTACTGATATGAATACTGAGTATATTTAGCAGTATTTATTTTATTGATTACAACTGGTACTACTGACATAAATACTGAATATAATAGACAGTAGTGATAATACTGATTGCAGCTGGGGCAAATTATATAAAAACTGAATGCGTTTAGCAGTACTTATTTTATTGATTACAGCTAGCACTCCTGATATAAATACTGATTACAATTGATAGTTTCAATATGAATACTGACGATATTGAACAGTATTTAGATTAAATTAAACAGTGTTGATATAACTACTGATTTTATTGAACAGTATCATTGTAAATACATTGAAAAGAAATATGTTAAAATATGTTAAAAAACCCAATTAACTGATTGATATTGATACAGTGTGTATCTACTATATGTAGGTCTGATTGATATTGAGACAGTGTGTATCTACTATATATAAGCCTGATTGATATTGAGACAGTGTGTATCTACTATATATAGGTCTGATTGATATTGATACAGCGTGTATCTACTATATATAGGTCTGATTGATATTGATACAGCGTGTATCTACTATATATAGGTCTGATTGATATTGATACAGCGTGTATCTACTATATATAGGTCTGATTGATATTGATACAGCGTGTATCTACTATATATAGGTCTGATTGATATTGATACAGCGTGTATCTACTATATACAGGTCTGATTGATATTGAGACAGTGTGTATCTACTATATATAGGTCTGGCCTTGTTGTGTAAGCTGGAGTCTCTGGATGTGTCTCACAATGAGCTGACTCACCTTCCTGCCAGTGTCTGCAGACTGGCCGCCTTGGAACGACTCCAGATCTCCAGCAATGTCATCACCAGGCTGCCAAGAGGTAACTCTTTCACCATTTTAGTCCTGAATTTTCACTAAGAAATGTAAATAAAGCATGCTTTCAGGCAGAAAGCTCAACTAATCAAGCCTTTACATGCATGGAAGAAAAGGATTTGGATTTATTTTGAAAAATTAGAGCGTAATGCAACCCTTTATTTGTACTTTTCTTTTCATGCTTAGATTCATGTCAACAATATTTCATTAGTTTCGAAGTTGGCTCAGAGGTAATCAACCATCCAACCCAGAGATTAACCCTTTCAAGCTATTTTCTTCTGCCTTTTTAGAAATAAAGAAATTGAAGAATCTGAAGGTGCTGGAGGTGATGAACAATAAGCTAAATTCACTGCCAGAAGAGATTTCTCAGTGTAAGAACCTGTGTCGCCTCCTGGTGGACCGCAATAGTCTGAAATGGCTGCCTTCACATCTGACAGACATGGCCAACCTGGAGGAGGTGTCAGCTGTCGGAAATAAACTGTTATGTCTGCCCCTTGGTAAATACATGTCTTACCATTTTGGATTTGTTATTTTTTCTACCTGCACAATATAATAATAATAAGTAATGTAAGTAAAATTATTTCAGTGGATCAGTATGGTGCATATTTCTGAAGCAAGACTATAAAATTATAAGAACTTAATAAAAAATTGCAAAATTTTGGCATTTTGCCATGTTATGCTTTTAAGGAGTGTGTTTGGTGATATTTGTTACAGAGTTGGGCAACATGAATTCCCTAAAATGTCTGTACGTAGATGACAACCCATACCTACATGCCGTCCCACTCAGTGTTACGAGTCAGGAGCTGGGCTTCAGCAGGTAGGTCTAATTCTCACTGCTCAAGTGGGCCCTGCTGCCACCTAGTGTGTTAAAATCTGTCATAAATAGGTCAACTTTGTAGACATGTAAACTCGGCTCAGTGTAATAGTCAGACATGTGAGAGAATGGTAATGCTAAAAGTCACAAAGGCCACGGGCCGTGGCGCAGTTGGTTAGAGCGCCAGCTTATTAGCACCAGTTCCTCTGTGGTGATCCAAAGGTCATGGGTTCGAACCCCGGCTGTGCCGGGATGGAACTCATGATACAATTTTCCATATGAGCTGAGGCCTGTGCCTAAAGGGTTAACCCGTTGTCCTTGTAAATCTGTGACCAGGTGGGTTGTCATGTCAAGGACCTGCGACATGACAATTCAGTGAGGCAGCACTATATCTGCTACAAGTAGGTCTCATCACAAAATGACTGAAATAATGTTGAAAGTGATGTAAAACCCCAAACAAACAAACAAACAAACAAATAAAAGTCACAAACACATTGTGAAGGTCACGTGGATACAATTTTCCATATGAGCTGAGGCCTGTGCCTAAAGGGTTAACCCGTTGTCCTTGTAAATCTGTGACCGGGTGGGTTGTCATGTCAAGGACCTGCGACATGACAATTCAGTGAGGCAGCACTATATCTGCTACAAGTAGGTCTCATCACAAAATGACTGAAATAATGTTGAAAGTGATGTAAAACCCCAAACAAACAAACAAACAAACAAACAAACAAACAAACAAATAAAAGTCACAAACACATTGTGAAGGTCTTGCTTCTTTGAGACTCAGTGAAATGTTATTGTTGTGTTCTAGCTGTGGTAGTGAGAACTTTGAGGAGAGGGATGAGGAGGTACAACCACTACAGTTCCTCAACATCCGCCACTCAGACACAGAGGAGAAACGCATCTTTCTCCCCAAGGAGATCATCATGTCTGGAAAGGGGGAAGGGGAGGTCACTTGTATACCCACCCTGGTGGAGCTGGCCATGAGACAGGTCCACACTCATCACATGCACGGTACGTATCACCTCCAGACCTGGAAGGGTAGGTCACGTGTATATCCACCCTGTACTCATCACATGCACGGTACGTATCACCTCCAGACCTGGAAGGGGAGGTCACGTGTATACCCACCCTGGAAGGGGAGGTCACGTGTATACCCACCCTGGAAGGGGAGGTCACGTGTATACCTACCCTGGTGGAGGGAGGTCACGTGTATATCCACCCTGTACTCATCACATGCACGGTACGTATCACCTCCAGACCTGGAAGGGTAGGTCACGTGTATACACACCCTGGTGGAGGGAGGTCACAGGTTTACCCAACCAGTTATGGGGAGATCATATTTGAGACCTGGGAGATCATATTTCAGACCTGGAAGGGTAGGTCACGTGTATATCCACCCTGTACTCATCACATGCACGGTACGTATCACCTCCAGACCTGGAAGGGGAGGTCACGTGTATACCCACCCTGGAAGGGGAGGTCACATGTATACCCACCCTGGTGGAGGGAGGTCACGTGTATACACATCCTGGAAGGGGAGGTCACGTGTATATCCACCCTGTACTCATCACATGCACGGTACGTATCACCTCCAGACCTGGAAGGGTAGGTCACGTGTATACACACCCTGGTGGAGGGAGGTCACAGGTTTACCCAACCAGTTATGGGGAGATCATATTTGTACCCAACCTGTTACAGGGAGGTCATAGATAATCACACCCTGGTAGAGTGATACTTATGGTAAGTATCATTTCTTGACCCAGAGGAAGGTCCCATGAATACCCTCCCATAAAGTCCCATGAGGTCCCATGAGTTCCCATGAATACCCTCGCATGAGGTCCCATGAATACCTTCCCATGAGTTCCCATGAGGTCCCATGAATACCCTCCCATGAGGTCCCATGAATACCCTCCTATGGGGTCCCATGATTACCCTCCCATGAGGTCCCATGAATACCCTCCTATGGGGTCCCATGAAGACCCTCCTACACAGGATTAAGTACCTATCATCACATTCCCATTCAAAGGTGACTGACTATTTTCCTTATTGCTTAAAAGTTCCTCTCCATAAACAGTTACCGGTAGGTGCTCCCTTGAAATTGGAACTTTTTTTTCCACCAATAATTGTCATGACATTTTTTTTACCCAAGTTCAATAACAGAATCTTGTAGTTTTATATACTGAATATAAGTGTCAGCGATACATTTTTATGTTTTCAGCGCTGACAGAGAAGGATTTACCCAGGAACCTGTTTAACATCATGGAGTCGCCGGCGGGCTACTGCCTGTGTTGCAAGAAGCCGATGTTTGTGATGGGGTACCCGCTGGTGTTTGAAGGACAGGTTCGTCTGTACAGCATCTACAAGCTGGCACTGTGTTGCTCTCAGCATTGTGTCAAGCTAGCCTCTATCATTGTCAACCTGCCACTCATATACCCAGACCCTCAGGATATGTGTATGGCCGTAGCTCTCGTCGGCAATCAGTAGGATGCACGTCCATCAGAACCAAATATGCAAAATGTAAAATCTCTTTTTTTTCTGATTTGGATGAAATTTTGCAGTGTTTGGTGTAATGTCTGCACAAGAAGGATCAAAGTTATTTAAAAGAAATGAGGAAAGATCAAAATTCCTATAAATGAGGAAGAATCAAAAGTAAATGGTTTATCTGATGTTACTCAAAGATTCATCATAGCATAAATTTCCTATCTATATGAGATATTGAAATCAGGTCATCAAGCTTAAGGAAGGGACTCAACTTCATTATTGAGAATTGGAAGGGACTCATCCCTTGTGTTGACAGTTGGAAGGGACTCATCCCTTGTGTTGACAGTTGGAAGGGACCCATCCCTTGTGTTGACAGTTGGAAGGGACTCATCCCTTGCGTTGACAGTTGGAAGGGACTCATCCCTTGCGTTGACAGTTGGAAGGGACTCATCCCTTGTGTTGACAGATGGAAGGGACCCATCCCTTGTGTTGACAGATGGAAGGGACCCATCCCTTGTGTTAACAGTTGGAAGGGACTCATCCCTTGTGTTAACAGTTGGAAGGGACTCATCCCTTGTGTTGACAGATGGAAGGGACCCATCCCTTGTGTTAACAGTTGGAAGGGACTCATCCCTTGTGTTGACAGATGGAAGGGACCCATCCCTTGTGTTGACAGATGGAAGGGACTCATCCCTTGTGTTGACAGTTGGAAGGGACTCATCCCTTGTGTTGACAGATGGAAGGGACTCATCCCTTGTGTGGACAGATGGAAGGGACTCATCCCTTGTGTTGACAGATGGAAGGGACCCATCCCTTGTGTTGACAGATGGAAGGGACTCATCCCTTGTGTTGACAGTTGGAAGGGACTCATCCCTTGTGTTGACAGTTGGAAGGGACTCATCCCTTGTGTTGACAGTTGGAAGGGACCCATCCCTTGTGTTGACAGTTGGAAGGGACTCATCCCTTGTGTTGACAGTTGGAAGGGACTCATCCCTTGTGTTGACAGATGGAAGGGACTCATCCCTTGTGTTGACAGTTGGAAGGGACTCATCCCTTGTGTTGACAGTTGGAAGGGACTCATCCCTTGTGTTGACAGTTGGAAGGGACTCATCCCTTGTGTTGACAGTTGGAAGGGACTCATCCCTTGTGTTGACAGTTGGAAGGGACTCATCCCTTGTGTTGACAGTTGGAAGGGACTCATCCCTTGTGTTGACAGTTGGAAGGGACTCATTCCTTGTGTTGACAGTTGGAAGGGACTCATCCCTTGTGTTGACAGTTGGAAGGGACCCATCCCTTGTGTTGACAGATGGAAGGGACTCATCCCTTGTGTTGACAGTTGGAAGGGACTCATCCCTTGTGTTGACAGATGGAAGGGACTCATCCCTTGTGTTGACAGTTGGAAGGGACTCATCCCTTGTGTTGACAGTTGGAAGGGACTCATCCCTTGTGTTGACAGTTGGAAGGGACTCATCCCTTGTGTTGACAGTTGGAAGGGACTCATCCCTTGTGTTGACAGTTGGAAGGGACTCATCCCTTGTGTTGACAGTTGGAAGGGACTCATCCCTTGTGTTGACAGTTGGAAGGGACTCATTCCTTGTGTTGGCAGTTGGAAGGGACTCATCCCTTGTGTTGACAGTTGGAAGGGACTCATCCCTTGTGTTGACAGTTGGAAGGGACTCATCCCTTGTGTTGACAGTTGGAAGGGACTCATCCCTTGTGTTGACAGTTTGAAGGGACTCATTCCTTGTGTTGGCAGTTGGAAGGGACCCATCCCTTGTGTTGACAGTTGGAAGGGACTCATCCCTTGTGTTGACAGTTGGAAGGGACTCATTCCTTGTGTTGACAGTTGGAAGGGACTCATCCCTTGTGTTGACAGTTGGAAGGGACTCATTCCTTGTGTTGGCAGTTGGAAGGGACCCATCCCTTGCGTTGACAGTTGGAAGGGACTCATCCCTTGTGTTGGCAGTTGGAAGGGACCCATCCCTTGCGTTGACAGTTGGAAGGGACTCATCCCTTGTGTTGGCAGTTGGAAGGGACCCATCCCTTGTGTTGACAGATGGAAGGGACCCATCCCTTGTGTTGACAGTTGGAAGGGACTCATCCCTTGTGTTGACAGTTGGAAGGGACTCATCCCTTGTGTTGACAGATGGAAGGGACCCATCCCTTGTGTTGACAGTTGGAAGGGACTCATCCCTTGTGTTGACAGTTGGAATGGACCCATCCCTTGTGTTGACAGTTGGAATGGACCCATCCCTTGTGTTGACAGTTGGAAGGGACTCATCCCTTGTGTTGACAGTTGGAAGGGATTTATCCCTTGTGTTGACAGTTGGAAGGGACCCATCCCTTGTGTTGAGTTGAAAGGGATTTATCCCTTGTGTTGACAGTTGGAAGGGACTCATCCCTTGTGTTGACAGATTGAAGGGACCCATCCCTTGGGTTGACAGATGGAAGGGACCCATCCCTTGTGTTGACAGATGGAAGGGACCCATCCCTTGTGTTGACAGATGGAAGGGACCCATCCCTTGTGTTGACAGATGGAAGGGACCCATCCCTTGTGTTGACAGTTGGAAGGGACTCATCCCTTGTGTTGACAGTTGGAAGGGATTTATCCCTTGTGTTGACAGTTGGAAGGGACTCATCCCTTGTATTGACAGTTGGAAGAGACTCATCCCTTGTATTGACAGTTGGAAGGGACTCATCCCTTGTGTTGACAGATGGAAGGGACTCATCCCTTGTGTTGACAGTTGGAAGGGACCCATCCCTTGTGTTGACAGATGGAAGGGACTCATCCCTTGTGTTGACAGATGGAAGGGACTCATCCCTTGTGTTGACAGTTGGAAGGGACTCATCCCTTGTGTTGACAGATGGAAGGGACTCAGCCCTTGTGTTGACAGATGGAAGGGACCCATCCCTTGTGTTGACAGTTGGAAGGGACTCATCCCTTGCGTTGACAGTTGGAAGGGACTCATCCCGTGTGTTGACAGATGGAAGGGACTCATCCCTTGTGTTGACAGATGGAAGGGACTCATCCCTTGTGTTGACAGTTGGAAGGGACTCATCCCGTGTGTTGACAGTTGAAAGGGATTTATCCCTTGTGTTGACAGATGGAAGGGACTCATCCCTTGTGTTGACAGATGGAAGGGACTAATCCTTTGTGTTGACAGTTGGAAGGGACTCATCCCTTGTATTGACAGATGGAAGGGACTCATCCCTTGTATTGACAGATGGAAGGGACTCATCCCTTGTGTTGACAGATGGAAGGGACTCATCCCGTGTGTTGACAGTTGGAAGGGACTCATCCCGTGTGTTGACAGTTGAAAGGGACTCATCCCGTGTGTTGACAGATGGAAGGGACTCATCCCTTGTGTTGACAGATGGAAGGGACTCATCCTTTGTGTTGACAGATGGAAGGGACTCATCCCTTGTGTTGACAGTTGGAAGGGACTCATCCCTTGTGTTGACAGTTGGAAGGGACTCATCCCGTGTGTTGACAGTTGAAAGGGATTTATCCCTTGTGTTGACAGATGGAAGGGACTCATCCCTTGTATTGACAGTTGGAAGGGACTCATCCCTTGTGTTGACAGTTGGAAGGGACTCATCCCTTGTATTGACAGTTGGAAGAGACTCATCCCTTGTGTTGACAGATGGCAGGGACTCATCCTTTGTGTTGACAGATGGAAGGGACCCATCCCTTGTGTTGACAGATGGAAGGGACTCATCCCTTGCGTTGACAGTTGGAAGGGACTCATCCCTTGTGTTGACAGTTGGAAGGGACCCATCCCTTGTATTGACAGTTGGAAGGGACCCATCCCTTGTATTGACAGTTGGAAGGGACCCATCCCTTGTATTGACAGATGGAAGGGACTCATCCCTTGTGTTGACAGATGGAAGGGACTCATCCCTTGTATTGACAGTTGGAAGAGACTCATCCCTTGTATTGACAGTTGGAAGGGACCCATCCCTTGTATTGACAGATGGAAGGGACTCATCCCTTGTGTTGACAGTTGGAAGGGACCCATCCCTTGTGTTGACAGTTGAAAGGGACTCATCCCTTGTGTTGACAGATGGAAGGGACTCATCCCTTGTATTGACAGTTGGAAGAGACTCATCCCTTGTATTGACAGTTGGAAGGGACCCATCCCTTGTATTGACAGATGGAAGGGACCCATCCCTTGTATTGACAGTTGGAAGGGACCCATCCCTTGTATTGACAGATGGAAGGGACTCATCCCTTGTGTTGACAGATGGAATGGACTTATCTGTATTCACATGGAAGGGACTCATCTTATTCACAGTTTGAAGGGAGTCATCATCCTGACGGCCAGAAGTTACTCATTCTCTGTGCTTACAGCAGATCTGTCCCATGCTTTGATGCCACCTGTTGGTCAATATTGTCCAAGAAGGCAAAAAAAAACAAACAAAAAAAAACAAAAAAAGCTCAGGAACTTTAGAAATGCCATTGATGAAAGAGAATGTATGAATCTTAACATCTGATCACTATTGCAGGAAAAGATGTATAGCAATCATCTTAAATAGTTAGACTTAGTGTTAGCTTACCTTGAGGAGACTAGACTCGGTTAGACACGAGCAACTGCTGCATAGTCGTGCATTGATAACTGCATAGATTTTTCCTGAGCAATTGTTGCAAGTTGTTAATTATTGCTTACTCACTGAAACAAGAACTCTTGCAAGGATTTAGCTTCGGCTGTCCGCCCCAGTGATGTTTTCATCACACAGTTGTTAATGGATAAAGAATGCTTGCTAATATTTGTATACTGGCTGAACACATCAGTCTTTGATAATGTTTAATGTTAAATAGTATTACAGTGAGTTTGTTCTGAGTTGTGCCTCACTATTATGGAAATTACCTCATAAGCAGTGCTAATTTGTCAAATGTCAGGATTGCATATTTTACCATATCCCCTTTTCATTGAAATATCACCAATCTCCATTGGTATATTTTTTACATTTATATGTTAATCAGGTTTTTGTTAAATTTGTAATATAATCACATTTAAAGTTAAGTTTATTATATTGATATATTGAACAGAATGTTAAAAAAACATCACATTTGTAACTCTATCCCTATTAGCGATAAGTTTAATTGTTCAGACTGCCATTGCATTATTGACTTATCGTTGATTATGTATAAAAATTGGAAAAAAACTGAGAAACAGATAATTCTAATGATGGGTTTCAGTTTAACTTTTACTTGTAGGCTAAATGCTGTCACTCAAATGGATTATGTCGGATATGATATGTGTATTGTGATAAAAATGGCTTGCTAAGCAGCATTTCCTTATTTTTCCACACATATCCTGCACTTTTCATGTTTGAGTTGGTTTAATTCTGCTAATCTACACCAATTACAGCCGGTAAAATAGAAAAAAAAATTGTCGTAGCACGAGTACAGCAGAAAAAATGCAATTTATTTGGAGTCCTTCTATATCTTTGAGCCTTGATAACTACAACTTTCTATGAATTCTTTGGTTACAAATATCAGAAAAGTATTTATAGAGATATTTCCACTTCCATGACATGAGTATTTGGAGGACAATAGGAACTTACAAATACAAAATATTATGTGTTTTTATGGGAGAGAGGGGACGGAATTTGTATTTTCAATACATATGTTTAAAAAAAAACAAATGACATCATAAAGAAGGCAATAAATATATATTGGGAGCCGACTCATTCCATTTAAATCAATAATGGTAAAATTTTCCCATCTTTTATAAAGTTTTATGGATATATTTTGGACACTCTGCAACAGATCATGATAGTTTGTGAAGATCCCATGGTGAATTTAAAGAAAAGATATTTTAATACATTTTGATGGGCAAATGTCATTTTATGTCACATCAATATGTTTTGCAAAAAAAAAAAGAAATATTGGAAAATATCTTTTAGATGTTGCACATGGAAATCGTTTAGTTTTTACAATAAAGTGTGCTCTGATGCTGTACAGTTTACAATTTAAATACATTGAGGAAGTTGTGAAAATTGAATTGTGAGATTATCCTATTGTTTTGCTATAAACATGAATATATAGTTTGTTACATTTAAGTTGTAAATATTATGCTTAATTTTTGCAATTATGGTGCTGCATAGATACACTTGTTGATGAAAAGTTGATTTTTGTAATACAGCAATACACTTTTGTTTTTTTTTCTATCCAAAAAGTAGTTCACAAGTTTCATGAGAAGGCCCTTAAATGTTGGCTAAATTATTTAAATAATTTAATTAAATCATGCCAATTTTCATTTAAGCAGGCTGGGTGATTGCAGTTTTTAATATTTAAAACAAAGTGGCAGTGTTTGCTACCAAAGAAGAAAAGTTTTCTAGGATGCTATAAATTGTCATGGGTTACATATTTCTTATTTTTAGCTGTGCTGACTTGTCACCATAGCTTGTACAGAAAAAGATAAACATTTTCCGTCATTCTGTCTGTCAATCAAACTCGGTCATCTATCAAACTACTGGGCGGCTTTCTTCAGTGCCTCCTTCTGATAATCATAATATTGTGTATGTTTGAGACTTCCAGAGTAAAGTAATGTGGTGGTGACTGAGTCAGCTGCCAATTTGGATACATTACTTTTGCCAAAATGATCTGAACTCAACCTCCAAATCTAGCTCATCATGTACAAAGCAATCGTTTACAAAGCTATTTGCAGAAATTTGCAGGAAATGTTCCCAGACATTTCCAACACCAAGGGTCAGCAGCCTTCAGCCAATGTTCTAAAGTAGGAATGTGCTGTAAATAATTGGCATCCATTAGTCATTTCTCCTTAGTTGGTTGCAGTATATTATTAATGTGTATTATTACATCTTTCCTGTGTCTAAATGGTGCTCTAATACACAATTTGTACTGTGCTCCAAAGAAACAAACTCAATTATAAACGTTTCATCATATACCTATTGAATTTAGAACTAATAATCTTGACACAGGTAATACCTCAGTCACAAGGATATCCTAAAGACGTCTGTGCCATTCAATATTGCACATGCCGTGCAGTGCCCTTTATTAATGTGACCACGGCTACGGCATCTCTCAGATTGTTGCTGATAAACTCCCAGGCGCCCGGGACCCCATGAAGTCGGCCGATTGTTACTTCCCGGCCGGTGCCCGGTGCAAATGTGACTGAGGCATTAGATAGGAGAAATTATTTCAATCCTTTTGAGCATATCTCAGAAGAGGTGCTATCATTCCAAATCCATGTTTGCTTTTTGTTTTCATTATTATCATGTTATTTCTCACAAGCATGGTGCCGCATGCGATATATTTTCCTTAATATCTCAATCTTCCAGTTTTTAAGTAAACTAACGACAGTTAAGTTTGTAGATGTTACCAAACCTGTAAAATTGGGAGAAACACTCGCGCAAAGTGTAGCACCAGGAAAATTACTTAACTCCACCAGAGGGCAACATGGTGGACCACATGGAATAATACCAAGCTCCACCAGAGGGCAACATGGTAGACCATATGGAATAATACCAAGCTCCACCAGAGGGCAACATGGTAGACCATATGGAATAATACCAAGCTCCACCAGAGGGCAACATTGTAGACCATATGGAATAATACCAAGCTCCACCAGAGGGCAACATGGTGGACCATATGGAATAATACCAAGCTCCACCAGAGGGCAACATGGTAGACCATATGGAATAATACCAAGCTCCACCAGAGGGCAACATGGTAGACCACATGGAATAATACCAAGCTCCACCAGAGGGCAACATGGTAGACCACATGGAATAATACCAAGCTCCACCAGAGGGCAACATGGTGGACCACATGGAATAATACCAAGCTCCACCAGAGGGCAACATGGTAGACCACATGGAATAATACCAAGCTCCACCAGAGGGCAACATGGTGGACCATATGGAATAATACCAAGCTCCACCAGAGGGCAACATGGTAGACCATATGGAATAATACCAAGCTCCACCAGAGGGCAACATGGTAGACCATATGGAATAATACCAAGCTCCACCAGAGGGCAACATGGTAGACCATATGGAATAATACCAAGCTCCACCAGAGGGCAACATGGTGGACCATATGGAATAATACCAAGCTCCACCAGAGGGCAACATGGTAGACCATATGGAATAATACCAAGCTCCACCAGAGGGCAACATGGTAGACCATATGGAATAATACCAAGCTCCACCAGAGGGCAACATGGTGGACCATATGGAATAATACCAAGCTCCACCAGTGGGCAACATGGTAGACCATATGGAATAATACATACCAATAATTAAGCTTCTCCTTTCTGAAGATAATTTTGTAACAAATCCTGTTTATTTCTTAATAAATTTGTTATCAAAATTATATTTGTCTTTTTATCTGTGCACAATTTTGACTTTCTTTGTTGTAACTGGATATTTTGTGTGAGGGCTGCATGCGACATTTTAAGGAAGAAACCAAGGCAGTGTCAAGTTCATTTTAACACCACATGGCAGTACTCTGCGAGTAACCAATCATCAAAGAATCCAACAAATTATTTTCCATATTTATATGCAAGTTTATTTTATATTTTGTGGCATTACAATTGTGTACATTGTTGTTTGTGTGTATATATATATATACAATATATGTACCGTTCATTTTATGAAAGTGTGAAAAGGTTACCATGAATTTACTTAATTTTATATGATATTTTGAAAATTGTGCACATTTTACAAAACATGGTTCTCTTTTAAGTATTTGGTATAAAATTCTACTTTTTGTTTTATATTTTTGAGAATCGCAAATAAACCTTTCAGATTCAAAAAGTCTGTTTTAAGCATATGATATAATCTAGGGTAGCTCTCGTTTTATATAAAATGTTTACATAAAATACTTGAACATATCAAGATTTCTTATCACCAATACATGTCAATATTACATTTTCTAACAAAATATTTTAGAAATATAACTACTTTTATCTCACAAAAAAGTTTAATTCATAAACCTGTACAGAAAGTCATACTAAAATGCTAATTACACAAAATAAGGGACTGTTTAAAAATTAACGACCATTACTCCATCCTTTTGACATTGGCTAACCAACTTTTTATAACTAGATTCATAAATATACTATATTACAACTCATTAGGGCTAGTCATTGCATTAGCGCTGTATAAATTTATGATTGGCACTATTAACATTTAATTAACACGATCCCTAGGATTTGAGAGGTGGCTGAGAATTATTCGCACAGTCCCTTCAACTTTTGCAGCGTTCTATTAGAACAACTGTCTCCAGAATTACAACTATAGACACCCCAGACAAAGGAAGTATCTAAACAAAAACAAAAATATGAACTGGCCAGTCTGGAAGTAATACTGCCTTCCTAATGAAGGTTTTACCTAAATAACACATAAATGATGAGTATGAATTTCACATATACTTTTGTGGAGTCAATATATTACTTCAAATGAATTGTTTCAAGGAGAAATAATGTTATAATACTCAAACCTATGATATATTCACTCTGCAATCTCTTGTAGCATGGACAGACAAATAGCAAGTAGATATACATCTTGTTGATGAGAATTTGTACAGAGTTAGCTTGTTATATTATATAGCAAGCTAAGTAATAGTCACACACATACCCTGCCACACCCTAGTATATTGCACACACATTGGCCACGCCCCTCCCAATCTCAACCGCCTGCCTCCCATCCCACCAGGTGTCACTGCTTTCCTATCGCAAAAGTCTGCAACATAAACCCGGAGACAATGCTGGAAGTCTTCTCACCCCACTCTCAGTGCAGCTCTACATGATATGATCCTCTGCCACCAGGTGTCACTGTCATTCCCCAGTCTTCCTGTGTATGCAGTGAGTATGGCATTCATCATCTACCGTAATTTTGCTAATTTTGCTAATTATTATTGAGCAATATGTGACAATTTCCCTAATTATACACAGCAGTTGCCTGAATATTGTATAATTTCCATTTAAATTGAATCACAATGCCAAATATGGAAAAAACAATGCCTAATTGAAATAATTAATGCCAGACATGGCCTACAACGCCTTACTTCAAATAAACAATGATGTCAGAGTAGACAATGTCTGGCCTGCAATATTATCAGTTACTTAAGTTGCCTTAACTATTTGTCTTGTGCAAGTAATAATTTCAGCTCCCTCGATACTCTTCTTAAGCATCAACTAATTTCAGCTCCCTGGGCGTTTCTCCCACTGTATGAGTGTGTAAGATTAGCAGTTCTCCATTGACCAAAGCCTTGGAGCATGGTCCAAGAAGGCTTCCAGCATCAGCAACAACAGATAATATTTGATTTAGTTTGATTTATGATGTTGGCCATGTCCCTTGTGCCCTGTGAGCTCTCAAGGCCTATGCAGTATGACCATCACATATCAGTCATGGTCTCCCACTCACACCTCATAATATTTACCACCCATCCAATCCCAATCACATCTCACAAAATTCACAATCATATTTACACACCAGACTATAAAAATCCCTTTAAAAATCAAAAAGTTGCAAGTATTAAATGACTTAGATTGTTTGTTTCCAAACTGGTTATTTTCTAATTCTATTTTTCCATTAGGAAAATTCATTAGTATATCTTGCCCAAGTTTATCATTAAATGATGGTAGGTAAGATATATTCTTGTCTTCAAGTTGTTTTTTTTTATCAGTAATATTCCTCTAACTAAATTAGAAAAAATCTTTTACAAATAAACTTACAAAAATATTTATTCAAAATAATTAGGATATACTCTGGGTTTTTACTTGGTCATAAGAACCACCTCAAGATTTCATTTTGCATTTTTTTAAATGCTAAATATACTAGCAGAGCGTAGTGGCAAGTGAGAAAACAGAGATTTACAACTAACTTTACCTGTTATGTTTACTATGCATCAATTAGGAGAGTAAGATTTTTTCCCATATGTATCAAATCTTGAGAATATTTCTACAAATTTGGATAATAATTGCAAAAAAATGCATCTGCATTGATGAATATGGATGTGCATCTGTTAGGTTACACAAACTCATACAAAATAAATTCAAAAATACTTGATACTGTTGATACAATGTCACACGTATATAATCAGAGAACGCTGCCTGGCCTAGAAGTTTGGGATATCACAAGCATAGTGCTACATTTATTTTGGAGGGAACACCCTCCAGCTGAACACAGAGAAAATCCATTGCCCCTGACCACCCCTAAACTGATAAACTACCATTGCCCCTGACCACCCCTAAACTGATAAACTACCATTGCCCCTGACCACCCCTAAACTGATAAACTACCATTGCCCCTGACCACCCCTAAACTGATAAACTACCATTGCCCCTGACCACCCCTTAACTGATAAACTACCATTGCCCCTGACCACCCCTAAACTGATAAACTACCATTGCCCTGACCACCCCTAAACTGATAAACTACCATTGCCCCTGACCACCCCTTAACTGATAAACTGTAACATTAGGAGGCAAAGCAATAACCACAGACTCTGTCAAATCTAATCAAATTTGTAATTGGAAAATATGTTTTGATTCAATTATCATGAGCTGCATAGAAATTTTATTTGAAAAATTTACTTTGAAAAAAGAAAAATTGAATTCCCTCTGGACATTGACGGTGTAAACATTAGCCTGATTGGAAAATCAGAATATGGTTATTAAGTGCGCACAATTCTGATGGGAACATCAGAATTTAGTCACCATGTGAGCATGTTCCTGACAGACACATCAGAGACTAGTCACCACATCACTATATTCCTGGTGGGAACATCACAACGTGGTCACCATGTGAACATATTCCTGGTAGGAACATCACAACGTGGTCACCATGTGAACATATTCCTGGTGGGAACATCACAACGTGGTCACCATGTGAACATATTCCTGGTGGGAACATCACAACGTGGTCACCATGTGAACATATTCCTGGTGGGAACATCACAACGTGGTCACCATGTGAACATATTCCTGGTAGGAACATCACAACGTGGTCACCATGTGAACATATTCCTGGTAGGAACATCACAACGTGGTCACCATGTGAACATATTCCTGGTGGGAACATCACAACGTGGTCACCATGTGAACATATTCCTGGTGGGAACATCACAACGTCGTCACCATGTGAACATATTCCTGGTGGGAACATCACAACGTGGTCACCATGTGAACATATTCCTGGTGGGAACATCACAACGTGGTCACCATGTGAACATATTCCTGGTGGGAACATCACAACGTGGTCACCATGTGAACATATTCCTGATGGGAACATCACAACGTGGTCACCATGTGAACATATTCCTGATGGGAACATCACAACGTGATCACCATGTGAACATATTCCTGGTGGGAACATCACAACGTGGTCATCATGTGAACATATTCCTGGTGGGAACATCACAACGTCGTCACCATGTGAACATATTCCTGGTGGGAACATCACAACGTGGTCACCATGTGAACATATTCCTGGTGGGAACATCACAACGTGGTCACCATGTGAACATATTCCTGGTGGGAACATCACAACGTGGTCACCATGTGAACATATTCCTGATGGGAACATATTGTAAAGTGAGATGGCAAGAGACACAAAGTTGATTGGAATAAATCTTCTCATTGCAGCACAATTAAATCACTAAGATTATGAAGACCACAAAATCAACATTTGGTGGAAAAAATTGCTTTTATACATTCCTAATTGCATGGCAAGAGTAAATGAATGAACATGATTTTCAGTTAGATTGAAATTCAAAGGATTTCATGCTTGGCAGAATAAGAAATGCATAGAATTCTGAAGAGTAGATATGGAAATCATACATTGGCCAATGGCCTTAGAGCTATGCTCGTCATTGCTTTTTCGCAATGTTTGTGAAGACTGTCTGGAAATGCCTGCAAATTGCTTTATAAATGATCATTTGAATCCTTTCCCAGAGCAGACTTGAGCAGATGATAATTTAGGCCAATCAAAATGCACATTACATACTAAATTTGTTACCTGGAATTTCAAAATGATAGCCTCCTTAAAAACTGAGTGATAACTATAAGATTTTTTCAAAAGTCAGAAAAAGATGGAAACTATTCTGAGCCTAACCCAAAACAGATAGAATTGATACCCTTAAAATACAAGATTTTTGCTGCTAATAGCTAAGAGCTGTGACCAGTAGTTTCAGGAGAGAAGATCAAAGTTGACAGACAGAATGACACAAAAAATTCTCCCCCTCACTGCAGAAGCTATGCTATGCATAGCTAAAAATGTCCATCTAACAATATCTTGTCTTGGTTACATAAATTTGCATATGAACTGCTCCTTGAATTGAAAATCTCTCAGCGAGCTTTCATCATTTATCTTTTTAACTTACAATGAAAACAAACTTCTAAAATAAAAAAATGAAAGAGAGTAGTAATTCTATGAGTTATTGTGGAGGTGTGATTTATATTAATTCTGCTCCACAAATGCCCTGGACATTGGTGATAACAAACAATATAACATTTCAACCTGCAATCTGGCTGAATTGTTTCCATGGTAGCCATATATTCCGTGTTATAATGCCACAATTCTTGTTTTCATAGTTGACACTATGTACACAGCGAGTAGTTAGTTTTCTATGATATACATGTTCAGTGAGTTATATTTGATATCACATGACTGACTGTGTACGTCCATCTATGTGAGACGTATTAGGTCTAATTGTGGCTTCCTCATTACTGTATCAAAGTCACAAAGTGGATTGCTACTCAGCAAGTAGCTTCATGTGTTGTCTGTTGAGCAGCTAGCAGTCAGGTACTGTTTGTTGAGCAGCTAGCTGTCTGGTGCTGTCTGTTGATCAGTCAACTGTCTGTAGCTGTCTGTTGAGCAGATAACTGTCTGTTGCTGTCTGTTGAGCACCTTGCTGTCTGTTGCTGTCTGTTGAACAGCTGGCTGTCTGTTGTTTGTTGAGCAGCTGGCTGTCTGTTGAGCAGCTAGCTGTCTGTTGCTGTCTGTTGAGCAGCTAGCGGTCTCGTGACATGCAGAATTCACTGTATGTTGCTTCATGCCCAACACTAACTGTTTATCCGGTGTTATCTATTCACGATGTATAAGATGGCCCTGTTGGCTTCCGGGCATCTGATAATATATAAGCTCCTTCACTCCTGACTGCAACACATCAAATCACATTAACATCATACAAAGATCAACAGCGTAAGTGTGTATAAAAATGGTTGATCTTATTCATTTGACTTTTTTTCAGGACTCCAATAGAATGCAACACCCCAGGCATCAAATACATTTTTCCCTCTCACCAAGTAACCAATGCCACACCCACATTCTAATGACGTCATTATACGATATACCACAGGCAATGCAACGCAAACTTCTGTCATCAACCATCCCTTGTTTTAGAGAAGTGCAGACTGGTGGATTTTCCTTCTCTCTGATTGGTGAATATTAACTTTGGGCTTGATGAAATCATAAGGCACATCTTAATTATGATAATGTCTCGGGTGAGAGAAATAAGTGACTTATATACTTCCTTACAAGGAATCTGGCAGTCTTTTATTTACAGCCAAATTTCATGAGGGATGGCTGATGACAGGAATCATGGACTGATCAAAGGAGAGTGTTAAGCTGACAGGGAGGTTTTATATTAATGTAATCATTTACAATGGCAGGCAGATACAGCTACACAGTGTCTCAACTTTGGCTGAATATTACATTGATCATTTTTCTTGACATTTTTATGGTATCTCTTTTCATTGCATGCCTTGGTGTATGTTATGCTATGACATCATTAAATGAGGCGTGGCACTGTTTATATTGTGAGAAGGATAAATGTATCTCATGCCTGTGAAAATATTTCAGAAACACTTACCTAGAACATGATAGGCTGGTCTTGTGTCTTGTTTTGTACATATTGTGTGAAAGTTTTGAGGAATTTTGGAACTTCTCTCTTGGAAATGACTCTTATGACAGACGCTGGGGCCCATCCTCCTGGATTTACTACAAGACAAATCAAATCATCAATAACAAAACAATAGTCAACAACAACAACAACAACAACAACAACAACAACAACAACAACAACAACAACAACAACAACAACAACAACAATAATAGCTAAGTTCTAGTATTAGTGTTATCACTTACTACTGGCTGAGTACCATTATTAGTGTTAGTACTCACTACTGGCTGAGTACTAGTATTAGTGTTAGTACTCACTACTGGCTGAGTACTAGTATTAGTGTTAGTACTCACTACTGGCTGAGTACTAGTATTAGTGTTAGTACTCACTAATGGCTGTATACTAGTATTAGTATTATCACTCACTACTGGCTATATACTAGTATTACTGTGAGTACTCACTACAGGCTATATACTAATATTAGTGTGAGTACTCACTACTGGCTGTATACTAGTATTAGTGTTAGTACTCACTGTTGGCCGAGTATTGGATTCTGCAGCAGATGTTGTCCCTGGTCATCTCCTGGCCATTCTCTGGGGGAGTCACCACCGTCTGACAGATCATTGCCACATTGAATCTCATCCGTACACATTTCACAATCTGGAACGCCAAGAAATAGCAACATTCAATACTCAGGTACTAGGCTTATGGTAAAGGCTAAAATTAACACCTTCAACTTCTATCAAATTACACCCATCTTCAGCTTAATAATACATAATTATATGAAATATCTTTCATGAACCTTACTTTACATATTCTTTCTGAGGCTGGTTATTGGTATATTTAGTTCATGTGTGTATGGACAATTACTAGACAGTTCAGGTAGTATATGGAGTGATAAGAATACAGATCAGACATTTAAGTTACCGGGGTGTTTAAGATATTTACTGCTCAATAAGTATGGTCTGCAGTGTTTTAAATACTGAAGTCATTGGGACACTTACGGGACAGTTAGGGTGATCTGTGGAGTGATTGGCCACGATCCAGTAGTCTGGGCCCTCGTCATCTTCGCTGGGGCAGTGACGTATCGTTGACCAGAACAGAGAGTCTCGCTGTGAGGATGGCCACACCCGCTTGTGTGTCTGAAATGGTCACATCACTCTATCATTCATATCTATCTATTGATCTCATTACTCTATTGGTTCTATTGATCCCATCTCTCTACTCATCTCATTACTCGAATGATCCCATTACTGTACTGATCTCGTTACACTATTAGTCCCACTACTCTATCGATCCTATTCCTCTGTCGATCTCATTACTCTATCGATCCCATTACTCTATTGATCCCATTATTCTATTGATCCTATTACTCTATCGCCTTACTCTATTGGTCCCATTACTCTATTGGTCCCATTACTCTATTGAACCCATAACTTTATTGGTCCCATTACATTGGTCCCATTACATTGGTCCCATTACTCTATCCCATTGCTCTATTGATCCCATTAATCTATTAATCCCATTACTCTATTGATCCTGTTACTCTTCAATCATTGTTCAATGTATCCCATTAATCAATCCCATTCCTCTATCAATGACTCCCTTCCTCACAGCACACTAAAAGTGCCCAGATGGTTGCATAATGCAAGGTCCCGTGGGAACCCATGGTTGACTAGCTTACCTGATATGACCTATCACTTTGCACACCGATGCATGTGGTCGACTAGCTTACCTGATACATGACCTATTACTATGTACGCAGACACACATGGTTGACTAGCTTACCTGATACATGACCTATCACTTTGCACGCAGACACACATGGTTGACTAGCTTACCTGATATATGACCTATTACTATGTACGCAGATGCACACGGTAGACTAGCTTTTCTGATATATGACCTATCACTTTGCACGCAGACACACATGGTCAACTAGCTTACCTGATACGTGACCATAGTGTCCTGGGAGAACCATTCCACCACTTGTGAAGAGTCTAACGTTCCTTCCCAGTCCAGACGTATGGCTGGGTCCCAGAAGAAATGGCACATCTCGTGGCCTGTGATGCCCTGAAACACACAACAAACACAAATAGTAGTTATCTGTCTTAAGTTATGTAATTTTTAAAAGGAATAAAACAGAATTATATTTCAACAAAATATGCAATCTATTTAGAAATTAACATAGAGTATAGCTCTTACACTGAGGTCAAGAACGTGAGGGGATAAAATCTCTTACTACTATAATTCAACTAACTTGAATATACTGTTTATTGCATATAAACTTTATGATATTTATCAGGTTGCAAGGAATCAATTCTATTGTTTATGATAAACAAAAGCTAATGATTCTGAAAAACAATAAGATTAGGGAAACACATTAATCCTCTACGGGTGACAAAACCATAGAATACCAGCTAAATATCATATACACCCTGAGCAATTTATCAAGCGAGCTTCATCTATGACAATAGCAATTGCAAAATTAATGGCACCTTATAACTTATTAAACACCTACTGATGATGTTTGAACAGTGAATGCTTGCTTATTCCAGCAATTTCATCATAAACATCACTTTGTCATAATGTATCAATTCATACAAATTCAGCAACCAAGACTCATGGGAATTGGCTGTTACCATGGTGACCCCCGGACTAAACTAACCTGAAATCTGATAATTATGATAAAGTTAAGGTCTGATGAACATATGAGCCTACACTGAAGCCATGAGAATGGTGACACTGTTTGCTATCACTGACACTGTCCGCTCTACCCATCACCATATCTTGGTACTGCTGTGTCCCACCAGCACAATCATTCACTGTTATATGAAATAAACAGTATATTCAGTATATTCACTGACACTGTCCGCTCCACCCATCACCATATCCTGGTACTGCTGTGTCCCACCAGCACAATCATTCACTGTTATATGAAATAAACAGTATATTCAGTATATTCACTGACACTGTCAGCTCTACCCATCACCATATCCTGGTACTGCTGTGTCCCACCAGCACAATCATTCACTGTTATATGAAATAAACAGTATATTCAGTATATTCACTGACACTGTCAGCTCTACCCATCACCATATCCTGGTGCTGCTGTGTCCCACCAGCACAATCATTCACTGTTATATGAAATAAACAGTATATTCAGTATATTCACTGACACTGTCCGCTCTACCCATCACCATATCCTGGTACTGCTGTGTCCCACCAGCACAATCAGTGAAGTGACAAAGCCTGAGAATATCCCTTCAACCTGAAATATCCCAATGCTGGAACTGCTAATAATTTATGGTTGTGGAGGTTATTTAAAATTAAAAGCATATACTTACTACTTAAATCACTGATAACAGATTTTGGCAATTCAGCGAATCATAATATGTGGATTAAAATTATTTCAAATGAAATTAAGTGACAGCAGTGACAACACTGATGATATCACACATTCTTTCCTCCTCTGTGTTAAAACACCAGATTTTTGGAAATTTGTCTTTAATTGGTGGAATAACTTGGGTGATATTACCATAACTCCTCGTGCAGACTGTCTGGAGGAAAGTGTTCTCTTTGGGTTCCAGATCCATATGTACAAACAACAATAATGATGTTATGTTTAAAAAGTTTCTATTTATAAATAAACAACTGTGAACATGATAGATATTATTAAATATAATTTGATAAATAAAAGTCATTTTCAAAAAAACAAAAAAGCAAACAAAAAACAAGTGTTATCACCTAGGTTTTATGATGTGGCTCCAATGCATTTTCTATGGGTAAATATTGGGGCAGCTTCGTAGGTATGTGATAATGGTATTATATACTGTATACAGAGAAAAATTCGCGCCTAGTTATTTTCGCGCCATCGCCGTTTTCGACAGGTTCGCGCCGTTTTATTTTCGCGAATTTTTGATTTCTAGTACATAATATTTTTAATTGCGTTTTAAATGATAAATAAAGGTATTTACCCAATATTATTGGTCTATTATTTCGAAACGCTTTGTTTTGACTTTGTTCTCACTGATTCCAATTATCAGCGTTCACAGTTTTGTGTTTCGTCATTGTCTCCACTGCTTTGAGTCGTGTCTTCCCTGTTGACAGAAATGCTTTCACACGTGGATCGATTTTAATTGCGTTTTAAATGATAAATAAAGGTATATACATAATATTATCACAAATTATGCTTTGCAGGTCGAGAACAGAACAAAACCATCCATTATTGCGCAATATATTAATATTTCAATGCGAGTTAACAATTGTTTTCGCGCTAAAAACAAGAGCCTCTTCCCGTCACTTCCGCATTTCAAAATTGCGACCACGTGTTGCGTAATGCATGTTATAAATGGGTGTTCTGTTCTCGACCTGCAAAGCGTATTTTGTGATAATAATATTGGGTAAATACCTTTAGTTATCATTTAAAACACAATTAAAATCGATCCACTATGTCTGATTTTCGTTATTTCCACTGCTTTGAGTCGTGTCTTCCCGTTTTTTGACAGAAATGCTTTCACACGAGGAGAAGCCAGGGAGCCATCATTGCGCAATATATTAATATTTCAATGCGTGTTGATAGACTCCAATTGTTTTCGCGCCAAAAATAAGAGCTTGTCCCCGTCACTCCCGCTTTTTAACATGACGACCTCGTATTTGGTATCAAAATGACCGGGAGAGTCCCCTCTTCAATTTTGCGTCCATTTAATTTCGCGAATGACGTCCTGGCGCGAATTAACGCGAAAATAAAAAGGTCGCGAAAATTTGTCTGTATACAGTATTACTGGGATGCACTACTGCTAAGTCTCTCTCTCACATAGAGGTATGTTTTATTTTCCTACATAACTATATTTGGATAAGTTCACTTTTATCATCTGCACTGTGAACAGAATCTAATCAATATGTATGACATTACACTGCACAGGTAAGTATGGACACGTTGTATAGTTTACATTGTGGAAGGAAAAATCATATCTGATGCCTGTGTTTTGACATCATACTATTTGGTTGGGATGGGTTGAAGTCGGTGTTTGATATCACACACTGACATGAGGTAGAATGTGTGACATCATACTTTTTGGCTGGGCTGGGATTTCATACTATTTGGCTGGGATGCGATTTATTCAGTGTATGACATCATATAGTCTGACACAGGAATGTGTGATATCATACTATTTGGCTGGGAAAGGTTAGATTAAGCATATGACATGTGACATCATATTATTTGGCTGGGATGGGATTTCATACTATTTGGCTGGGATGGGATTTATTCAGTGTATGACATCATACAGACTAACACAAGTAGGAATGTGTGACATCATACTGTTTGGCTGGCAAAGGTTGGATTAAGCATATGACATCACACTATCTTTCATCATATAGTACGCTTAGTAGCTACATTTAAGTGGTTCATTTAGGTTTTTTGGTATATCATGGGTCATACAACTTACATACCAGGATAGACATATAGAGGCTATACTTTGATGCCAACAGCCATGGTAAACTTATTGATTCCTTATATGTGTCTTACACATATGCCTTAAATAATCACACAGGGCGTCTCTCTACTTTCTGATATATGCTATCTTATACAGTATACTGTTGCATAGTGTCTCCAACCCTCTGTGGACTATGTACATACATCTTACAACACAAGGCTTCTCCCTCATTCCCTGATATATGCAGCCTTATACATGTCTTATGCCACTACGCAGATCGTTTCCTACCTTGGTGACATACACGGCCTTGACTGTGGTGAAGCCGGGGATAATACCCGACCGTGATAATGCCCTTGACTTTTTTTTGCCCTAAAACACAAAGTGAGCACACTCTCTTCAAAATCAGACTGATCACCCTTTTATCTGATAACTGCAGCTACCATACTGGGTTAGGG